>VMDO01000413.1:44981-312754 GCA_007922755.1 Pedetes capensis | reverse complement strand
TAGCGACCCTGTGTACAAAAGAAGGAAATGCTCCCCGACACTGTGCCATGCCTGGCACTATGTCAGTCCTTTTCTGCTATTCATAGGGTTTTCAATTGCTAACTGTTTCAAGATTGCTTTGGGAGTGAATTACCTTGTCCTTCTCCCATTTTTGTGGTGCTGGAGATCAAACTCAGGACCTCAGAGAGCACTCTACTAACGGAACTAACTCCCAGCCCCAGGAAAGAGATAGGTAGATGGCTCCTAATTTGTTTTCTGTATGTGTGCGCATTCACAAAAATGTCTAAAAAGATGCACATAAATATTAATCACAATTATATTTAAGAATTAGGAATTATGGAGGATTTATGAGCTGTGATTTAATATGCCCCATGTACCAGCTGATTTTTAGGCAATTATGTATTGTTTTTACCTTAAATTCCACATTAAAGTGAAACAAGTAGCAGAGTACAACCAATGCTACCTTTTATCTACTCTTGTTTGCCTTTTTCCTGTTGAGATTGGCTTTAGTAGTGACATAGAAGCTATTTTTTCTTCTGCTAAGAATCACAGGCAGTGAAAAAGAATGTGAGGCTTGTAGGTGACTGCCAATAGAATACGAATGACACCTGTGCAGAACAAAGAGGAAATCATTCCTCAGTTTCCCTCATTTATTTGCAAACAATCAGATGATCCGATGATTTTCTTATGCCTCTATGACTCCCACAAAAGTGAACAAGAATGAATACATTTTGATGGTATCAGTTTATTGGGGAAATTTTTGCAACTGACCTGGAATATTAAAAAAATGTTTCACATCTCAATGTTGCAGTTTGTATTTTCTCCCCTACTTTGATCCTTAGGTTAACATTTGGACTGCCATGGTAGGCAGAACAAAGACTCCCCAAAGATGACCATATCCTAATCCCCAGAACCTGTGAATATATTACCTTTTATGGCAATGGACTATGTAGGCTGCAAATACAATTGAGGCTGGTAATCAGCTGACTTCATAGTATAGAGATTATCTTGGATTATCCAGGTGGGTCAAATGTAATAACATAAGAGTGCTTAAGATGGATGATAGAAACTTCCAATTTCTGACTTCCACACCTCCAAGACAATATATTTCTCTTGTTTTAAACCATTAAGTTTGTAGAAATTTATGTCAGTGATAGGAAAGTGATACACCAACCTAGAAAACTTAATCTAACTGTGGCTTCCTCATTCAATCACCACCTGACTGCCCCCAGCCTGCCAGGCTAGTCTGGGTCTCTCCTTTGAACATTCAGGCTCCCATCATACACTGGCGTGATTTCTATTGTAGAGCAGTGGAACATTAGAGAGGAATTTGAGGACATACCTTCATCTGAAACTTGGTTTTTAAACTGTTGAATCTCAGTGATTACTGTTCTAGTTCAGGGATGCAATGAAATACATAGACTATGACTATTGGTTCCTGTGTACAAATAGTTATTTTTAGAACATAATTATACTATATGTATAAATACACACACACACACACACAGTGTGTATACATTTTGGCACGCCCATATATGTTCACCCAGAGTTTTCTAGTAGCTAATGATTGCTGTGTTTACAGTGCTCCTGATGTTGCTATGCATTATACATACATATATACATATATATGTATGTGCATATATATATATATGCCTGTAGCTGTAGCACTGTGGCGTCAGATCTCGGAAGCTAAGCAGGGTCAAGCCTGGTTAGTACTTGGATGGGAGACCGCCTACGAATGCCAGATACTGTAGGCTTGGGAGAAGAACGTGGCAACCCATTCCCAAAAATCAATCCACCATTGAAAACCCTATGAATAGCAGAGAAACACTGACAATAGTGTATTGCCTGTTGTACATAAGGTCACTATGAGTCAGATACCAACTCAAGGGTACCTAATACCACCATACTCTCTCCCCCTCCCCCTCCCCCCCTCTATATATCTATATCTATATCTATATCTATATATATATTATATATATTTGTTGTTGTTGTTGTTGTTAGGTGCCATCGAGTTGGTGTCTGACTCATAACAACCCTTGTAGGGTTTTCAATGGCTGACTGTTTCGGGATTGCCTTGGGAGTGCATTGCCAGGTTCTACATATATATATATATATATATATATATATATATATATATATATGTATGTATTTGCATATATGCAGTTTTTGTTAGGTGCTGTCAAGTTGGATCCAACCTATAGTGACCCTCTATACAACAGAATGAAACACTCCCTGACACTGTGCCATGCTTGGCACTATGTCAGTGCCTCTCTGCTATTCACAGGGTTTTCAATGGCTAATTGTTTTAGTAGTGGGCTTCTATCTCCTTCTCCCAGTTTTGCGATGCTGAGGATCAAACTCAAGGCATCAGAGAGTACAGAGCAGCATTCTACCAACTGAGCCAAACCCCAGCAGAAGATGTCAAAAATGTATACATATACTGGGACCAAAACTTCCCATTTTGCTGTTTTAGGAATGCATCATATGCTTGTTTTGCTAGCTCCTGTTTCATGTGCACATCATTTGGTAGACTCATGTGCACATTATTTGGTAGACTTCTGAAGTGAGCATGTAAACTGTTCTAACACCATAGCAGAAGAAGCAGGAATTGTGCTGTAGGAGGCCTCCCAGATCTTCTGTTGTGCACATCACATGCAGTACAATGTAGCTTAAATTTATTAAAAATGTGTGCAAGTAATTGTTAGGTGTACTGGACTTTCTGTTGCATACTCACACCTCCATTGTCATTGTACTTCCACATTTTTTAATTCAAATATCACTTCAAGATGGTCTTGCACTCCTCCAATGACATCCATGCTTCTGCCATTTTCTTTGACTGCTCTGTCTGCCTGTCTCATGGTGGCATGACCATTATTTGGTTAATACCATCTTTTGAGTGAACATCATACTACACATTACTACCACAATCCAATTTAACTTGGAAAAGTAATACATAGATAACATCTCTTAAAGTGTGTGTACATTTTTGGCACACCCATATATATTTACCCAGAGTTTTCTAGTAGCTAATGATTGCTGTGTTTACAGTTCTCCTGATGTTGCTATGCATCTTGCATGAATTAATTTCACATAATATCTAAAACAACCCTATGTTTTTTTAGGTGTTGTCAAGTCCAGTCTGACTCACAGTGACCCTCGTAGGTTTTTCAATGACTGATTGTTTGGGGATTGCGTGGGGACTGGATTGCCACATCCTTCTCTCATTTTTGCATTGCTGGGGATCGATTACGAGGTAAGTACTATAATTGTTACCACCAACATCATCATCACTATTCATGTTTTATTTATTAGGAAACTAAGCTCATACAAGTTGGTAAATTGCAGGCAAAATTCAAGGTGGTATTCTTTACTGTCTTGTTTCAACCTTGGCAGTTTGCCTCTTGAGTCTGAGCACTTAATCAACACCATCTGACAGCTCTTCAATATGTCCATATAAAAAAGTCCACCCTCATAAATCACCTGTGATGCTAGAAAAGGATGCTGTAGCTAAAAATGTTAAGGTTATCATACCCAAAATGACGGGTCCAGCCAGGGAAGTGGATGAGCACTGAAATCAACTCCTTGCAAGGTAGAGCTATTTCGGGATTGCCTCCAGCCCAGGATTTTATGGGAGTTTCCTCCCGCCAGAGCTGCCTTGGTCTGGTAATGAAGACAAACAGTCCTGCCATATACAGCGCTCCCATTTTCATCTAGTAAGAGTCCAAGAGTTCACTGTGTGGGGTCTTAGGACGATATCTCATGCCTTTAGTGGAAGGCTGACTTGTTCTTGTTATATCAGAAATGGAAGGACTCACGTAGAGGTTGTGGTGGACACTGTGTTGCTCCAAACAGATGCTCACTTTAGGGTCCAGACACCCATGCCTCAGCAGCTGGGAACATTAGCTGTCTTTAGCTTACAGCACACCCCTCGATGGAGTCTGTTGCTCAGGTGTAAGTCCAGATCCCAGTGTGCTGCCTGTGGACAGTGACTGAGGTGGGGAGACAAAGACCCTGCGGTTTGCCTCCTGCATGCAACTGTGTGTCTTTGGAATCTGTTCCCAGGGAATCTAAGCTGAGATTGGATGCTACATTCTTTTTCTTTTAATTTGGTTCCATTGTGGTAAGAATACTTAACATGAGATCTATTCTCTTAACAATTTTTAAGTGTGCAATACATTATTGTTGATTATAGGCACAATGTTGTCCTAAGAATCTCCAGAGCTTATTCATCTTGCTTAAGTGAGGCTTTATGCTTGGTGATTAGAAACACCCCACTTCTCCCTCTGTCTAACTCCTAGCAAACCATCATTCTACTTTCTGATTTTATGAAGTTGAGTATTTTAGATACTTCAGATAAGTGGAATCCTGCAGTATTTGTTTTTCTTGTTATCAAAGGAAAATATGAATCCCTGAGAGGTGACATGACATTTTCATATTTAACAGAACCACAATCATAATCCAGAGATCCTGATTTCAGCCTAGTGCTCTTCTGGGTAAATGTAATGTCTATTATTCAGAAAACACTTAAAGGTGCTTACACGACTGAAATAAAGTGACTCAGTTTCATGTTTTGATAACTAAGTAAGATACATGCTGACTGATCTTATAGATTATCATATAATTATTTAAATAAATTAGATATAGAAATTGTCAGAATGATAGAAATCTAAAATTATAGTAAAAAAGAACCGTAATTCATCTTCAAAGGTTTATGTTATGTCCCTTCGCAAGGAAAGTAAATTCTATTCATATCGTGGTGATGTGTGATAAAATTTTAGGGCTGACAGCTAAATCTTTATTTTAATAAAAATTTAATAAAAATCTTTATTTTAATAAAAAATAAAGTGATAATTTAATGATGAAGTTGTGTATATATATATATATCAGTAAACAGTGCTTTTGTTTATATATATATAAACATATATAAATAAATAAATAAATATATATATATATATGTGTATATATATATATATATATCAGTAAACAGTGCTTTTGTACCTTACACAAAATAATCATTCAATTAGAGTTTAATATTATTAATGCCAAAGATGTATAAAGGATCATTGAATAATTTATCTAAACATAATGTCAACCCTCTGCTATATGGGTAACAACTGTAGTTTTAGATATGAGCAATCTGAAGTTAAGTAACTCCAGAAAATCTATCCAAATCTGTTGTTGTTAGGTGTTGTCAAGTTGGGTCCAACTGATAGTGACCCTATGTACTACAGAACAAAACACTCTCTGACACTGCCATGCCCAGTATTATTGGCAGTGCTTCTCTGCTATTCATAGGGTTTCCAGTGGTGAGTTGTTTCAGGAGTAGATCGCCAGATCCTTCTCCCTATCCTTCAGCACCTGGTATTCCCAGGTGGTCTCCCATCCAAGGACTAACCAGGCAGACCTTGCTTAGCTTCTGAGATCAGGCAGGATTGGATGCTAGGGTGCTGTGGCTTCAGACTCTATCCAAATCTATTTGAGTTCAGATCGTGTGTTCTTTCTTCTGCATAAAATAAAGTCTTTCCAGTAGGTTACATTGTTACAAAAATATAAATCATTTTCATTCAGTTTTCTCTGGACCTCCCTGTCAATAGGAAGGGCAGGGGAGAGCTACTGAAGCAATTCAAAAATTGAAAATATGCTAAAGAAGACCATATCCTCTGGGTGTGTGCTCATGGAGGTATTTCCCATCCTCTGTAGTTTGAAAATTCATAAACTCATCTAGCAAATATCTGGGGAGGGTATAAAATGATTTTTTAAAAGAGGAATACCATGTTTGTTTTGAACTTTTATTCATAAAAAATTTAAACATATGTGAAAATGGCACAGTCTATGAATGTATGCTATTTGGAATTCTTTAGAAAGAAAGACTTACCTGTTCTTCCCAACTTATTTATTTAAATATTTGTTTATGTCCACATGGAATCATGGGTACTGATTTTATACTTTGGATTATAATTGAATGCTATGCTATTTATTTTGTTGCTCAAATCATCTCAGTTTTGGCTACTGGGTATTATTTCATGTTGGTTTTAGTATCTTTTTGGCAGAGTCCATCCTTTTATTTCTTGAACACTTCACTACATTTTGGTCCTGTGTCATGTTCCCTGCTCATCTTACATATTTTGTGTCCCAGGTCTAGAATTGGTTGTTTGTTCAAAGAGCCTTCATTTCTTTTTCTAGAAAATGGCTTAAAAGGCAAGATTCGGATGTTGTGAGTTTTCATTTCTACTGTGTCATTGATTCTAGGCCCTCTCAACAAACCGTAGTAGTAATATATAGGTATATATATTACTATATACTTCAGAATACACACTATATTATACAGTACACTAATGACATTACATTACATTAATACATTAATGTAATACATTACATTACATACATGACATACATTAATATATTAATGTTAATATATTAAATGCTACATTCCCATACATGTACAGCTCCTTCTGTTTCTATCTGGCTGTGTGGGGGGCACAGGGCTCTTTCTAGATTTCCCTGCTTCCTTGTTTAACTTCCCACTCTAGCAGTGAACAGTTTCTATTGAGAAATCTTCAGCTTGGTTACTCTTTTCCTGTGTGAAGTATGTTCTTTATTTCTGACTAATTTTAAGATCTTCTGCTTACCATTTTTCCAGCGGTTTGGTTATTATGCACCTGCTGTGTTTTCCATTACAGTTATCTTCTTTGTTGTTCATCCATATTCTCATAACTCTGAGTTTCTACTTTTATTAAATTTGAAAAAAAATCTCAATAGTGCGGAAGGTAGGAAGAAAATATTTGAAGAATAATAGTTTCTTTGTTGTTTTCACGGTTTTCCCTTTGTGGGACTCATTTGGACAGAGTCTCTTGTTACATCCTTAAGTTCACTCACCTTTTCTGCAATATCCAAAATAGCTCCAGTTTTATTTATCAACCTCTCATTTCTTTCATCCTAATTTGAATCTTCTCCGATTTATAGCTTTTAAATTCAGATATTTAACAAAATAGCATTATTTTTATTCAGTGATTTGAAAGAAAACCCTCTAATATTTTCTAGATAAAAATAAATGACTCAGATACATGATTGCATTAGTTAGCTGGCAGTAATATTCTGAATGGGCTGTTAATTGAGGAAAATGATTATTCCACATGTTAAATACCAAAATAAAACTTTTCTGGTGAGAAAAATAGTGTGTTTTCTGTTTGTGAAATCTGTGTAGACTTTCCTTGAAAAATGAACATGTGAAAATTTTGACTTGATATTTATAACAACAACTAAAGAAACCCCAAAAGTACACATAAAGGTTATGAGCCTTTCACACTGCTTTCTCTTCAGAGAACTTCAGCCCTTGAATATGCATTTCCATAAGACAAATTCATGGTAAGAGACTACAAATACTAGAGTGAGGGTTGTCTCAGTTCACTGAATATGAACAGGCCTGTTATAATATTCATGAGTCAAAGTTACACTGAAAAGGAGAATTTTTTCCAGAAATAACACAGCACAACATTTTATAATGCATCAAACCCTACAATTCATATTCAATAAGCCTGGTGGTGTTTCATGAGTAAGGATAATATAAAGCTTTGTATAAATGACATTCTTGACGTACTTGGAGAAAATAAATGTTTAATGCCATGGAGGCATATAGTTTAAGACAGGGTTTTAAAAAGTAAGCTTTTAAAAATAGTTCAGATTTAGTGCTGCTAAAAATGATGTACTTATGTAGATAAGGAGTTCCCAAATTTACCCTTCATTTAGACAACTGTGTGTGTGTGTGTGTGTGTGTGTGGTACTTGGGGGTTGAACCCCCTTGCACATACTTTGTAAGTGCTCTACCATTGGGATGCACCCCTAGCCCACTTCTTATTTTTTATCTTGAGACAGGGTTTTGCTAAGTTACACAGGCTGCCTCTGGCCTGTGATCCTCCTGTCTCTGCCTCTCAAGTTACTGGGTCTACAGGTATGAACCACCATGTCTGGCTACTTGGAAAACTTAAGATCAGTTGTTTGCTTTAAAATCCCCATTTTTTCTAAGAGGTGGAAGAAAGCTGTATGTCTGTAATGATACTATAATCACTAAAGTACCCTGAAGGGAATGGAACAGCAAATCCTGAGTTCTTGTAGGGTCTTGGCATTTTTAGCCTATACTGTGAGGAGTTAGGGCAACAGCTATCACAAAGATGGTAACTTTCAAAATTTCACTAGCAGTTACAGAAACCTACACAGTTTTAGCTAAAGCAATGACTCAGATATTCAACCAAATTGCATATACATGTAAATGGCCATCTATGTCATGGCTATATCTATGGATGTCTATGTGTATCTATATCTAAGAAATTAAGGGTTATTTTTTCTGCCTATATAGAAAAGAGGGGCTGAGATTTAGCTCAGTTGGTAGAGCGCTGCTTTGCAGTCTCTGAGGTCCTGAGTTCGATTTCCAGCACCACAAAAACAGGAGAAGGATGTGGCAATCCTTTCCCAAGGCAATCCCGAAAAACAATCAGCCATTGAAAACTCTATAACGGTTGCTATGAGTGGGACATGACTCGACGGCACCTAACAACAACAACACATAGAAAGAAACTAATTCATTTAGTAGTTCTTATATTTAATCTGAAATTTGAGCCTCCTAATGGAAATAAAATACAGAAGAGTATTAAAATATGGGAGGTACTAAGCAAAATGTACAGAAAGCTCCTTTAAATTTGCTTGCATTTATATTTTCTCTGAATATATATAGTGTATAAATAAGATACATAAAAAGAAAACTCTCGAAAGTCTAAACAGCGTAAACCTGAGTAAATATGTAGGACATACTCAGATTTCATGCTAACTCATATTTAAAAGGGTTTCCATTATCTCAGAATGAGTAAAATATGGTTTCATACTGTCCATAATAATGGAAAACATATATAATGGATCTGTAACCCCTGAGCCTCATATAGCTAATGGCTTACATCTTATGCATGTGCACAGAACTGAAGCCAAAGCTCCAAATGGTCTTAGTTACCTTTTATCCCCCTTCTCATCATCATCCTTTGATTTGAAGACCAAAATTCAGTCTGATGGTTTATAGGGAAATTTTGTATGAGCAAATATCCAGTTTAATAACAATATTAAAAAAATCATTGGATAAACCAGCTTGATATTTATTCACAATTACTGGAGAACATATAGTCAGAAAAAAACTACCTATGGAAAGCTTTTCTTGACTCCAAGTTGGTTTGTAACACTTAGACTATGAAGCTGTATGCAAGCAGCCATTTGTAAGCTGCTATGGATGGATGGGGGCTGGGATTTGGCTCAGTGGGTAGAGCGCTGTGCTGCAGTCTCTGAGGTCCCAAGTTCAATTCCCAGCACCACAAAAATGGGAGAAGGGCCTGGCAATCCACTCCCAAGGTAATCCCGAAACACTCAGCCATTGAAAACCCTATGAGGGTCGCTATGAGTCGGATACCGACTCGACGACACCTAACATGGATGGATGGAGACATTGGGAATCATCATTTGAGGTGCTGTTCATGTGTTGCATGAAGTTGCACTAGAGAATATTCACAGAACCACCATATTTCATTCCATCCAAAAGTGAATACTAAGTGTATGCAGCAGTTTCTAGAAGCTTGGGAAACCAGTGAAGGTCCTCTTAGGCCACTCTGCTTCCCAGAGCAAATATTTAAACATTATCAATGTCTCAAGTGTAACAGCTTAAGTAAGAAACATAATGTATGTTGACCCATGTAGTATTACATGGTGCAATATTACTTAGGTCCATTATAGGTCTCAGTAAGTAAAGAGTGCAAAGGTAACTATGCTCAAGGAAGTTTACAAGTAGTTTCTCTCTCAGAGATGGTACAATTTTGTGCTTGTCAAATGAAAGCAATAATACTGATTCAATTCTTCTTGTGTAACATTATCTAGGAAAAGTTTACTTATTTATTTATTTTTTGCTTGGGAGGTATTTCTAGATGAAGTAAGGTGCCTGGAAATTTCTTTTAGTTTATTTGCAAAGCTATATTCAGTACCACCATTTCATTGTAACTGCTCCAGAACACCATGCAAGAATAAAAAATAAAAGCTAAGTTAAAGGGAAAATTCAAAGCATGCCATTTGAAAGAATCATATTTTTTGCAAGCATAGCACTTCAATCTCCATAGTGTTTCAAAGCCTCCAGTGCTTATAATGATGGTGATACACACATTTTTCTCTCTTAAAGAAATGAGCCAAAAGATAATGAAACCATAATTTCAAAATATTGCAACTGATATAAAGCAGCCACATGTGTGGTTCTGAATCACTTTATATGAATATTTTTTGTAAAATAATCATATTAAACAAGAGGAGTAGGGAAAATGAATTTTAAGGAAAGGAAGGCAAGGAAATACTCAATATTGTGGGATAACACTCTTTTCAAACCAGTATTTCATTAATCCAACTTGAATACACTTAATTTCCTCCTACATCTTAATCAAGACAGCCTTGAGATGACAAAAACTTAGAAATGGGGTTTAGAAGTCAGTGAATTCAGCAAAGCCAATTTATTTCTTTATATAAATAATTACATCAGTATCAAAGGCCTTTTCAGGCTCTCATCCAGGTGTGCAATTTAACACATTTTTACATAGTCATTAGATGATTATGAAAAACTGTGTCTAATAGTTTTATATATCTATGCTCATCAGCATGTTACACAGTAGAATTACTGCAGCTGGCTGACATGGGTAAAAAGAGGAGCCCTAAGTCACAGAAGTTTGTCTAAATTTTCAGCTATTGAAGAGTCAATATGAGGTTCCAGTGTAGGTAAGATTGAATACAGAGTTTACTTGTTGCTTCACAGCCCCCTTTGACTATTTTCGAAGCTCTCAGAGAGTCTTCCATATTGGTTGGAAAACAGTAAGATGATCCTACTCCCTTGCTTTGTTAATGGGAAAATGAAACCCTAGAGAGGTGAATTGACTTCTTTAATGATACAAAATTAGCAGATGAGTTTTTGAAATAAGCTTTAGAATCCTGCTTTGACATATTAAGCAAAACATATTTTGATCTTTCTTCATGTGTTGGTAAGCATTTCACTATTTTTATTCCTCTTCATTTTTAAGCTACTCAAATTTTAAGATTTGGAATAAATTCCTTATGCAATTAATTTTGTGATATAAAACAAAATAAAAATTTATACTTTAAAAAATTTATATCATGCCAGGCAAGGTGGTGCACACCTTTAATACCAGTGACTCAGGAAGTGGAGGAAGGAGAATCACAAATTCAAGGCCAGACTCAGACTGCATAACTTAGAGAGACACTAACTCAAAATAAAAACTAGAAACTGAGCTGGGAGTGCATCATAGTAGTAGAACACTTGCAAAGTATGTGTGCGGCCCTTAGAACTATAAAATAAAAGAAAAATTACATCTTTAGGGAGGTGAGGCTTGTGTTTTCTACCCTCTTCAATAACTATCTGGAGTCATTTTGAACAGAGATTTTTTTTCAGATTTATTCAAGAACCTAAAACCTTAGGGAATGTACGAAGACTCACACTCAGAAGGAAATCAATAAATATATGCAAAATATTTTAGAAGTGTAAACCTATATATACTTTTTTCCTTGTACACAAATATAGAAAATGTCAAATGACAAACTACAAAAAAGTAAGTTTAAAGATAAATAATAAACTGGGAAAAATTTGTAAGGCATATGAATATTTATTTCCTTTATTTGAAGAGGCTTAACAAAGGAGTAATGAAAATAAAAATATATGTACTTATATAGACAGACACAGATCTATGTCCATTCACACACATATTTGCAAATTATCACAAAAACAATCATTAATGGAAATACTGCAATGAGAAGATGTGATAGTGCACAGCTAAAACAGATTCTCTAAGTGGGTTTATATTACAGATGAAACAACAATTTGATACCACTTGGTATCAAAGTGTCTGTGATCTCTAACACATAATGAGACATGTAAAAAGATATGTTCATCTGCTAGTAAATAAGGGTTAGGAATGACCCAAGAGATTCCACTGGGAGGAAACTACTCAGGTTTAGAAATGGATTTATAATATACAAAGACTTCATGTAGAAATGGCTTTATGCAGAAATGTGAAGACAGGCCATCTTTTCCTAGAAACTGCCTTAGAAGAAACTGCTTAAGACATTTAGAAGTAAAAACTAGAATTGAGATATCTAAATATTAAGTTTATGGAAAAATATATTAGTAATTCTAAAAATGGAAGTCTTTTATCAGCTATTTGTGTATTATACATACATATATTGCATCTGTGATTTTCTTCATAATGCCTTACATGATTATAAGCTAAATATTTATATTAGCATTATTATCATATGATAAAATACAAAGGCTTACAACAGTCTTTGGAATTTTAATTTTTTTAGGATCCCCATTGCAATGATTGAAAATTGCTCCATGTCTATTTGTATTACTTTTGCAAGCTAGGCTTTTCAATTTGCTTTACACTTTTGATATAAATATACGTTGTAAATTGTTATTCAAAGCTGATTACATAAAATCTCTAAATTTCTCTAAGGTAAATTGCTTGCCCTTTGAAGAAAATGAGGATATGGGAAAACTCCTGTTGACTTTAAGTTTGAATAGGTCCATTCATATTTGTTTGTTTGTCCTTCCAGATTAGAAATTCTCCATTAGAGTCTAAAACTTCAAGGCCTTAAATGAGCAATTATAACCAAGAATTGCAACCATTTCTTACAGTATTTTAATAAACTATAACCAATCATAGTAGACATTTATCTATGTGGTATCCAATTCAATAATTACATAAGCTCTTATATCAAGGAATCATGAGAAAATAGTCTTATCTTTTAATTATTGAAAAGAGAAAATAAATCCACTGGCTCTCAAAATTTATTAAGAGGATTTCTGTAAAATATTTTGGAAACCTTAAAATATATACTACTATTATTTCACTAGGGTGGAGGTTGGAGAAGTTTTGTTATAATTGTTGGTTTTGATTGTTTTAATTACTCTATATTATTTTCTGTTATGTGTTAACATTTAAATATTTCTATATAAATGGAGATCATTTACATTTCACATTTTAAAAATTTCAAGGAAATAGACCAATGCAAAGTGTCTTTTATTACTTCCTTACTACTTGCTACTGCTATGCAACAATTTATATCATTTTACTTACTCATTTTGGTTGATGGCAATTCCATTATTCCTGTAGCTCAGTTCAATATCCTTGTGGTATTCTTTGATGCCTATACATTCAAATTGTCCACATAACCTGTCAGCCACGTCTTCAAATACTTCCAGAACCTAATCCCTCCCAGGAACCCACCTTCGCTGCTGCCCCAGGTATCTGCAGTCCCCCCTACTGTCTGTGTCCCTACAGTGGACTCCTCATGTCTGCCTTCAACGTGGTCTTGTTCCTCGTAGCTTATTCTCAACACTACCACCAGTGTGTTCTGCTAACACAGAATCCAGTGCTTCCCACTCTCCCTGGGTATCCTTCCATCCCACTGAGAGCCTGTCAGAGGCTCACAAGCCCTCAGCTGTGACTTCCTTATCACTGCCACTCATCCTTACTCTCCCACTTGCCCATTCTGCTCCAGCCACAACTAGCCTTCTTGCTATTCTGTGGACACTCCAAACTGGTTTCTACTTGAAGCCCTTGGACCTGGCTCTTTCTTCAACTTGGAATGTTCTTTCTAAGGAACTATCACCTTTGTATTAGTTCTACTAGGTTTAAAATTAGAATTTTAACATAAACTCTAAGACTCCCTCCCCGTATTCCACAAATACCTAGTTCTGCTTTACTATTCTCACTATTCCTCTAGTATTTATCAATGTTTAACATCCTAGATGATGTACTTATTTGACATTTTTTATAGTCGGTCTTGCTTTTTAATGATATGCACTGTCATAAGGTCAGGAATCAGTAATCTACCCAAAGCACTTACAGCATGCCAGGCATATAGTATGTGCTCACTAGACATTCAGATAAATTAATTTAAATGGCTTTATCTTAATATTTATAGAGCATCCTATTAGCAACAACATGCTAGATTTTATTGTGATGAGGCTCAGTAAAGCCAAATGACTCTGGATGTTAAATAGAAAAATTCTAATCTTTTCTCACTTGAACTTTGACAGAAGAATAATTAAGCACCAACTGCAATGATAAGCTCAGCTTACAGCTTTAGGTCCCTTACACAATGATTAGCCCTATTTTGTACACTGCAGTAGTTTATAATCCAATACAAGAGATGGAAAGGCTTATCAAAGTGAAATGCTGATAATACTGTGAGGTTCTCACGAAGATACCGACCTGACCACAGGAGGATTCTTATAGTTTTAGATCAAGCTATAAATTGATTATGGAATTAGTCTATTTAACATTTCTAGAATGGGTGTGATTTACAGAGTGATAAATGTGATTCTTTCAGGCAGGGATTAGACATTATAGGAAAACACAAAAATGATAATTCTAGGGCTCTTTATGGAATAGAGGTCATATGTTGGTGAGGAATGAGAAATGAGTGTCCTTAGAGAAGAACTGGTCATTTAGTAACATACTTTCTCAGCCTCGTACAGGATGTTTTCCCTTATGTATTTGAAAATCATGAACAGTACAATGTACGACATAGTTACTGAGTAAGTTAACTGAGAGAAAACTAATAAAGTTAGTTATAATTTTTGGCATATATTTCTGAACCAAATTGATATTATAGTAATGAGTAAAAAATACCATAATTTTAGGAGTGATTTGTTATGTTAAATATTTTGATAACATGAGTTAAAATACTTTCAAAATAAATAATTCCAGCTATATAACATTTGTTATGTCAATAAAGTTAAAATCATGCATAGAGATTAATAAATGCAGATTTTTAATTGAGATTTAATTAAATCAGTTGCACATCGTATTACTGACAAATCTAATTTTTCAGTAAAAAATTTTAGATGAGGGTGAAATTCAACTTGCAATTTCAAATTTCAGTTAAACTTTGAAAAAAGGAGATGTCATTTTGAGTTGGGTTGGGTATATGATTTTCAGTAAGATGAAAACATCTAAGGACCAGATATTCAATATGCATGGGGAAAAAGTTAATCAGTGTATTTACAAGTCATGTGGGACAAGCAGAATAGCTTAATTCAATGGAAATAATCAGTTCTTTTGGGAGCGAAATTCCCAAAGATAAACTCTAGATGAAGCCTTTCATCATTAAAGGCTAGCTTATTTCTGGAAAGATTATCAAATTTTAAGTTTTTGGAATAAAGGTAAATGAAATGCCTAGTGGAAATTTGAATATAGTCCTAGGTATCACCACTAGTTATATTTTATTGTTGATTTTAGTTTTTACTTTTATTTTGGGGTTATTTAAAAAGCATTTAAAATCAGTTTCCAGCTTCTAGTAGAAGCTAAAAAAGATTTGGGGATAGCATTGATATAGATAATCAAAGGTATTTGTGATTTTTTTTTTTGCCCTCCCCCAGAGTAAGATCAGCATATTTAAAATGGGAGGAAAAAAAGCAAAGCTAAACAATATTTGAAGCATTTGCCCCAAGTTGAAATTATAAGAAATTAAACAGAAATCTCAATTTTGAACGTGTTACCTTGAGCCTTTTAAGGTTAAGTTCTAATAGCAATGCTTTTTAGCATTAATGACTGAAGTTTGGCCTGCTTGTCAACAGTAAAGGGAAGCTAAATTCAGTCTTCATACTTTATATTGGTGCAAATTCTTTACTGTTCTCCTACAACTTTTTTTTCTTTTTTAAAAAACTTTGCTATGCCTATTCTCTTCTTATAATTCTTCATCCTATGTTGTTCATATATTTATGATTAAAAACATATGGTAGTTTACTATAAGGATTCATTTTTCTACCATTGCTAAGGGGTAGTTTCAATTGCACATGATTTTTAAAGCCAGTTCATCCCATGCAAGAGGCAGAAGGAATAAGGGGAAGGTAGTTAGGTTGCTAAAAATTGATTCCATTGCAGTGGGTGTGTAACTCAGTGGTAGAGTACTTGCCTAGTATACATGAGGCCATGGGTTCTATCTCCAGCACCATAAAAAACAAAGAATTGATTCCATTGTTCTTGTGTGCTTCAGTTGCTCTTTGTTTTTCCTTAGATATAAAAGTAAATTTTAAGAATATTGATCTATTAGTTATGCAGTTAAAATTTATTAATGTTTTTTTGTTTTTCAGTGGTTAATTATAACTCTGCTAATATACCATGGTCCAGCAAGCATGTATTTTAAAAGTTGGGTAGTAGTCACTGCATAAGTTAGACAGAGAAAATTGAACAGTATATAAACTCAGCCTGGGGAAATTGATGATAGGACAGTATAAAAAAACTTGCAGTTTTAATAAACTACACACCCATCAACCACAATGATGGCTTCTTCCTCATGCTAGAGGTAATAACCTTGCAGAAGTATAGATGAGAGATGAACTGCCAATATATAAATTAAAAAAGCAGTGGCACCCCAGGTTATTACAGACAACTGTTTTCAAGCCCAGTTGTCTGCACCAAAACTTCAGTAATGATCAAGCTATTATAAATGACTTACTGGGAAGTAGTACACCCACTTCTGAGAAAGTAGTCTCCTCCAGGAAATCTTTAAGGGAACCCAGAGGCAACAAAAGCATTAATATATTAAAAACTAATATTAGCACAAGTTCATTTAAAAACATCATCATTGTTCAATTTTCTTAAATGTCAGTTAAAGTAGAAAAAACTAGAATAAGCTGCTATTAGCCAAACTATGGATTAAATGAGTCCTCAGCAGGAAAAAAACTCACCCATTCAAAAGGACTGAAGGGTGACTATGGTAAGAACTGTTTCCCCAGGAAGATTTAAAAGGAATGTCCATTTACCCACGCAGACAGACCAAAGGAAGGGTTATGTTGAGTTCAACCTGGTGAACTATGAGTTTACTGGAGTTGGTTATAGGAGCATAGGTGACTCACAAATGGCATTTTGGAATAGCATTTACAGAGAGCTATACCATCAAGGTCTACAGCCATACCATCCTGGCCTCTGATCCCACCTGCTCTTGGAAGCTAAGCAAGGTTGGCCTGGTTATCCTTGGATAGGAGACCACCTGGGAATACCAGGTGCTATAGGCTTGGGAGAAGGACCTGGCAGCCCACTTCCAAAACAATAAGCCATTGAACACCCTATGAATAGCAGAGAAGTACTGACAGTAGTATTGGGCATGTCATAGTGTTTTCCAGTGTTTTGTTCTATTGTCCATAGGGTTGCTATGAGTCAGACCTGACTTGATGGTACCTAACACCACCACCACCACCACCACCACCACCACCACCACCAGGAGAGTCCCTCTGAGAAATTCCCACCAAGGAGCTCCACAGACAGCTGTGCCACCTGATAGCCACATCCTCAGCCAGTTGTTCACCTCTTATATAACTTAGCATCCTGTGCAGCTGGAGGAGAGGGCTTGGTGATTGACACCTCCTGGGAGGGCCTTGGAGTGTCTCTAGATTAACACTCCCTTCCCTACCCCCAAGAAGGAATGTTAATAACCCCATTACCATTACCTACCTGTCTGCTGGACAGTTGGGCCTATTTCATTGCCATGACTTTGGCCAAGATGTCCTAGGTCATTACAGGTATTTGGTGTCAAGGCAGCCATTGTCATGTCCAGCTTGGAGGAACCAGCTATACTACGGTGACTAAAAACAACAAAATACTTACTAAGACATGGACAGGCTCAAGGGAAACTTACAAAGGATGTTCTCATGTACCTCTGGGCACAAGAAACCTTAATCCAATAGGATGCTTATTGTTGTTGTTGTTAGGTGCCGTCAAGTCGTGTCTGACTCATAGTGACTCTCATAGGGTTTTCAGTGGCTGATTGTTTCAGGATTTCCTTTGGAGTGGATTGCCACATCCTTCTCCCATTTTTCCCGTGCTGGGAATTGAATCCAGGACCTCAGAAACCTCAGAGGGATGCTCTCCCAATGAGCTAAATCCCAGCCCTAATGGTATGCTAGTGAATGTTTAACATCTGGCTCCAGTAACAAGGAACAGGCTCTGGTTTGTAACATCTGCTGATTTCTGCCATGTAAATATTTCTACCATGATCAACTTTGTTGTTGTTTTTCTTGTGTTTAATAATTGCCCCACAAAATTCCTGTTAATAAAACTATTCACTCTTGAAATAAGCCCAGAAGGGGCAGAAGGAGGGAGCACTTCTAAGGACTGGTGAAGCGGGCTTTGCAGTTAGGGAGTAAAATTCCAATCCCATTTTGCTAATTATTTGCCTTGCAACTCTGGACAAGTTATACACATTCACTGAGCTTCAATCTTGTCACCTGTAATACAGGACTAACAACATTAGTAACATCATAAAGTCGGTGTGATGATTAAATGTGCTGATGCATGTAAAACATTTAGAAAAATGTCGGACAGAGAGGCATTTCTTAACACATAGTATTTATTGCTCATTTACTGCCCATATACCTAAGCCCCCATTTATTCTCCTGAGAATTATAGCTATTACTTTTTGCATGTTTTTGCTTGAGGCATGCCTGTAATTTTATTTCTATTAATCGTTGACTGCTCTTAAAAATAAATTCTCACTGACTTGAAGGTGAAATACATATCAATTTTAATTTTCCAAAGTTTATACAATATAATGTCTTAATTTTTAATTATTATTCTTCAGATGCAGGCAAAGTATAACACTTTTTGTTGAAAAATATGATTTGTGACAGCCTTCCAATTTACCTCATTATTTTTCACTTTTACTTTGATTATCAAAAAAAATTTTTTTGTGCAGTACTGGGATTGAACCCAGGGCCTCGTGCTTGCATACTCTGCAAGTGCTGGACCACTAGGCTGCACCCTCAGCCCATTTTTTTACTTTTTGAGACAGGGTCTCACTAAGTTACGCAGACTGCCTCTGGTCTCGACCTTGCGATCCTCCTGCCTCTGCCTCCCAAGCTGCTGGGATTACAGGCATGGGCCACCATGCCGGGCTTTCAAGTTTTTTTTTTTTGTTGTTTCAATGTAATATTTCTCCTACATAACCTCAACTTTACATTTTTGTCCTCTTGAGTTTGGATTTATTTTATAGCATCCCAATTATATTTAATTATAATATCATGTGTCAACAAATAACCTTCATTGACAATACCTGTCTTAATCTTCATAATCATTTTTCTGAATTAACCACCACATCTTTATGCGAATATCAAGGTTCACAGAAGTTAAGTGAATCATACAGTTCACAATCATACAGTTCACAAATTTGGAATCCGAATTTTTGTGAGTTCAATGCCAAGTTGGTGACGTAGTCAGGAGACAGAAAAGATACAAATGAATGGGAAGAAAGAGTTCCTTTGTAGGGTACCTTGGGCTCAGGAGGCATTGGTTGGGGTACAGGAGCTTTTATACTACAATCTGAGGGAGAAGCAGGTGAGCTCATTTGTATTGAGGGAAACTACAACTCAAAGTGAGTCTTTGGATCAGTCGATGTGAGTCGTCAGTCACATGGAGTTGAGGGAGGGCTTTAGTTTTTCATTAAGAAGAACATAGGGAAAAGATGAGGACATATAAAAAAGTTTGGCCCCACTGATATGGCCTTGGGAGAAAATTTCATTTTTAAACATTTCTTTCCATCTTGGAATAAACTAGTTGAATTGAGGAATTCTGCTGGGAGTCTTTATTGGGCACCTGTGATGGAAAAGACAATATGGTATGGGTCGGAAAGGATGCAGGTCTCCTTTATGATGTTTGGCAGAGAAATCATTCAGTGTTTCCCAATAATGGGCCAATTTTTAATTTTCAAGGGTCACTTCTCATTTTTAAGGTCCAATCAGATACTTCTTTTTAGGTTAGGTAAACTTTACTATCCTCCATGGAAAATGTGGGTAAAAACTGCTTTAGCCCATGTAAGAAGTTTAATTTGTGATTGGAAAACTGCTTTAAGGCCTAAATTGTACATTAGCCTAGCGTTCCTCAGGAGAGTAATTTAGGTATGAGATGCAGTGTTTTAATAAAAACTACTACTTTAAGTTTCTCCTTTCAAATATAGTTTTAAAAATCCTATGACTGGGTTCAATGACACTTAGAAAATGATGTGTACATTTCCTTATGTTGATGTACCTTAAGATTCAATGAGACACAAAGATAAGAGGGATATAATTAGGGTACATCAGAACAAGACATACCATTTTGGTGGTCAATGTTGAAGTGTATGAATGGCCACATTTTTAATATGGAGCACTAATCAGGGTTGGCATTGACTCTTATTTTGTACTGAGGAATGTATCATGTTCACTTTAGCATTCAGTGACAACACTGACACAGTCATTAAAAGTTTAGCCAAAAGATTTTACTGCCTGTACCTGTATCAGGTTAGTTTTGGAAGCAGTATGCCTCTTGATATAAAAGAAGCTCAATGTAATAATGTGATGTTGGAAAGCAAAAATAATGAATCCCACTGGATAAATGCATAAAAAATCTGATCATTTTTGGAAACCATAAAATTTAACAACTATACCTTATTGTAAGTGGAGCAAATAATAACAAATAAAATCTTGCAGAGGGTAATGGTGGCTAGGTGGTAGTACGAAGTTATCTTTCACATGAGAATTTGTTCTATTTTCCTCTAAAGTACTAACAATAATAATACATGTAGGGAGAGTTAAGGCAAGGATTCAAGGAGATAATGCCTATGGAGCCCTTAGAACAATGGCAAGGCCAGTGTGTGTATTCAGCAAATGTCATCATCATTATTAAATGCTCTTAAGAAATGCTTGCTTTTAAGAATATTTTCCAAGATATATCCTAGCTATTTATGGAAATTTGTACAAATACTCATTTGTATAGGTAATATGTACACATTATTTTCCTTTTCTCTCTACTCATCAAGACTTGATTCATTTTATCCAAAAGACATCACTAGGTTTTTAAAAGCCCAAGGGTGTATCATACCACCACATAGTTGCAAGGGAATCCATACATGGATATGGAAGAATTGATCTATAACACTAATCATTATGTGTAAAACACTATAATAACTTCTGTCATATTTTGAGGCCATAATTTATCCTGCTGTATATCTGAGACCTGTTTTATAGCTGCTGACCTTCCATCTCATCCTAACCTACTATGTAGCTGCTTTTGATGAATCTCTACACCCCTTGACTATGCAATTAGAGAAAATCAGGCAGCCTTGGAGATGCTGTTGTAGCAATGATTAAAAGTAATTTTCTTGAAGATAGGGGAAAAAATCATGTCTAATTTCTAACATAATTGGAAAGTACATGAAGGCAATTTAAATGAGTTATTGCATTATACTAATGAGAAAAAATATATATTTATATGCTTTTATTTTTATTTGTTTTTCAATACTGTGAGGTTGAACCAAGGGAATCACACATACTTTGCAAGTGCTGTACTCTGAGCTGCACCCCCAGCCCATTTTTTCAAAAATTTTGTGTCAGGGTCTTGCTAAGTTACACAGGCTGCCTCTGGCCTCTTGTGATCCTCTTGCCTCAGCCTCCCAAGTCACTGGGATTATCGGTATAAGCCACAATGCTCAGTTTATTTACATGTGATTTTTTAACAGACAGTATCTTATCTTATTTCATGTAATCAAAGAGAAATATAAACTTTCAGTCTTTACATGTTTGTTCATAGTTCACACAAAACCTGATCTTTGTGGAGATGCTTAATCTCATCAAGATTACCTCCCTGGGAACCGTCTATATGTAGAGTCCTGAGGTCTGCTGCTTTCTGGGAGCCCCTTTTATCTTCACAGGCAACAGGGCAAACTCACCAGCTTCCTGTGAGCAACCTTGTTCTCAGTAGGCAGTGATATCTCACCCTTCTGTGTGTGATGCTACACTCTGCTGCTTGCCTGACTATTCAAAGAACAATATAAAACCAAGCAAAGAGCACAAGAAGATGAGCCTGGAAAACATTCCCCAGTAAGATAATATTTGCAATAAAACCTGCCAATTAGCAATAGAGACCCAGGATTGTCCAATATCCTGCATTCACCTGACCACCCTTGACAGGCTCCTAAGTTATCTGGATGTTACACCCTACGTCCTTTATGAAGTAATTGTTCCCACTCCAGCTCTCGTGGCTCCCGCATTACTAAAGTTGCCTAGGAGTTAAAACTTTTGTTCCATTTTCCTATCCACACTTCCCATTTCTCAGTTCAGAACCGATCCATTATCCTCTCCATATTCAGACTCCTGCCGACTGTTAGATTAAATCACATGTTGGAGCAGATTGGTGTCATCACACATCCTGGAAACCCAGTGGCAGCTAGACTCAAAGCTGCTCAGCAATATTGTCATGCCCATTGGTCAGCTACTGGCTTTGCTCATCACAGTAGCTGTTTTAGTTCTCCATTATTCCCTTCACAAAACTTACCCCACCACCAGCAACTTTCTCTGCAGATTTCTCCTTCATAGAGAAACTTGGGGCTTTTAACCAATATTGCAAATGTTTGCCTCTTCACTGACTCCCAGCCAGTCCCAAGAAGACCCTAGGATCTGTTGTGAAATACCTAGATACAGCCCTCCTCTGGCCCAATGTCCCTCCTTAGCTATCCTCTTATCTTTCTCCTTCCTTTTATAGCCAAGCTGTTTAGAAATAGAGTTTCAATTCACTAACATACTTAACTTCCCATTTTAAATTTCAGTCTACAGCAAACTGACTTCAGTCCCCATCAACGTAAGTGGAAATTTTCTGGCTAAGTTCTTCAATTAACTTCTAAATGCCAAAGCCAAGGAATTCTCTCAAATACTCATTTTAATTTGAAGTCTCTACAGAAGTTGTGCCTGCAGCTGTAGCCCTGTGGCATCCGATCCTGTCAGATCTCGGAAGCTAAGCAGGGTCGGGTCTGGTTAGTACCTGGATGGGAGACCGCCTGGGAACACCAGAAGCTGTAGGCTTGGGAGAAGGACCTGGCAACCCCCTCCCAAAAATCAATCTGCCATTGAAAACCCTATGAACAGCAGAGAAGCACTGACAATCATGTTTCCCCTGTTGTACAGAGGGTCGCTATGAGTCGGATACCGACTTGACAGCACCTAACAACAACAACAACAACAACAGAAGTTGTATTGTTGTGTTTATTCTTAGAGATATGTGTGTTTCTACTGTAATGATTATACTTTTCATTGGAGACACTTTTGACTATATAAAAAGGGATTAAAAGAGAAAACACACACATATGTATATAAGTATGCATACATAAACACATTCTCCCCACTGATGTTAAAGCTCTGTTTAAAATTTCGTATAATTTCTTTTATTTTTTGTGGTGCTGGGGGGCTGAACAGAGTCTCAAAAGTTTCACAGGGTGCCTCTGGTGTTGAACCTGTGATCCTCCTGTCCCTGCCTCCTGAGTCACTGGGATTATCAGCATGTGCCAATAGGCCTGGCTCATTTTTCTCCCCTGATTTTATGTATACACGGGCATTTTGTATGAGGAAGCATTATGCTTTTTTTTTTAAATATAATATGAATGTTTCTCTCTATTAGTATGTTTTTAAAAAGTAAGGCTTTAAATTTGCATGATATCCCAACATATGGAAAAATTGTTTAATTTTTCATAGTTGGGCATTTCAGTTATATTTCATCATTTACAAGTGAAACTTATGGTTTTTTGTTCAATATAATATGAATGTTGCTCTGTTATTGTTTCAAAAACATAAGACTTTAAGGTTACATGATACTCCAACTGATGAAAAAATTTAGTTTAATTCCTTCATAGTTGGACATTTCAAATATATTTCATCATTTTATTTTAATTGCAGAATAGTTTGCTCTTTTAATGAATACATTTTTTTCTTTTACTTTTTATTCTCTGTGCCCAGTGGAGAACTAGTACGTGGACTCTCAAAAGGAAACAACAAATTCCTCCTTCGCATTTAAAATTGCGATAGTGTAAAGAATCCCACCATGGTCAATTTCACACTACCAACAATATATTGCTACATGTGCAGATGGAAAGATATGCTCAGAGTCTGCCTGTAATGCTTGAGTCCATTACACCACTCACTACCAGTGGTCTTGCTGACCCTATTCAAGCACCAGAGCTTTCTATGTTTACTGCCTCAAAAGTAGGACCCCCTCAAAAAGAAAAATAAAAAGCAAAGCAAAGCAAAGAAACTCAAAGGAAAAATTGAGTTTTGGTTTTGAGACTCAAAACTTAGGAGCTGGTGAAAAGTGGTCAAATCTCTAGGACCAAATGTGGTAGAGTGGTTGAGTTGTGTATATGCTATCAAGGCTTTGAAGGGCTTCATAGATTTTCTAGCAGCTCAGCATGATACATAGTGAGAGTACTTCCTGACATGTGCTAGATGGCAAAGACAGAGAGGCAGCGACACTGAAATAACCCTTCTGGGAATTAGGGAAAATAACAATGCTCTGGACCAATAACTGTCTACTAGCATGGACTGAGAGCATCTCAAAAGATGCTGGCAGAAATAGATGATAATGACCCCAGCTAGAAAACTTCTCTTTTCAAAATTTTGGCACATAAAACTTAGATATATCGCTAGGGAAGATACAAAAATGAGAGCTGGGGGAGATAGGATTAAATTAAATTAACTTTGCAATGCCTGGAAGAATAGAAGTTCAAAAAGAGAAATAAAGTTCAATTTCAGAAAAATAAAGAAACTTGAATTGCTTGTGCACCTGAGTTTATGAAATGAGATTTCTACTTGACAATTTCTAAAAAAATAATGCTTCTATATATACTCTGATTAAAAAAAAACTTTTCTTCTGCATCTCTAATTAATTTAAAGGAATGAATTCCTGGCAAAGCAACTACAAGATCAAAGAAAATGAGCAATTTTAAAGCTATAGAAATGTATGGGAAATTGCCTCACAGAAGAAATCTCATACCAATATACAGGGGGAACAACACTGAATGGCTTAGTCTTCCAACTTCATACCCCACCATCTGCACCCTCCCAAGAGCAGACATGGCCCACTGATGCTGAGAGAGATGTGTGAATACCTGTATTAGACAGTTGGTACTTTGCTGTGACAGAGAAATCAACTGAAACAAACTTATGGGAGGAAAGGCTTTTGGGGGCTCACAGTTAGAGGATCAGTCTTTAATGGTAGTCAGCCAGGTGTGGGAGTGGCCCGCAGCAGGGCCGCTGTCAGAATACCTCACAGCATGGCAGATGAGAAGCAGAGAGCAGGTGGAACCAGGGATCCTGTGTAAAAATCTCCAAAGCCCTGTCCCCACGGAGCTGCTTCCTCAAAGCTAGAATTGTACCTCCCCAAGTTCCGTGACATTTCAGGACAGTGCCACAAGCTGGGAACCCAATGTTCAAACACATGACCTGTTGCTGCACATGCTGTCAGACCTAGATTTCTTTCTTCTGCAAACAGTAAAAATGATCTTTTCTACAACTATCTTTCTTCCTGTTAGATATCTTTTCTGATAACAATAACTCTTACAATTTGTTTTGTTGTCAACAAATTCTTATAACTCATGCAGCTTGTGAGCAGTATTGTGTTTGTTGGAATGGGTCCTGACTGGAACTCTTGATAGGGAAGAGACCAATCATGTTCTCATCAGTCATCACAGATCTAGCTTCAACTAGGTTCCAGAGTGCCTTTATAGTGTAGTAGGGCTTAACATGGACAAGCTGTGGTCTCTAAAGGAAGCTGAGTAGAGGCTGCTGTGTTTCTCTGGTAAATACTGAGGGCTGCAGATTTCTTTCTTATGAGGAGCACTCAAACTTCTGTCAGTAGGAGCTTGGGTTTTCACTCAAAGTGCAAGGTTTGAAAATGAGTAATGAGATCATGGGACTTGTGTTTGAAACTAGTCCAGCTGCTCTTTGGAGAAAAAAATGATAATACTATTAAGAGAAGAGGGAAGGAGAGCTACTTGAATCCTTCCAGTTAATTTAAAAAAAATTATGGTATATTAATTGTACATATTGATGGAGTTCAGTGTGTACTGATCAAGCTCCCATTATCTACACTCCCCTTTTCCAATCTCTTGTTATGTTGTTAGGTGCTGTCAAATCTGGTCTGACTCACAGTGACCCTATGTTCAATGGAAGGAAACACTATCTGGCACTCTACCATGCCCGGCACTATGTCAGTGCTTCCCTGCTATTGATAGGGTTTTCAAATACTGATTGGGGATTGCTTTGGGAGTGGGCTGCCAGGTCCTTTTTCCATTTTTGCAGTGCCGAGTATCGAACCCAGGGTCTCAGAGTACACCAAGGGGCACTCCACCAACTAAGCTAAACCCCAGCTCTTCCAATCTGTAGTAGTCATTTTACATTTAGGTGACTTTGTTTAGCTTCCACATATGAGAGAGAGAGAGAAAACATGTGGTACTTGTCTGGCTTATGTTGCATACAATCATATCTGCCAGTCCCTTGCATGAATTTTCAATTCAGTTAAATTTTTCAGCTCCAGAATTTCTGTTTGGCTCCTTTTAATAATTGTTCCCTGTTTATTGGCATTTTCATTTTGTTCATACCACAATTTCTTAACTTCTGTTATTTCTTCATGTTTTCCTTAAACTTTTTAAGTTTATTTAAGACACTGGTCTTAACATCTTTACTATTATCCCAATGATGAGACTTCCTTAGGTATGTTTTCTTCAGTGACCATATATTTCTTGCATGATTTGTGATTTTTTTAAAAAACTGTAACATTTGAATATTATAATGTGGTGATTACCCAAATCAGATTCTTTCCTTCCTTGGGATTTACATTTAAAATTTTTAGTTGATTAATTTTATTAATTTTATTTTTGGCAGTGTGGTAATCAAACCCAAGCCTGCAGCCTTAGCCCAGTGGCATCCAATCCCTTCAGATTTCAGAAGCTAAGCAGGGTCAGGCCTGGTTAGTAGTTGGATGGGAGACCACCTGGGAATACCAGGTGCTGTAGGCTTGGGAGACAGACTTGGCAACCCATTCGCAAAAATCAATCCGCCATGGAAAATCCTATGAATAGCAGAGAAGCACTGACAATTGTGTTTCACCTGTTGTATGTAGGATTGGTATGAGTTGGATACCGACTCCACGGCACCTAACAACAATAAATCAAACCCAGGACCCTGGGCATGCTAGGCAAGGGTCTGACCACTGAGTTACATCCCCAGCTCTATTTTTTTTTTTTTTGACTGCTGTGGGACATTATAGCCATACTTTCACTTAGTGACTTTCCCAAACTATTTTTGTAATGATTGTCCATTTTACTCATATTCAAATAGCCTTTTAAAAGGAAAACATTAAAAATCATCATCATCATCATCATCTTCTTCTTTTTCTTCTTCTTGTTCTTCTTCTTCTTCTTCATTATCATCATCATCATCATCATCATCTCTCTTAGCCTGCAGGTTGGATCCATGCTGGAAATCTCTTTCTCAGCCAATCTTGCCCTGAGCCTAGGGCTCAGCCTAAACTGAAAACTTTGTATCTTCTAAAATATTTCTGGGCATGTGTCCTTCCCTGACTTGTATGTGGCCTTCTAAGTTCTCTCCCATACACGAATGTTTTTGTGAATGCTCGAATCTGTTATTTATTTATTTATTTACAGACACTCCCCAGCTTTTCCTCATGGACTTTCGGTGGTTAACTGTCTCATCATGATCTTCTGCCCTAGGCATTTTAGGTTGTTTGTCTTACATTGTTTGCAAGCGTTTTCCTTCACATTTCTAGCCTCAGTGAGTTCCAAGCTCAGGGAGGTAGAGGTGAACACCTTGAGTGATCCCCAGGCGTGTGAGAGCAGACATGCACAAGAATTGCCAATAGGATCTGCTGTGACCTGTCCAGAGCCAGGGGCCATTGCCCCACATGGGGAACGCTGGCTGCACCTTCCATACTGCGAGGAAAGTTGGGTCAGGGGCAAGTCAAAATGCCGCAAAGCTTTCCTATCATCTTTAAGTTGTCTTTTTCTTGGTTCTGCATTCATTTATTACAAACCTTTGACAGTTTCCCATTGTTCTTACAAAGCTTGTTCTGACAGTTTCTGATTTTTTTTTTGACATTTCCATGGGAGTAGGTGGGGGCTTGGAGTGGCTTATTCCATCAATTCGCTCATGTCACTCCCATAGATGTTTTACTCCATATTCATGAGCATAATGGAAAAGAGATGTGTGTATGAGGATGGGATGAAGGGTCTATAATATCAGACAACAAGGTAAATGATGGCTTCCAAGGAAGGAGTGGAGACTGAACAGTTCTCCATTAAGAATGGCTCTCCAGTAAGATTGGGTTCTGAAGGATAGGTTGGCTGATTAAATGGTAAGTAAGTAGATAACACTTTAAAGTTTTATGATAATGCATTAAAACATTTTTAATGCATAAGAAGGAACACTTTGGAGAACTTCCCTTAGCTAACTAGCTATACATGTGCACAATGAGATATGTTCTTATGTTATTAAATATCCTTAAAAAACTTGATATGAATAGTGACAGAGTATCTTGTGTTATTGTTGTTGTTGTTGTTAGGTGCCGTCGAGTCGGTATCCGACTCATAGCGACCCTCATAGGGTTTTCAATGGCAGACTGTTTTGGGATTGCCTTGGGAGTGGATTGCCAGGTCCTTCTCCCATTTTTGTGGTGCTGGGAATTGAACTCAGGACCTCAGAGACTGCAGCGCAGCGCTTTACTAACTGAGCTGTCTAATAATTTAGTTAGTGCCCTTCTACTGGGTTTTTTGACTATGATAAAATATTTCCTATTATAAATAATGCTGCAATGAATATCACAGTACTTGAGATCACCTGGAATCTTACATTTAAGTATTTTCTATCTCTTTCAAAATTAGAATATAGTTTTTCCACTTAAGATGTTTTTGGGGGGATTATCAAGGAAATATCCATCTTATGTAGAATCCACATGTAAAACTATAAAAGGCATTTTATTCCAAGAAATTATTTTTTATTGGAAATTTTTAAAGTGCAAATTAATGTGTTTCATTCTGACATACATTTCATTGTGACATTTCCATATATGCATTTCATTGTACATTGCAAAGATAACTTCCCCCTTACCCCTTGTGCACCTCCTCCCCCTTCTTCCACTCCCTCACCAAAGGCCTCTCTTCTACATTGCATCTCTTTTTGTGGGATTATTTTTCTATATGCCCTTGCATCCCAATTATGTTTAAGGTCCAAACTTTTTTTTTGAAAGAAACAAACTAGAAACACTGCTTTAGAGATGAGAAAAAAATATAGAGACAGCAAGTGGAAATTTCTGGTAGTGTCTCATCTAGGGGGTATTCTGTTTGTGTAGATTTGGTGGTTACAGATATATTTTATTATACCAAATTGAGTTTATACATTTGAATTACTTTGCTTACCTTCCACATAACTGAGGACCCTTGGTGATAGAATTTTAAGATAATTAGTTAGGTCCAGGAGAACATAGGAAAATGCTGAATAAATAACAAAAGCTTTATTGGCTTAAGTTATTATGGCAAAACCAGCTTTTTAACTTAATATTTTAAAGATTCACAAAAGGCTGGAAATAACTATTTCATTCGGTATTGTTCATGACTTTTGCTAATTAAATTTGCCTCTTTTACTAAGCATGAAAGCAGTATGGAGAAAGGTGATTATTAAGGGTATGTAGAGATTACAGACCATTTACTTTCAGTCTTGTTGTGAATCTTATCCAAATAATTAAAAATAGTTGAAACAGAGTCCTAGGAGAAAGAGGAGTCCCAGTTGATGGGGATGGAAAACAAAAGATGACAGTGAGAGAGGTGCAAAGAAAACCCTATTTGGACTTTAATAAAAATTCATACCTGGTTTAGTGCCTGCTACTATTCTAATTTAAGTTGTGAACAGTATGAAAAGAGTCCTTTAATTTTTACTTATGTTTATTAGGTGCTATTCTAGAAAGAAAAATGACCAATTCATTGATTGGTTTAATTACCTCCACATCATAACTGTGTTTTTACATTCAATAATTGATGCAAGCCTAGTTTTGATCTACTAAGGCCTAATATATTCCAACCACATAGAAATAATTTCCAACCCAATTATGTATAATTAGGTAGATTTTCTGAATTTGTTATTTCAATGTGTCGCTAAAGGAAATGGTATTCTATTGAAAGTTTTAATGGTTGTTGTTGTTAGGTGCTATAGAGTCAGGTCTGACTCATAACTACCCTATGTACAACAGAATGAAACACTCTCTGACACTGTGCCATGCCCCATATATAAGACACATTGCATAATGCGGTATGTTATGAGTCAGACTAGAATGTGTTTATCAAAAGGAAAATGCCAAGAATTGATCCTCACTTACTTTAAGGGTAGAGAATAGTAGGAATTTTTAGTAATAAAGAAGAGGGTTTTATGAAGATAATGTCTTCCAAGAAATTTGTGTTATTTGTCTAACCCAGCAACACACAGGAAAGAGGGTGTGATTTTTTCCAGTGGAAGTATGTGTGTACGTGTGGGGAGTGTCTATCTCCTTTAACTCAAGGGTGGATGGTAAGTCTTAACAGAGTCAAATGGCAAGATTGCTTTATGCTTCCAAGAAGGGGGAAAGTGGTAGAATGGATTTGACGTCTGCCTGTGTAGAAAAGAAAGCAAGCCGAGCGCAGTGGTGCACCCTTTTAATACGAGTGACTCAGGAGACAGAGGCAGAAGGATCACAAGTTGGAGGCCAGAGGCAAGTCTGCATAACTTATAGAGACTCTGTCTCAAAACACAAAGTAAAACAATGGCCTGGGGGTGCAACTCAGTGGCTGAGTGCTTGCAAAAAACTTGTGTGAGTCCCTGGGTTCAACTCCCCAGTACTGCAAACAACAACAAAACCACAGTAAAACAAAGCAAGAGAGAACTATTGTGAAGGATGGCAAAACAACAACAAAAGCAACAACAAAAGGTGTCCATAGGAATTGCCTTGCATTTTCTCTGAGTAGGGATGTATAAAGAGTCTACAGCCATGCAACCCTGGCATATGATCCCACGTGATCGGAAGCAAAGCAGTGTCAGCCTGGTTAGTCCTTGGATGGGAGACCACCTGAGAATAGTGTCTGCTGTAGACTTGGGAAAAGGACCCAGCAGCCCACTCCCAAAACATTGAAAACTGTATACATAGCAGAGAAGCACTGACATAGTGCTGGGCATGGTACAGTGTTGGGTAGTATTTCATTCTGTTGTACAAAGCATTGCTATGAGCTGGACCAGACTTCACAGCATCTAATAACAGGGACAAAGAACATGGGCATGTTCTTCACGAGTTGGATGTGGCGCTAGAGGTAGCTAGAATCAGCCTAGATTCATTTTGCCACCTGAGCCAGTAAGCTGCCTGGGAAAAAGATAGAACTCAACCAAGAATCCGGGTGGCTTAGACTTTCTGCAGTCTTGGGGTTGAGAGAGTACTGGCAAGGAATGTCACAGAAAATGTCACCCAATTGCAGCTGGATGCACCTAGAGTTGGCAGGTGGGAGGAGCTCTGCAGAAGTCACTGGAGAGAATCTACCTTCACCATCTTCCAGGACTGGAACGAGGAAAGCCAGTGCGTAGCAGGGTCTGGGAAGGGGGCACTCTCACCCCCATTTCTCTGTTCCCTCCCTTCTGTCAGATCTGATGGCATTAGATGGAGAAGCAAAGGACATACAGACACTTACCACATCACAGATTTTCAATTCTGTCAGCCCACCTGGGGGAAAGATAAAAAAGAGGAAACGGCTGATCAGTGGATTTTTGTTGTTGATATTGTTTTGTTTGCAGTACCATGGGGTTGAATGCAGGGTCTCATGCGTGCTAGGCAAGTGCTCTACCACTGAGCTTCACCCCTCACCCTTTTTTTTTATTTTTCATTTTGAGACAGGTTCTTAATAAGTTATGGAGGCCACCTCTGACCTCAAACTCCTGATCGTCCTGCTTCAGCCTCCCAAGTTGCTGGGGTTTTCAGGTGTAAGCCAAAGTGCCTGGCTTTTGATCACTGTTTCTTATGAGACACTCAATTGTGGAATTGAGACGATTTTCCTCTTTAGGGAGGTCATAGGGATTTCTAAGAGTGAGAAGAAAAGTCTGAGTCAAGATTCAAATATACACAAGGTCTAGATGCCTCTATTGGCTTTTAAGGCCCTGAAATATATCTGAGATGATCATGTTTCTGTACAGTTTGTAAGGCATTTTAATCAGTTACTTAGGATTGGTTTTTATCTGAAGTTCAATTTTTCTTGCTCTTAACTGTCTTTGATTAGACTATGAGGATTTTTAGATATTCTGAACTTTCAGATGAATAACAATATTTTTGAAACATTATCAATCATGCCAAAACTCAAAAAGAACAGTTAAGGGTAAACCATAAAGGTAAAATGGACTCAACGTTTTTATGTAAAAAATAGTTTTTTTGTTTCTTAAAATCATATCCTCAGTAGTATTTATAGACTAAAATGTTTTTATTTTTAAAAATTATATTTTCAGTAATACTTACAGACTATCAAAGAGAATATGCAATGGATAAAAGTATTTTTCAGATCTTTTGAGAAACATGCTTTTGAAGTCATACAATTACGAGTTTCTGAAAAGCCCATATTGTGACTAACAGTTTCAAATAGTGTTTTGTTTGTCAACTGTTTACAGAAATGTAGAAATCATATCATTTGGGTTCTAGGACAGGAAACACATGATAAGAACATTCAAAAGTCATAAAGACTTAGAAGGATTATAGGTGTGGAGGTGCATGACTGTAGTCTCAGTGACTTTAGGGATGGGATGGAAGGAGGATTGCAAGTTCAAGGCTAGAAACAGCCTGAGTAACTTAGCAAGATTCTGTCTCAAGATTAAAAATATTTAGGAAGGGGTTGGGGTTGAAGCTCAGGGGTGGAGTGCTTGCAAAGTATGTGTGAGGCCCTGGGTTCAAATCCCCAGAACAGGAAACAAACAAAGCTATATTTACTTGTCTCACACATGAATAAGTCAGCATGCACAGATGGACCAATGTTTTGAAGACATAAAGACTAGAGAGAGCATAATTAGCATTATTTTGAGGCACTGAAAGATTAATTGGAATCATTTAATTCTCAGGGAAAGCTGTTTCCCCTTTAGAGGGCCTGGTGATGAGAGGTGTTTCTAAATAATAGAAATGGCATTAGAATCATGGAATTTGCTGCAAGCTATGATTCATATTTGCATAGCACCTGGAAGAAATGAAGTCAGGAAAAGAACAATAGGCATCATCAGCATTGTATAAATACTTATTACAAAAAAGAGAGAAGCAGTACAGATTGAGATATAACAACTTAAAAATCTGGAAGACCAAATCCTACGCTCTTGTTATAGATCTTTTATTAAACATGACAAATATGGAACAGCTGGAGGTTATTATGTGCTGCTGCTAAAATTTGACACTCTGATTTTTTTTTTTAGTTTTTTCCCCCACAAACAAAACCATCAGTCACTGTATTCAACATAGTAGAATAGTGTCGGCAATTGTAACCTGTGGTAGAACAGTAAATAACTGAAAATAAATAGGAAAATAGAAAATAAAGGACAAGGGCTGCAATTGCGCTTTAAATAACATCATTATGTGGCCCAAGGAGACATGTGCAGGAATAGTTAGTGTGGAATACATTAAAAAATCCTCTTCTCAGTGAAATAATGGGAAGACAGGCAAAAGTGACAAAAGCAAACTTTCCAGCGCTCTGGAGATTTACCAGAAAAGTTAACAAAGGGAACATTTGGGGAAAAGAGCCAAATCTCAGTAAGAACCGTCAGCTCTGTCACATCTGAACATTCTGTAGTCCTGTCTTCCCCTCCTGAACTCTGTGGGAACCTTGAACACCAACAGACCCCCAACCACAGTGAAAACCAGCAGCATGCAGACCCTGGCCGGGGTGGAGCTCAATTAGAATTCTCCCTAAGCGCTATTCTCAGAGAACTGCCGTTATCTGGCCTGTTTGGCAGTTCTGTGGAAACCTCCCTAATCAGGTTTTTCATTATTAGACCCAACTCTCCTCACCTAGTTTGAGCAGCTTTTACATAAAGACTTTTGACAAAATATGTCTGTGTATGTGTACCTCAGTAACAATTATTTAAGATTACAAGTGACTGGGGCAGTGATAACTGTTATGTCCACAGGTGGCTTTGAAAAACTCTCTCATAGTTCTCGGAATAGTGAGGCTCTATGCAAGCAGGCGCCTGCAGCTGTAGCCCTGTGGCATCTGGTCCCGTCAGATCTCAGAAGCTAAGCAGGTTTGGGCCTGCTTAGTACCTGGATGGGAGACCGCCTGGGAACACCAGAAGCTGTAGGCTTGGGAGAAGGACCCAGCAACCCCCTCCCAAAAATCAGTCTGCCATTGAAAACCCTATGAACAGCAGAGAAGCACTGACAATCGTGTTTCCCCTGTTGTACAGGGGGTCGCTATGAGTCGGATACCCACTCCAGGGCACCTAACAAATGCAAGCAGGTGCCTGCAGCTCTACGACTGTAGTGTCTGATCCCATCAGATCTCGGAAGCTAAGCAAGGTTAGTCCTTGGATGAGAGAACACCTGGGACCACCAGGTGTAGGCTTGGGAGAGGGACCTGGCAACCCATTCCCTAAAAACAATCAGCCATTAAAAACCCTATGAATAGCAGAGAAGCACCGACAATAGTTTTCTGCCTGTTGTACATAGGGTTGCCATGAGTGGGACACATACTGGGTGGCACCTAACAACAACAACATGTAAGCAGGAAAGGGCTGGAGTTTAGCTTAGTTGGTAGAGTGCCACTCTGTGCTCTCTCAGGCTCCAGCACTGCAACAATGGGAGAAGGACCTGGCAGCCCACTCCCAAAACAAATAGCCATTCAAAACCATAAGAATATCAAAGAAGCACTGTTATATATAATGCTGGAAAATAAGCCCCCGAGGCTGGAAGGTATACAACAGACAACTGTGGAAAAGTCGCCTTCTCAAAGTAAAATTGAACTTAATGATGAGGTTTGAGTAAAATTCCTGGGACCTCTATTTGCTGATGTGGCATGGCTCAAAATGAGAAGATAGATAGTGGCTGCAACAGTGGGCTCAAACATTAAAAAAAGATCATGTGCATGGCACAGTGTTGCTTAGTGTTTCATTCTGTTGTGCATAAGTTCTCTATGAGTTGGACTAGACAGCATCTATGGACAACAAGAGAGCTGCTCTAATGCATAGAAGAGCATACACAGGTAGTACATGGAAATACTGTGTCATTTTATATAAAGGACTTGAGCATTTACAGATTTTGGTATCCAAGGCAGGAAGGGATCCCTCACAGATTCTGAGCCCCTGAGCAAAATCGGCAAGACTTACTGGTTCCAACCACTGAGTAAAATTCCATGATATCATTAACTGGCTACTAAGCTAATGGAGGGCTGGGATTTAGCTCAGTTGGTAGAGTGCTGTGCTGCAGTCTCTGAGGTCCCGAGTTCAATTCTCAGCATGGCAAAAAATGGGAAAAGGACCTGGCAATCCACTCCCAAGGCAATCCCGAAACAGTCTGCCATTGAAAACTCTATGAGGGTCGCTATGAGTTGGATACCGACTCGACGGCACCTAACAACAACAACAACAACAACAACAACAACAAGCTAATGGAACTCATACTCATAGCGACCCTTATAGCGAACATGAATCGACAGCACCTAGCAACAACAATAACAACAGCAGCAGCAAGCTAATGGAACAGGGACTCCAGAAGCCACATGTGACAAAGAATACAGACTGTAGAGAATTAATCAGGAAACTCATTAAACAAACAAATAGCAAAGGAACAACATCAAACCATCAGACAGGAAAGATTGAATTTCAGAATTGCCACATTGTATCATTGGAAATGTCCAGTTTCTTAAAAACATGAGACATGCAAAGATACAGGAAAGTACCCCTGATATTTAAAAAGGAATAACAACCCTGTCATCTCTGAAATCATGCTATTTGTGAAGATGAATTGTGATATTTATGAAGTAGAATGAGCAACAGTCTCATAATCACTAGAGTGAACGATGGATCTACGGGCTTGTAAGCAAGGGAAGAGAGAAGAAGCTACGAATGGTACTGGGTTTTTAGGATCAGACCTTTGTATTGAGCAAGCTTGCTCCTTATTTTTATTGTTGTTGTTCTTAATAACTGGTTGAATTGTAACATGTTCAAAAAGTGCACGCTTCTAAAGTATGCAGTTTGATGATTTGCAGGAAGTAAACAGCCTTGTGTAATTAGCATCTGGGTTAAAAGCACATATTGCCTTACTTTTAGAATCCTCTCTTATGTTCCCTTCTGGTCTGTACCTCCTGATCCTGATTTTCTACAACATAGATTAGTACTCCCATTTTGTAGTTTGAAACAATTGGATCATAGAATCCATGCAGTTTTGTGTCTGGCTTATGTTCAATATTGTGTCTAAGAGATGCACCCATGTTATGCTCTTATTTATTGCTCATTTATTCTCTTTGCTAAATGGCATAATTATGCCAAATAGCATGCATTATGACATATTGTGCTGAATAGCATATATTAGAAATAATATAATTTATCCTTTCTACTCTTCATACACATTGTTTTTTCTCTAGTTTTTGACAATTATAAGACACTGCTGCTAATTAACATATTCATGAAAACAAATGGATGAATGAACAAATATCACTCCCTGAACCAAGCTCAGAGTATAGTTGTACAGAAGGACAAAGAGTTGTGTAAAACGAAAGACTTCTAATCAGTGACAGCCCCTAAGAAGGCTCTCCTTTCTTGATTCAGTACTACTGCAGTGTGGGCTAATATTTGAGTTTGCATGTTTCTTGTAGGCCTGCGACTCCAGGACCACAAACAATAATGAGTAGCCAATTTTGTTTAAGTCATTTGAATGTTTACTTCCGAAAATCCCCGAGCACCTAAGTCACCTGCCTTCCAGGCGTTCTAAGACAGAGTCAATTTTCTATGCTTTCCGCGTGGGTGAATCACCTATTTTGTAAAGCCTTTTTTAAATCAGTCAAGTAAAACATATCCCCTAAACTTTATTGTCTAATGAGCTGTCAGGGCACCAGAAGTTTTTTTTAACAGGCACGTTGCAAAGCAGTTCAAGAAATGGGAGAAGCTGGTGAGTCATTGTGATGTTGTTTCTGTTAATAATAATCACTAATGAAAGACTTTCCTTCTGAGAGAGGGAAAAGCTGATCTGACGGAGGGGACAGAAGAAAGCCCTGGAGCAGGTCTCCACTTAAGCTGGGGTAGACATGACTGAGATCACCTCCAGATAGTGCCTTCTGGAAATCCACAGTGGTCAGAACTGCAGAAGGGGAGGGGCCGAGAGGAGTCCCTGTGCGCTGAGCATAGGTACCAGCGGGAACATCAGAGTGTGAGAGACCAAGACCCTTCAGGGCCTGTGGACAGAGAAGTTGACCTTGGCTCTCAGACCTTGCTCTCCTTGGACCTGAATGAATATATTCATTCAATATAAATAGATCTATTATTTATTCCTCCATTTATTATTAATTCCACCTTTGGTGGAATTAGCAATGCAAAGCCTCAGGCCTCCAGAGCACCAGCAGCCTCAGACACCTAAGCAATGCCTGAGAAGCCCTGATTAATGGTTCTGCCAAAAAGGGAGGCCACCCGCTTGCTCATCATGGCTACAATGTGTAGACTTCTGATGGCCTACAAGGACGAATCCTTTGAGCAGTTGGCCCCCGTGATGTGGTCAGAGTCCAGCATGGCTGTTCTCCTCCCAGATCTGTCACTCTTGTCACCATGGTGAGCTTGCAGGGAAAGGGTTTCTGGATCCATTTCATCATGAGCCCCAGGTCAGCTGCATGGAAGAGATGGAAAGGCATGGTAGGCAGCCCCTCTGGCTTCTGCCTGGACCTTGGGGTGCAAATCTACTGAAGGAGTAGACTCTGCTTCCCCCAGAAGATAGTGAGATTGCACTCAGAGGGGGAAGGGACCACTGAGTCTCCACATCTTCCATGCAGGTTATTTAGTGAGGGGGATCCAGGCTAGAGTCAGGAGCCTTGGCCTTGACTCTCCTGAGGATGTCCAAGCTTCATGCATGTGAAGTCTTGAGTTACTGTTAGGTGCAGTGCATAAAACAAAGCGGAGTCCACAGACCAGACATGGTCGGCCAAAACGTAGCATTTGTTCTTCCTTGAACTTGATGGTGAATGGCTACACGGTGCATACAGTGCAGCCTCTACAACTAGGGCTATAATGAGATTTTTAATCCAACTAGATCAATTTGGAAAAAGGTGCACTTTTAGATTACATGTGTGATTTGATCAATAAATATGGTAAATGCTGCTGCCACGTGCCACCCAACAGAAAGGCTGGGATCTTCGATGCAGGAAGCAGCATGTGGAGCCTCAGTGATAGAATGTCAAGTTTCAGCTTGTTCGGAGCAGTCAGTCAAATGTGAGCTACAGAAGAGAGATGAATGGCCTTCAAAGGGAGCAAACAGTTTCATCCTCCATCATGGCAGCACTCCATGCCATTCATTGCTTCTGGTACGTCGATTTATGTCAAATAAAAAAGATTATGGTGTCTCCTCATCCACCTTATTCACTGGATCTGACACCGTGCAACTTCTAGCTCTTCCCCAAAGTAAAATGTCCATGAGAAGTAAACGTTTTGAGGTGATTCAGGACACTGAGGCAGCCATGACAGCTCAATTAAAAACAGTAATAAAAGAGGACTTCCAGAGTTGCTTCGGAAAGTGGGAAGAACGATGGGACGTGTGTTTGAAGCCAGGGAGAGTACTTTGATGGGGCTTAATGGCAATATGCCTTTTACTGTAAGAATTTTTTAAATTGAAGCACTCACTATATTTTTTTATCTCACCTTAAACATATCTATCATATATTATTTATTCCTCCATTTATTATTAATTTGTGTCTCATACAAATACGAGTATATAGTTGCTTAGGAATTAAAAAGGAATGTTTCCTAAAGAATCTTTTGGTGCCCGCTGCTCATTTGCTATCTGAAAACACAACCCTCTGTATATGACAAAATAAATCATTCTTCACAGCAGTGACTATTGGAAATGTTACCCTTATTCACACCCTTAAGAGGAAATTAATTAGAATTTAACTTGTAATAAGTTTAACTCTTAATAGAAATGGCGCATGTATCATCTCTGTGCAAACAATGTCCTGCCGAGTCCTCTTACTCTGGAAGATATTCATCATCTGCCAAACAAAGGTAACAAAGATGACAGTCCCCCCAGGACCCTTTTAAGTCCTAAGTCTGGGGACCAGGAACACGCAAACTCAGAGAAGCAGCCTTTCCCACAGCTGCTATCCCCAGGGGAGTCCTTGTTTACACAATACTTTAGCTGGAAGTCACACCTGCTTTTCTTAATTTGTTTCCTACACCCCATAAGAGAAATCCATGCTTGCAAATTTAGAATAGTTTGTGTTTTTAAGTCGAACACACACACACACACACACACACACATACACACACACACACACACACACACACACACACTTAATTAGCTCTGATCCAGGAGATGGCAAGGTCAAGAAATCATGATAACCGGTATCAGCAGCACCTCAGGACACCTTTTAATAACATTCCTACAATATCCTGGCATCTACATTTGGTGCCTGTCTTTAATGACTTTCATAATGACTAGGTTAGGTCATCTATACTTAAAATGAATTCCAAAGCGTTTCAGGGAACAAGACGATCAAAATTGACCAATTTAAAAGATGTGAAAGGGCACTATTGATTTTTTAATGCAATTTTTAAGGATTTTCTGACAGTTTTAGTGGTAGTTGCAAGAATGCCAAATTTACCCTTTAGTAGAAGAATGGATTAGATACAAGAGAGCAGAATAATGTTGTTTTCTCTCTTCACAAACTCATCCTCAACTGTCTCCTCTTAACTGAAAAACAATTTAAGTACTTAAGAAGGAAAAACAATGAAATCCTTCACCATATTTTTCTCTGTTTGCCTCACTTTAAGTAGTACACAAGATAAAATAAAATATAATATATGCTATTCGAGATCAGGTAGTTGTATAACAGTTAGTGAACTAAATACTTAGTCTGGAGCCATACCACCCTGGCATCGGATTATCCAAGGTCTGGTTTGTCCTTGGATAAGAGACTGCCTAGGAATACAGGGTGCTGTAGGCTAGGGAGAAGGACCTGGCAGCCCACTCTTGAAACTATCAGCTATTGAAAAACCCTATGAATAACAGAGAAGCACTAACAATAAAATGTTTCTAGGCATGGCACATTGGTGGGTAGTGTCTTGTTCTGTTGTACATAGGGTCGCCATGCTTCAGATCCCATTCACAGCACCTAACAACAACATCAATAGCTGAATACTTAAGCATAGGCTTTGATTTTTTGCTATTGAGGCATTTTGATTCTGTTCTACAGATGTTGTACTTTCAATTTTAGGCTTCTGTTAATAAAATGCAATCCATGTCAAATACTGGAATATTGTCATGAGAGAGAAAAGCATTAAAAGATAAGTTCTTATTTTCCAAAGAATATTAGTATTATTTCTATTTAAGAAATACATGTGATCATCAAATTTCATCACAGATTCAATAGTATTTGTGGTTTAAGTTTACATGTTCTGTCATCTCATCAGACCTTTTTATTATGTATTGTTGTTGCTATGTGCTGTCGAGTCAGGTCTGACTCATAGTGACCCTTATATGGTTTGCACTGACTGTTTCAGGACTGCTTGGGGAGCAGATTGCCATGTCCTTGTCCCATTTTTATGGCACTAGGGATCGAACCAAGGGCCTATAAGAGCCCAGAGCAGCACTCTACCAACTGAGCTAAACCTCAGCCCCTTATCATGTGCTAGACTCTAAAAATACAAAGAAGGAAATTGGCATTTTCTTTGTAATACAGATCACACTTTTATAAACTGTAGTATACTGTATTATGGCACCTATGCATTTTTTGGCATAATACACATTTTTAATATTAGGTGGTATTGGTGTGTTGCATTACATCTCTAAGTATAAAGGGAAGGTTGAGTATTATGTGATTTTTATATTTGCTGCATCCTTTCTTTGAGCAATACAAAAATAGCAACATATCCTTTAGCTGTTTTGGACTGTGCTTATTTTGAGCTTTTATGGCTTCAGAGTATGTCACCTACCATGGTAAAAATAGCTCTCATAGTCCATGCAGCGTGAAAGGGGAAATCACCAATATTTAATGGGCTTGGTAGAGTTTAAACTTTTTTCCCCATTTAAGTCCAAGAACAGCCTTGCTTGCAAAATAAAGAATTTCATGGAAGAAATATGAAATACCATCTGTTCTAAATGAAAGAAATTTTGCTTGATAACCTGGTTCCTATAAAGATAATGAGAGCCAGAGTCCTTTTATGATTTCCTTAGGTTTGAAGGTCAGAAATATTTCTATTATTCATGACTCACAGTGTTCATTAACAGAAATATGCAGTCATTTTAGTTAGAACTTATTTGCTTGATTATCACAGGCTGAATATGTACTCTCAAGACATGATTTATTTCAAATTTAGAAATGCTAGTATCCTTTTCTTAAAGAAAACTCCTTAACATTGGAATCTTATTAGGTGTACAGAAGAGTTGAAAAGATATTTCAGACTGTTCTCATATACCACCTTGTTTCCCTCATTATTAACATTTTATGTTGCCATGGCATATTTATCAAAATGAAGAAACTGGCATTGGGATGTTACTATTACCTGAAAATCTGACTCCAAATTTTATCAATTTTTCCAATAGTGTTCATTTTCTGTTCCAGGATCCAATCTAGGAAATCACATTTCATTTAGTCATTATGCCTTCCCAGTTTCCTCTGATCTATGTTGATTTTTCAGTTTTTCTTTGCTTTCTTTGACTTTTTGTTTTGTTTTGTCTTTTTGTTTTCTTTTCTGTGGCTATGATGCTGTTCAGAAGTCCTGCCAGGTACTCTATAGAACATCCGCAGTCAGGCAGTCTGATGTTTCTTTCATGATTAGATTGGAGTCATGAGTTTGGGGATAGACAGTTACAGCAATACTCTCCTCTTCACCTCCTTTGGAGGAGTATATGATACCAACAAGGTCTCATTAATGACATTGACCTTCACAATGTGGCAAAGGCAAGGTTTGCCAGATTTCTCTACTCTAAAATTATTTTTACTTCTTCCTACTCCATTCTTTGGTAACAAGTGAGTCCAATCCACATTCAATGGAGCTGGGGGGATAGGGAGGATAAATCCCACCTCCCAGAAGGGGGCATTATATACACGTATTATTTGACAATGGACAGTAAGGAAGTTTACTCTTGCACACTTATTCAATTATTTATGTCAAGATACACATGTATTTATTTTACACTTTGGGTTATAATCCAATACTGTGTTATTTATGTTGTAGCTCAGATCATTTCAGTGTTGGTTTTACTTGTTTCAACTTGGCCCCTGCATTCCCTTGACATATCTCCATCCTCCTTCTCAAACACTTTCTTTACCTTCTGGGGCTATAAGATTCGCCGGCTTTATTTTGTACTCTCTTCCCCGTCAATAAAATCAGTTATTTATCCAAGAGGCTCTTACCTCATAATGGGTAATGATATTTTGAGACCAATGTGGGGCACTAAGTGGGGGTCATTACTGTTCACCATCATTGCTTCTGGGCTATCATAGAGAAGGGACAGGGTAACATATGGATAGTAACTCACACACACACATCTTTAACCATTTCTGTATCTTCATCCTAATGTCTTTGACTTCATTCCACTATTACAGAGACCAATCTAGCTTTTAAATTTTGTTAATCTATAATTTTACTCGGCAACAGGAAAACCTACCTTCCACCATCCATCACACATTTACAAATTTTTTCAACTCCAGTACACATAAAGCATTTCAAAATTAACATGATCTCATCTAGAATACAGTGTTTATGTGTATAGTTTCTTTTAGTTATTAGTTTTACAATTCTAGTCAAAACAGCATTACCTGGGTCAGATCATTTTTTTCTACATTGATTTCAGTGAGATGATTTTTTTCATACTTTCATAATAACGAGAGAGTCATTTGTCACAGTCTGCATTCCAACTGGGTCCCAAATATCCTGGTTGATGTATTTTTTGTTTGCATCAACAGTTTGCATAATCACTCTCTGATTTACAGCTCATGGGCTGGACGCGTACATACAATCATGTACCCAGTACTCTAAAGTCATAAAGGTTTGTTCTACTGCTGTAAAGGCTCTATTATTTCCCTACTTACCTCCTTCTGTCCAAGCCTCTGACAACACTTGGTTTTGCATCCCATAGGCCTGAGTTTTCCTTTTTACTATACAAAAGTAATCATATAGTGTGTACCTTTTTCCCGAGTGATGGGATTACAAATGTGTGCCACCACACCTGGCTGGAGGTAAATTTTAAGTAAGTTGAGTAGATATTTAGAAGCATGACTGCTGCATCAGATGGAAAGCCTCTGTGTAGTTTTATGAGAAGCTGCCAAACTGTGAAGAGAAGACATCATTTTGCAATCCTACCAGCATTAATTGGGGGAAGTGTTTTCTCTGCAGCCCTGCCAGCATTTGTCAATGTTTGGAGATGTAGGTCATTAAAATAGGTGGAGATAGTAGAATCACATTGTGGTTTTAATTTGCGATTCCCTAATGACATATGATGATGAAGATTTTTTAATATGTTTGCCATTCACATATGTTGTTTGGCAAAATGTCTCTTCAGAGATATCTTTTCCCTTTTTATAACTTCTTCTTGTTAGGTGCCATTGAATCGGTATCCAACTCATACCAACCCTATGCATAACAGGTGAAACAGTATTGTTACTGCTTCTCTGCTATTCACAGGATTTTCCATGGTGGACAGATTTTTGGGAGTGGGTTGCCGGGTCCGTCTCCTAAGCCTACAGTATCTGGTGTTCCCAGGCAGTTTCCCATCCAAGTACTAACCAGACCTGACCCTGCTTAGCTTCTGAGATATGACAGGATCAGATGCCACAGGGCTACAGTTGTAGGGTTTTAAAACTAGGTTGTTTCTTAATGTTAATGTTAACAATCTTTGCATATTAGGTACAAGTCCTTTATCAGATGTGAATTTTGCAGTATTTTCCCAGTGTGTGGTTTATATTTTAGTCTTCTAAAAGAGTGCCTTTCCCAGAGGTGTTTTTTTTTTTAATTTAGTAAAGTCTGACTTGCTAATTTTTCTCTCACAGATTGTGATTTTGGTGGTGGTGGTTGTTAGGTGCCCTCAAGTCATGTCCAAATTATAGTGACTCTCATATGGTTTTCAATGGCTGATTGTTTCGGGTACTGTAACTAAAATTTTATCACTAAAAACAAATTACATAAGTTTTCTCTTATACTTTATCTTAGGTAGTTTATAGTTCTATGTTTCAGGTTTTGATCTCTGGTCCTTTTTCAGGTAACTTTGCAAAAGGTTGTGAGGCATAAGACTAGATTCATTTATAGTTTTTATGGATGCCCAGTCATTCAAGTACAGTTTGTTGAGAAAACTATCTTTCTCCATTGGATTACTGATATCTTTGCCCCTTTATTGAAAAACCAGCTGACTATACTTGTATCATTGTATTTCTGAACTCTTTATTCTATTTGATGCACCTGTGTCTATTCAATACTGTACTATTTTGGCAATTTTAACTGGATAGGAGGCTTTGAAAGCAGGTAATATAAGTGCCTGTTTTTCTTTACCAGAATTATTTTAGTTATTCTAGAGATACAACAGTTGTTAATATTTTTACTCTCCATAGTTGTAGGTTTATAAGTGTTGTTTTTATTTCAAAGGTTTTCATAAGTTTTAATTTTTAATATTTAGTATTTTTGCTGCAAAGGTTATTGGAGTAACGATATTAATTTCAGACCAACCAGGTTTCAGTACAAAGAAAAGTACGAGGACAAAAAAGAGGGACATCATATAATGATGAAGAAGTAGGCTCTCCAAGAAGGCATGATGATCCTTCATTTGTGTGCATCTAACAATAGACGGTCAAAATACATGAAACAAAAACTGATAGTACAGCACGGAGAAATAGAAAAGTCCACATTGTATTTGGAAATGTTATTATGCTTCTTTCAGTAAGAAGGCAGAAAGTAACTATGTAGTTGATGTGGCAGCAGTATTCATCACTTTAGTTGACACTGATAAAACACTATGAGCTGGGTCAGGTGGCGCACACCTGTACTCTCAACAACTCAGGAAGCTGAGGCAAGAGGATTGAATATTAGAGGCTAAAGGTAGCCTTTAACTTTATGAGACCCTGTCTCAAAATAACATATTAAAAATTGGCTGGGGGTGCATCTCAGTGGTAGAGCACTTGCAAAAGCATGTGTGAGGCTTTGGGTTCAACCTCCCAGTACAGAAAAATAGCACAAAAACAAACAAACAAAAAACCCTTCTGTACATACAAAACCAGCAGAAGACACATTATATGAAAGTCACGTGGAATACTTAGCAAGATTCTAAACCTTATCCCATACCATAAGCACTGATGGAATTTAGAAATTCTACAAAATATTCTCTAGCATATATCAAGGAATTAAATTTTTTAAAGTTACAGAAAAATAAATAGAAAATCTCCAAACATCTGGAGATAAAACAATATACATAACTCATGAGCAAAAAAGTCTCAGATGAGAGTAAAATTAAGTTTTTAGCTAAAGTGAAAATGTAATTTATGACAATTTGTGAGATGCAGCAAAAGCAGTGCTTAAAGGTAAAGGTGGTGCATGCCTGTAATCCCAGTGGCTGGAGAGGCACATGGCAAGTTTGAGGCCGGAGGTAGACTGCACAATTTAGCGAGACCCTGTCGCAAAAAAGTAAAAAATTGGGCTGATGGTGCAGCTCAGTGGTACAGCACTTGCACAGCATGCAAGCAGAAGGCCCTGGGTTCAACCCTCAGTACTGAAAAAAAAAAAAAAAAGGTAAATGTATAGCATTAAAAACATATATCAGGAGAGTAGAAAGATCAAAAATCAATCACCAGTTTTATCCTTGGGACACCAAAGAAAGACAAGCAATGCAAGCCTAAAGCATGCTGAAGATGATGTATGAAAACCAAAGCAAAATCAATGATATAATGATATTAAAAATAGAAAAATAATAGAGAAGACCCAAAACCAAAATCTGGGCACTTAAAATGATCAATGAAATTTATAAACCTCTAGGTGGGTATATGGGCTGGGATTTAGCTCAGTGGGTAGAGTGCTGCGTTGCAGTCTCTGAGGTCCCGAGTTCAATTCCCAGCACCGCAAAAATGGGAGAAGGGCCTGGCAATCCACTCCCAAGGCAATCCCGAAACGGTCAACCATTGAAAACCCTATGAGGGTCGCTATGAGTCGGATACTGACTCGACGGCACCTAACAACAACAACATCGTGGGTATATGACTCAAAATGAGAAGACACAGTGTCTGCAACATTGGACTCAAACATAAAATGATCATGTGCATGACACAGTATTGGAGAGTGTTTCACTCTGTTGTGTGTAGGGTTGCTATGCTATGAGTTGGATCTGACTCAATGGCACCCAACAGCAACAACAGGTGGGGGCTATAGTTTGGCTCTGCCATGTGCCCCTAAAGCCTACATGTTAAAAGGCTGGTCCTCAGTCCATAGCATTATTGGGAAATGCTGGAACCTTTAAGAGATCTCGTCTAGTTGGAGGAAGTTGGGTCATCAGTGTTGTGCCCTTAAAGGGGACATAAGGACCCCTGTCACTTCCTCTCCTTTTCTTTGTTTCCTGGCTACAATGAACTAAACAGCCCTCCTCTACTGCACACTCCAGCCATGATATACTGTACCACCATATTAATCTCTGAAACTGTGAGCCAAAATATACTTATGTACTTGTCTTATTTTTTAGTTATTATTTCATGAATTTTTGCCACAGGACTAGGAAGCTCACACAGCATGATAATCACAAGAAAATGAGAGAGAATGGGGAGCAGAAAGGAAGGAAGAGAGAGAGAGAGAGAGAGAGAGAGAGAGAGAGAGAGAGAGAGACAGAGAGAGAGAGACAGAGAGACAGAGACAGAAGGGGAGGGGAGAGGGGAGGGGAGGGGAGGGGAGGAGAGGAGAGACACAACTTACCAACATTACAAGCAAAGAAAAGATTATCACTGCTGATCTTATGGATATTAAAAGTATAACAAAGGAATATATGAACAATTCTGTGTCATAGCCCCCATAAATTAGGTGAAATGAGCCAATTCCTTGAAAACAACAAACTATTATAATTCACCAAATGAGAAAGAAATACATGAATACGCCTATATCAATTAAAGAAATTGATTCAATAATTAAATATGCTATGAAAAAGAAAACATCACATCCAGATGGTTTCCTTCTGAATTCTTCCAAACATTTAATGATGAAATTAAGCCAATTCTTCATGATAGAAAGTAGAAGCAGGGACATTATTTTCTAATTGATTCTCTAAGGCCAATGTTAATAATATAACCAAATAAAAATATTACAAGAAAGTAAAACTATACATCAGTATACTTCATGAATATAGATGCAATAATGCTCAACAAAATACTAGCAACTCTAATGTAACGATATATTAAAAAGAATTACATACCTCAACCAAGTGAGATTTATTTCAGGTGGGTGAGGCTTTCAACATTAGAAAATCAATGTCATGGGCAGCAAGCTAAGGAGTAAGGGAGGGAGTCAATGGATGAAAAACAACTAAAAAGAGACAGAAAGAGGAGGGGAGTTCTTGCCAAACTAACTTGGTTAATCTTCATGGGCAATTTGACTGGATTGAGAAACATCTAGGGGATTAGTAAAGCACACTCCTGGGTGTAACTATGAGGGCATTTCCAGAGACAATTAGATCATAAGGCTCTGAACTACTGAATGGATTAATCTTTTCATGAAGTCACAATATGACAGTAATTTTGAGATGGGGTGAAAAGTTGGAGGTAGGGTCTAGTTGTAGGAAGTTGATCACTGGGGTATGTCCTTGGGAGACATATCCTTTTCTGGCTTCTTTCCTATCACCTTTTCTCTGCTTCCTATGCACCAGGAGGTGAGGTGAGAACCTCCTCTACTACAGGCTCCCCTTACCATGATGCTCTGCCCAAGTTCATGGAGCCAAGCAACCATGGTCCAAACCCTCTGAATCCACGAGCCAAAAGAAATCCTTCCTCTTTAAGTTGTTTATATCAGGTATTTTTTGTTATAGCAATGCAAAAGTAACTAACACTAACTTACCAACCTGTTGTTGTTAGGTGCTATCAAACTGGGTCTGATTCAGTGACCCTACATATAATGGAATGGAGCACAGCCCAACATTGTGCCAGGCACATGATCTTTTTTATGTTTGAACCCAGTGTTGCAGTCACTGTGTTCTCATTCTGAGTCATGCCACATCAGCAAATGGAGGTCCCAGGGGCTTTACTCCATTCCCATCATTAAGGTTGACTATTTTGAGGAGCACCTCTTCCCTAGTCACCTTTTGAATGCCTTCCAACCTAGGGGCCTCATCTTCTGGCACTATATTTGACAGGGCTTCTCTGCCATTCATAGGGTTTTCAATGGCTAATTGTTTGGGGAGTGGGCTGCCAGGTCCTTCTCCATAGTCTGTCTTAGTCTGGAAACTCAGCTGAAACCTGTGGCCCATGGGTGGCCCTGCTGGTATCTGAAATACCAGTGGCACAGCATCACAGCAGCACGCAAGCCTGCGCAGCATGACAAGCTGACAAAGACGTGGGAGAACTAACTAGGATTCTTGCTAAAGGCAGGCTGAGGAGTTCTGCATCAAATGTGGGGATGAATAACTTGATGACTTATCAGAGGTGCTCGTATATCAATGGTGGTAGGATCTTCAGTGCATTGGTTTAGCAACTGGGCAGTGCAGGCTAAGCAAGGACAAACCAGGCATGGAATGCCAAGGTCAAGCTCTAGTGAAGAGGAGGGCTCAGAGGAATCAAAATAAAATTTGGTCATGGACAGAATCTTCATCAAGGGTTACTGCTGGCTTTGTCTTTGGACGATGAATTTGGTGCTGCTGCCCACTGAATAATCTATTGTCCCTTCAGAGACAAGCTGTTGGGACTGGAGGGGAGCAGGAGGACATTAGGTATGGACCAGTGAGTGGTGCAACTCGCAAAACACCATGAGTGTCAGGAGACAGTGAAGGAAGTGGCTATGCATGTAGGTCACCCAGAAGTCCCCAGGCCCCAAACATATCCCTCCACTCCCCAACCCCTACACATCTCCTGCCTTCCTTCCACAGTGACTCAGGCCCACGTACCAGTACCAGTGTCTTCTCCACCAGGGGACTGAGCTCCTCCCAGCTTCTTGGCTGTCATTTCCCCCAGCGCTGGCTCCTCCTCAGCTCCTTTCTGTTCTGTAATCCAGGCTGCCAGGAGCCACAGGCAGTCTCATTTTAATTTTGAAGGCCCTACTTTGTCACGCAAACCACTCTACTGTTCACTACTTCCTCCATAACCTAAATGCCAGCTGGTGCATTCCTGTTAGGAAACCTGGTGTAAGACACAAAACCCCATATTTTTTGTCCAAAATCCTTCCCCAAATCTCTGTTACTCCCTGAGTAGCAATGACCCTCTAGGTCTCCTTTGGCTCACCGGTCAGACTTCATAGATTTCAATCATCTCACTGTCCTGGATGTTTCTCTGGCTTACAGTGTCAATTCAGAAAGAATTCTCTCCTCCTACATCATCACTAAAACACAGCAAAAACACAGCAATTGTGTATTTAGCAGGGTCACTTGAAGACTTAGCATGTGAGAGAGGCAGGCAATGGTGTGCACATGTTGTTGTTGTTAGGTGCCCTCGCATTGGGTCTGACTCTTAGTGACCTGTGTACAACAGAGGAAACACTATCCAACACTTCTGTGCACAGTCTTTTTATATTTGAGTCCATTGTTGCAGCCACTGTGTTTCTTTTCATTTTGAGTCATTCCACATCAGCAAAAGGAGGTCCCAGGGGCTTCATTCCATTCCCATCCTTCAGGTAAACTCTACTTTGAGGAGGCAACTCTTGCCTGGTTGTTTCTTGAATGCCTTCCAGCCTAGGGGGCTCATTTTCTGGCACTATATATGACAGTGCTTCTCTGCTATTCATAGGGTTTTTAGTGGCTAATTGTTTCAGGAGTGAGCTGCTGGGTCTTTCTCCCTAGTCTGTCTTAGTCTGGAAGCTCAGCTGAAACCTGTCCACCATTGGTGGCTCTGTTGGTATCTGAGGTACCAGTGACATAGCTTTCAGCATCACAGCAACAGGCAAGCCCCCACAGCATGACATGCTGACAGACATGTGGGGGTGGCATATATACAGGAACAACAAATACCACTTTAATAGGACATCAGACACCTACATTCTTAAAATAGTCTGTAACCCTTTGACAACCAATTTCAAATCAAAATATATAACAATAAGTATTTTATTTCCAGAAATTCTTCATTACAATGAACAAAAAACGTGATTAGCAAAATAATTGGAATGTATGAGATTATAAAATCCTTTTTCAACCACTTCATTGATTTTCTGTCAAATTCATGCACACTAACTTCTCATATTTATTTATTTATTTATTTATTTATTTATTTATTTATTTATTTATTTGCAGTATAGGGGTTGAACCTAGGGTCTCACGCTTGCATGCTTTGCAAGTGCTGGACCACTGAGCTGCACCCCCAGCCCCCCTTTTTTATTTTTTGAGACAGGGTCTTGCTAAGTTACACAGACTGCCTCTGGTCTCAAACTTGCGATCCTCCTGCCTCCGCCTCCCAAACCACTGGGATTACAGGGGTGCGCCACCATGCCTGGCTTCACACTCATTTCTTGACATATATGCCAACTGGTTGTCAAAGAGTTAATGCCTATCACCATGGAGGTTCCTGGACTGTTTTCTCTGCCTTTGGTCATCTGGGTGAGTCCTCTCAATTCATTTATCTTCCTTTAGTTCTTACCTCCTGAGTGTCCCTCATAATTTTAAATTATTGTAGCTTAAGGGTTGCTATTTTCTGTTTCCCCATCACTACAGTCCAATTCTGCTACAAACTGGTATAGAGATGCCCAGGACCCTCATGGACACAGTGAAAGAAAATAGGATGCTCTGCCTTTAGAAAGGATGGTCACTACAAATAGCCCTTCCCAGCCTCCTTCACTCTCTCCAACTCTGCATGAAGGAGACACACATCTCGGGTGGGAGACAGGGAGAAACATTTGAAAGGTTTGCAGACGCTAGCCACAGCTGCAAGGTGGGATGGCTGGAGTGACTGATGTGACTTGGATTCCTTTGATACCATCACAAGGATTTTAAAGGCTTTGTAGATTCTTTAAAATTCTTTTATGTCTAACTCTTTTTAAAATTTTAGAAATACATACTTACAGAGGATATTTTACATAAGCAATTGAAGATAAATTTAAGGTTTGATGGAGAAAGGAAATGTGGGGGAGAGGAGGATTTAATAGGCATCAAGTGGGTTCATTTTCTTGGCATTGTGAATACATATACATGTGTACACACACATGTATGCACACACACATACACAGAGAATACATGGTAATATTCTTTAAACCATCCCAATGTTGTCCCATTTTCTGGCTCAGGAAATCTTTATACCACATCTCAATCCAACCTTCCTGAAATTATGTCCCTGATATTCTTTCTTCCTTTTCCAGTTGGATCCTTTACTTCAGATGTGTATGTTAGATAAAAAGGAGCAATCATTAATCATTAAGTGCCAGTGAATTAGACCTGACTCATAGTGATCCTCTGTACAACAAAATGAAACAGTCCCCAACACTGTGCCATGCACACGATCTTTTAATGTTTGAGCCCATTGTTGCAGTCAATGTGTTTCTTCTCAGTTTGAATAGTGCCACATCAGCAAATGGAGATCCTAGGGGCTTTACTCTCTTCTCATCATTAAGGTTGACTCTACTTTGAAGAGGCAACTCTTTCCCAGTTGTTTCTTGAATGCCCTCCAGCCTGGAAGCCTTGTTTTCTGGCACTGTATTTGATAGTGCTTCAGGGCTATTCATAGAGTTTTCAGTGGCTAATTGTTTTGGAAATGGGGTGCCAGGTCCTTCTCCTTAGTCTGTCTCAGTCTGGAAACTCAACTGAAACCTGTCGACCATGGTTGGCTCTGCTGGTATCTAAAATCCTGGTGGCATAGCTTTCAGCATCACAGCCACACTTAAGCCTCCATAGCATGACAAAGCTGACAGACACGTAGGAGCAATCATTGGTTAAGAAAATTGAAAGCAAAGATAGGGAATGTGGGAAAAAATCAAGCCATAAGATATTTAAGCTAGCTATAGATCTTGTTTGAGAAAAATATCACCTTTCAATTTAATGACTTTAATAGTATGGATCAAACACTATATATGTGAGGAAAGGAAATTTACAAAATGAGTAAAGTAAAACCATGTGCAGTGGTATGTGTTATACATGTGTGGTGTAAATTATGCAAAGGTAAAGAATAAGGCTTGGTTTAGATAAGAAGGAATTGAATTACCATCAGTGAGCCAGGAGGCCATGATGCCTTAGAAGTTTATGTGATTTCTGGGGTGACTGACAATGATTCCTAGTAATAATTCTATACTGATTGAGTTGATCATATTGGACCTATTTCTTTCCATCGGAAAAAGTGGAATTTACCTAATAATAATTGCTCCTCCTTCAAATTGTAACCCTTCCCCAGTTGTCTGGGAAAGGCCAATTTCCTTCTTGCTTTTCTGGGAACTGTGGTACCCTTAACTTTAGTATCTATATTTTAGTTAAACAGATTCAAAGAGAGTGTCAAGATTTACTAGACACCTTTCATCTTTCTTCAGTGTATGCAACTCATGGCCTTTTGTCATGGTGATATATATATAGTGATGTGATGAGAATATCTAAAAAAGGAGGGGATATAAACACATGTTATGTTGGCCAAAATATAATATTATTAGGCAAGAATGTGTAGATAAAACCATAAACACAATGAACAAATACTGAGTCATGACTGGATGCTAGAGCAAAATAAAAATAAAAAAATAATTATTGCTTTTAAATTAAAATGTAAAAATATAAAATTTTCGACTCCTAAAATCAACTGATATTATTTGTGGGTGGATTATGACCTTTAGTGGAAATTAATAACTCAAATGACTTTAATATATCTCTAATTAGCTATTTTATGAAGTTGACTATGTGCAAACATTAGAAAATATTTCAACTGTGTATTAATACAGTGAAAAAAGTCACCAATTCATCACCTTAAAATATATTTGTATTTTTCTAACACAGAGACATAAATATCTGCTAAAATGTATGTCAACTCATTGGAGATGTATGACCTATTTTACCTAACACTGGCTTTCTGTGTAAAACATTTTAAACTCGTGTTCCGTCTTCAGATAACAAAAGAGTTGGCTCCTGACTGTTTTTTTTTAACTTCCTGTCAGATGCTCTTAGAATTATAACATCAGTTATGTTACCTCTTTTAGGCCAAAATTTATTGTAATGACTCTGATGTAAAACTAAATGAATTTTGTATGGCAAAAAAAAAAAAAGTTGTTTACGTCCCTCTTTTTGATTTTGGTTCTCTGTTCACATTCCACGAAGTAGACCTAACATCCTTATTAGAAGAGATGCAGTCAGAAAAATACCTAATGAGAGTGATTACCATATAATTGTTGTACTAGGCAGTTGATATCTAAAAGAAATCTCTAACGTATTGAGAAGTAATTGCCTGTTTTATTTATATAATTTTGGTCTTATATATAAATGCCATTTTTACCATTATCAGTAAGTCTTTAAACAAATCACCCAGGCCACTTTAAATACTGTTTTCTATAGATTTCCAAGCTAATTTTTTCCTTTTTTATTTTAATAAATATATTCCCATTCTGTATTTTAAGTCTCATTTTTAATATTTTTCATACCTTAGTTTTCTATCAATAACTTTTTAGGACCAAGTTTAAAATGAAGTTGAAGAGAAGGACTCAATTTTGAATATATTCATAAAAATGGAAAGGTCAATGGGTAAATGTTATTTTAAAATATATAATAAAGAGTTCTGCTTTCTTTTATCTTTATATCTAAAAATATATGATCCATTTAGTAGGTACTGATTGAGAGTCTTGAAAAACAGTTGGAGAGGCCAAGAGGTAAGACAGGTTATAAATCACCTGACTTATCACAGGACTGTACTTTTCTACAAAAGGATAACAGAGCTAAATATTCACATTTGGAACTAAATGTTCTGAGCATAGCTTCTGCTCTATCTTCATTCAACAAGGATGGCTAGTAAAAAGTGAAAAGTGAATAAAATAATTTGATAACAATATTTTATTTTTATTTGTTTGACAAAGTTTTGACTTTTGCCTTTTCTCATACCTTCCTTTCCAACTTTGTGGCTTTCTATAAAATGAAAGCAGTAGAATTAATTACAGTCTTCATAAGAAAGGAAAATATAAGCGGGGGAGGTAGTTAAAGCTAAAGGCATAGGACAAATAAAATAATTAAGTATACACCTTGCAATGAATGTAAGCATATGCTAGTAATTGGGGTATGAAATGGGCAAAGTATGAAACCAATACCAAAGGACATAAAATTCTAACATAACAGATTGCACAAACAGCAATTTTGAAATGAATACCCAAATACTACACCTTCTAGCGTTATTCTGGTGATCATTTTCCCAGTCTAAGCCCCACACCTGAGTTTATAGGACCATGGGTGAGCACATTAGAATGCCCTGACAAAATTTGCCTTTGCTATGACCCATTTCCTCGGGATGACTTGAAGGAGCTATTCCTATTTCAGTAATGGGACATGTATTGGTTACGTGCTGTGTATCCAGACTTGGAAGATTTTGGACAGCTTTTTCTCTCCAGTCTGTAAATCCCCATTGAGTGAGAACCTCCCTGTTTGAAGTTAGTATTATGTAGTATCTTAGATCTTCATATTTCATCTGAACTGACATTTAAATGGTGATGAGATAGATGTATGATAAAAAGGCATCACGGGATAGCTGAGAGGGAAATGCATTCATATCGGAGGAAACAGCCCGTGATGAATTCCTGGGACATAGAAGAACTTAATGTGTTCAAAGGACAGAAAGGCAGCCAGTATGGACAGAGAGTCTTGGCTGAGGAAAGAGTGGTGATTTTTGCTGACCATGTGACAATACTTCTAGGCATATCAACCGTGGATTTCATAATTTATAACCAAGACAAAAATCAGTGTTTCATCCATGCCATTTTAAGATGCAGTTTTAAAAATGAAAAATTAAAACGTTAAGGTAAGAGGGATAATTCTAATAAAACTTTTAAGCCTCCCAGTCATTAAAGTAAGGGACAAATGCCTGGATTTCCTATAACCCCCTCAGGCTGTTTGTGATAGACATTTCTGATTTGGGATGCTGATGCTAGACTTAACTGAGAAGTATACATTTTCTCTATACTAGTCATTTCCAACATGTGTTCTGTAAAACATTGATTTTAAATATTGTTAATTGGAGGTTTGAGTAGCAATTTCAAGCCAGATTTTCCATAGCATATGTTGAATATCAACGAAAAAATTCTTGGGTCTTTAAACATGGAAATAGGCTTTGTATTTGAGCAATTATACAATTTATATGGCCTCTGTTCCCCTCAACAGAAGATTTCAAAAGGCAGTTCAAGAAGAAAAATAACAAATATTATAATGACATGTGCAAGGAACTGGAGGCATAAAACCAAAAGGCAAGAATATACTCTTATGTTTCTCAAGCTTGAGGAAGTAAAGAAAAAATTCAAGCCTTGAGGGGCAATAGTGAAAGATTCTACAGGGAAAATATTAAACGATGCAGGAAACAAAAAAAGAAGATGGAAGGAATACACAGTTATTATACAAAAAAGAATTGGTAGATGACCAACCATTTCAAGAGGTTGTATATGAAGAAGAACCAATGGTATTAAAGGATAAAGTGGAAGCCTCCTTCAAAGAACTGGTGAAACACAAGACTCCAGGAATTGATGGAATACTAGTAGAGATGTTTCAACAAACAGATGTAGCACTGGAGTGCTAACATGTTTATGCCAACAGATTTGGAAAACAGCTACCTGGCCAACTGACTGGAAGAGATCCATATTTGAGCCTATTCCCAAAAAAGGGGGTCTAACTGAATGTGGGGGCTGGGATTTAGCTCAGTGGGTGGAGCGCTGCGCTGCAGTCTCTGAGGACCTGAGTTCAATTCCCAGCACTGCGAAAATGGGAGAAGGGCCTGGCAATCCACTCCCAAGGCAATCCCGAAGCACTCAGCCATTGAAAACCCTATGAAGGTCGCTATGAGTCGGATACCGACTCGACGGCACCCAACAACAACAACAACTGAATGTGGAAACTATTGGTCAATATCATTAATATCACACACAAGCAAAATTTTACTAAAGATCATTCAGAAGCGACTGCAGCAGTATATAAACAAGGAATTACTGGAAAATCAAGCGGGATTCAGAAGAGGGCAGGGAACGGGGGACATCATTGCTGATGTCAGATGGATATTAGCAGAAATCAGAGAATATCAAAAGGATGTCTATCTATGTTTTATTGACTATGCAAAGGCACTTGACTGTGTGGGTCATAACAAATTATGGATAACACTTTGAAAAATGGTAAAACCAGAGCATCTAATTGTACTTATGAGGAATCTGTACATCAAGCAGGAGACAGTTGTTCAAATGGAACAAGGAAACACAGTCTGGTTTAAAATTGAGAAAGGTGTGCATCAGAGCTGTATACATTCACCATACCTCTTCAATTTATATGCTGAGCAAATAATCCGAGAAGCTGGACTTTATGAGGAAGAACGCGGCATGAAGATTAGAGGAAGACTCATTAACAACCTGCATTTGGCAGATGACACCACTCTGCTTGCTAAAAGTGAAGAGGATTTAAAACATTTACTGATAAAGATCAAAGATCACAGCCTTCAGCATGGGTTGCAACTAAACATCAACAAAACAAAAATTCTTACAACTGGGTCAGTATGCAACTTCACAATAAATGGAGAAAAGATTGTGGCTGTGCAAGATTTTGTTTTGGTTGGCTCTATAATCACCACCCATGGAAGCAGCAGTCAAGAAATCAAAAGACTCATTGTTCTGGGAAAGGCTGTGGCAAAAGATCTCTTTAGAGTATTGAAAAGTAAAGATGTCACATTGAAGAGGAAGGTGCTCCTGACTCATGTCATGGTATTTTCAGTCACATCATATGATTGTGAAAGCTGGAGATTGAACAAGGGAGATACGAAAAGAATTGAAGCTTTTGAATTATGGTGCTGAAGACATCTATTGAATATGCCATGGACTGCCAAAAGAACCATCTGATTTGTTCTAGAAGAAGTGTAACCAGAGTGCTCACTAGAAGCAAGGATGGCTAGACTTTGTTTTACATATTTCGGACATGTTGTCAGAAGAGACCATTCCCTGGAGAAAGACATCATGTTTGGGAGAGTGGCAGGTCAATGAAAAAAAGGAAAACCTTCCACCAGATGGATTGACACAGTGTTTGCAACAACGGGCTTAAACATAAATAAGATCATGTGCCTGGCACTGAATTGGGAAGTGTTTACATCTGCTGTACCTAGGGTTGCTATGAGTGGGACTCCACCCCAGGGCACCTAACAACAACTATTCACCTCCGCCACCTTTCTAGCTGAATCACTTTCAGCAGTGGCATTTCAGGGACAAAATGTAGTCATTGCTGCTACAACCAAATATAACAATGAATCTAACTTAATTCTTGTTGGCTACTATGAAATACTATTGCTTTTTACGTATGTTCCATTGAAGTAATTATGAAAGTCTTAATCCTAAAGAATATAAAATAGACTTTCTTATTCCCTTAGGTAAAGGTAACTAAATAACTTAGGTAACTAGATAACTTTATTCTAGGTTTTATTTCTAGCTGGGGTTTTATGCCTGGGTATTGGAAGACTGTAATCTAGTCAAAAGCCAATTAAGAAAGTAAACCAGGAAAATCTTCTCCAACAACAGTTCAAAGTGCTGCTGTGATCTGAGGTCATCTTAATTAATTTTGGATTGACCAGCTTGGTATTTACTTGAACTATATGAAATGCCGCATTAATTTGGCCTTATTCCATGGAACCAATTATTGTCTAAAATAAACACTATAACCACAAAAGTAGATAATTCAAATTCTGTCTTGTAAATTTGAAATATGTGGGCACATTTTAGATAACTTTCCAATCTGAAATTGGAGCACACTCCTAAGGAGCTGCAAGAGTAGTTAGGATTTGCAAGTACCCCTCACCCATTTCCCATGTGGTAATATATAACCATAATAAACTGTAAACTAGGAATCTGATGTTGCTGTCATACTGTCTGCTCAGGTAAAGACTTCATGGTACTCTCCCATTCATTGTGGTTTCTCTTTTTCGTGGTTATCCTTAAAATATTTTCAGTCCACAAGTATTAGATGGAAATTTCCAGAAATAAACAAATGTATAAGTTTTAAATTGTATGCCCTATGCCTGAATAGCATGATGAAATCTCGCAGTATCCTGCTCCATCCTGCCTGGGATGCGTGTCATTCCTTTGTCCAGAGTATCCACATTGTATATCCTACCAGCCTGTTAGTCACTTAGTAGCTTTCTGTTATCAGATCAACTACTACCAGTGCTAGTGTTTGAGAACTCTTATTTTACTTAACAATTCCCCCAAAGGTCAGTGATGCTGGCATTTCATATATGCCAAAGAGAAGCTATAAAGTGCTTTCTTTAGGTGAAGATGAGAAAATCTTTGATATATACACACACACAAACACACACACACACATATACATATATACATATATTTACACACATATATACATACACACACACACATATATATATAAAGAGAGAGAGGTAATACACACACACACACACACACACACACACACAGAGAGAGAGAGCGGGGGAGAGAGGGAGAGTGTATGTTTGGTAATACTTGCAGTTTCGGTTGTCTACTGGTGGTTTTGGAACATCTTTATGAATAAGAGTGTTGACTGGATTTCACCACCTTTTACAGTCACTTCTTTTGTGTTTATCTGGTGGTGGTAGGGATATCTTTTAAGGAAGGATTTTATTGAGGGATTTTTCAAAGATGATACTTGCTGTGAGCAAGCTAATTAGACATCCACTGCTAACAATCTTGACCTCAATTAGGTGAAGGATTCCTAATTAAATCCTTACAGGCTTTTGTGTTAAATGGTAATTGAATGCCTAAAAGTTCTTCACAATTATATCATATTAACAAGACGTATTTGCATTTTTAATGCTTTATTGATTTCCAATTCGTTAGAGGGCTGTTAGTTTCTTCTTCTTCTTCTTTTTTTTAACCATGTCATCGAAAGCTTTACAAATTTTTCTTTAGAGTTCACAAGCTTAGGGAACAGGTTAAAAAAGCAACAAAGTTTGTGACCTACTCCAGGGTTTTACAGACTGCTGCATTTCAGCTACTCCTTCCTGAAACTATTGCCATATTGTTAAATATACATAAGCCGGTAGGGAGACAGAAGGCTTGGTGAAACTGGAGACAGCCAGTCTAGACCACTTTGCTTTTCTCTTTTGGAAATTCTTACTATTATAGAGAATGGTTTCCTTTAATTCGGGCCTATTTTAGAGGGACCACAGTTAGTCAACTTGGCTAATTTAGTTGCATACTCAAACTCTAGTTTCAATATGGTTCATATTTATTTACTTAACATGAATTTATGGTTAATAATAATTGTCTGTGCTCATTGGAGACATGAGGGATATAGCCTCATATATTATTTACCCATTAGTTTCTTTAAAAAATAGTCAATCAGATCTGTTAATGAGATTTGTTTACATTTAGTGACTCATCTCTTCTGGTGTTTTCCAACCCACTTAAAAAAGAAACTGTTACAGTGTGGCGAAGCCTAGGTATTTATTATACCAACATCCATTTACTTTAAAATCGATCATGAGCCTGAATGAATTTTGGAACTTTCAATTTAATTGGTTATTTAAATTATGAAATTACTTTCAGAAGGCCTCAATAGATTTCAATAAGTCAGAATGAAAATTCATGAGACATTATCTCAAATTGAGACTCGTTTCATTAGCAGACATCAGTGTTGTTTTCCAGTAGTATGTTTTAATTTTTTTAAGAAAAATACAAAATCTCAGAATAAACCTTTTTCCCAAATACATTTCCTCGAAAACACAATCAACTATGCTTCCTAGTTTACCACTTTCCTTCATGATGTGTTGCTAAGTCTAGATTCAAGGACTTTTCAATTTGATTTTAAAGATTTTTTCTAGATTATTAATTCCAGAGTTGTCTTTGCTATTCCTTGAGGTATCTCACTTATCCATACATTAGAGCCATATCTATTTTAAGTGTATAAGTCAAAGTATTAGAAATAAAGTACCTACACACTAGAATCTGTTAATGAATATACATAAAACAGTGTTCTTAACCCTTTTTCGTTAATGACTCCTAGGAAATTTTTAGATGATGATGACGATCAAGGCTACAATAAAATAAACACTAGAGTTTTTTTTAAAGGAATATCTTTACAAATATGTCATGGAGAAAATATATTTACTTGAAATCAGCAGTCAATTCTTACTGAACATTTAATTGAATTAAATATACACTCAAAGAATCAAACATAGGATAATGCTAGTTTTTCTTCTATCAGCCATACAATATTAGGATGGAAAACATGTGGTAGCTAAATTAAAAGTTTGCCCTAGATAATGATCTCAGGTCTCTGGTATGATTTGGGAATCTATAAATTTTTTCCCAAGTATTGTTAAGTAATTAGATGTCCTCCATTATACAGATGTAATTAGGAATGAATAATCAAAGCAAAGAAACCAGCAAACATACTTCCTCCAGAAGCACATGGCAACAGGGGACAGAAGGTTTAGCTAAGGGACAGGTTGATCTTATCTCTCTTCCTCTATAGAAGAACAGAGCAGATTGTGTGTGTCTGGCTAGAAAAAAAAATGTTGAAAGTTTTACATATTTTGCTTCTCTCTTTCATAGTACTAGATGCTATAATATTCCTACAGCAATTCAAATTCTTTAGAAATTCTTTAAAATATTTAGTATTGACAGTATGTTGTTGTTGTTGTTGGGTGCCGTCGAGTCGGTATCTGACTCATAGCGACCCTCATAGGGTTTTCAATGGCTGAGTGTTTCGGGATTGCCTTGGGAGTGTATTGCCAGGCCCTTCTCCCATTTTTGCAGTGCTGGGAATTGAACTCAGGACCTCAGAGACTGCAGTGCAGCCCTTTACCAACTGAACTAAATCCCAGCCCTATTGATAGTATAGACTACAAAAATATACCAACAGTCCTATTAATATGTTTGTGTTACCCTGGTTTGTTCTTTGTGATTATTGATGTAAAATTACTTTGCCCTAGGATTCATGCCATACTGAGCATTCACCTGTATAATTCGGAGCAATTCATTTCAACCACCCTGTGTTTCCTGGTCATGCAATAAAAAGACAGAAATACCTCAGGCATAATATAAGCTTATAAGCTGAACTCATAATGAAACCATAATGTGTATGTTAATTATTTTACCATGATAGCACACCTTTACATGTATTTTGCAAATATTTTATATTTCCAGTTTTACCACATTTATGATTGTATATTGTATATTATGCTGTAGGTTTCATATTAGGGCTGGGATTTAGCTGAGTTGGTAGAACACCGCTCTGCAGTCTCTTAGGTCCGAGTTCGATTCCCAGCACTGCAAAAATGGGAGAAGGATGTGACAATCCACTCCCCAGGCAATCCCAAAACAATAAAACACTGAAAACCCTATGAGGGTCACTATGAGTCAGACGTGACTCCATGGCGCCTAACAACAACAGCAGCAAAGTTTCACATTATAGTTTTCAATTGAGTGATTTTATCCTAAACCTGCCCAATTTGTGGCATCATCAAAGCATGCTGGGCTCTATTCATGACCTTCCTCAGATCTTTTCAGCTGAACTAGCCTTGTTTTTTTGGCTTGTTTTACAGGCAGGAGGGCCACAGGAATTCCTTGCTCCATTCTTGTGATCTTAAACATCATCACATCCTAAATCATGGGTTGTGTAATCTTCCCCAGAGGCAAAGCTGGGTCTCCAGCACAGTCTTCCGCCTGATATCTCCTTCATGTCTTCCAGTTCTCCCCATCTGTGTTTTACAGCTGCATAATTTCTTCTGCCTTACTGTCTCCATCCGTAGTGCTATTTCTACCTGCGTCTAATCTTTTATTGTTTTGTTCCAGTCATCCATTTAGATTTTAATTTTTTTTCATTTTTTCATTTTTAAGAATTTTTTCATTTTTAAGAAGTTGTCTTTTCCCAAATGCTCTTTGTTTTTCCAAATTTCTTCTGAATGGTATCTCTAGAGTTTATGACACACACAACTAAGCTAAACATACTTTCAACAATATACAGCTTCATAGGTATTATAGGTACCTTATAAACATATTCTCAATTCCTTCCTCAGCCCCTTATAACATTGTAGTCATTCATTTTACCTGTCCATTTTGATTCATGAGCGCAGTTAAAAATAAGATCTAAAATTTTTTTACCTTCATTTGTTCTCTCATCTTTTTTGTTTGTTTTGGTGGCACTTTGGGGTTGACTCCAAGGTCTTGAGCATACTGTGCAAGTGCTGTACTACTGAGCACTGAGCTATACCCTGAACCATCTTTTCATTTTTATCTTGAGACAAAGTCTTGTTAAATTATGTAGGTTGCCTCTGACCTTGAACTTGCAGTCCTCTTGGCCTCTGCCTCCCGAGTGGCCAGAATTACAGGTGGGCACCACTGCATCCAGCTCCCTTTGTTCTTTTTCAAACAGGCTTCCTTGCTTTAGGTAGGCATGAGTTTCTTCCTGAAAATTTTCTCCTAATGTGTTTTGGAGATCAAAGATTGAAGGATTGTCTGAGAAAGTCATTTCTTTTTTTGCTCTTGAAGGATGATTTCACTGGATATAGACTCCTAGGCCAATGCATTTTTGTTGTTGTTTTAACATATTTCACTCTACTTTTTTCTTGGTTTCAGAGTTTCCAATGAAATCCTACTGTAATGGCCATCCTTATTTCTCCTGAAATAGGGTAATTTCTTCCTGCTTTCAGCTTCTATTAGGATTTCATTTCTGTCTTTGGTTTATTTCAGGTTGAATGTGTTAAACCTGAATTTAGAACTTTTGGTATTTATCCTATTCCGTGCTCTCTCAGCCTTCTGGCTCTATGGTTTGAAAATGGCTTGGCTATTATTCTGTTTCATCTTCTCTTTCTTCTCTGTCTGGTATGCAATTACATATTACCCTCTTGAAATTGTCCCACTGTGCTTGGATATTCTGTTGTGACAGGTCCCCCGCCCCCATTATTTTTTACCTTCTGTTTTTTGGTTTGGGAAGTTTATGTTGACATAGCTTCAAGCTCACTGATTCTTTCCTTGGCCACATCCTGTCAACTGAAGGGGCCATCTCCAGTGTCCTTCATTTATCTCACGCACTTCTGTTTTCTTTGATTCTTTCCTAGAGTTTCCAGTCCCTATTGACATTACCCATTTCCTCTTGCATGTTGTGTCTATTTCCCATCAGAGCCTAGTTTATTGCCTCAGAGGCCTCTGCTCCAGATAGCTTGATCTCTTTGTGTTTCTATTTATGTCCTAAGATATTGAGGTGGCGTCATAAACAGCCACCTCAATTCTCTCATGTGTGCAAGTCAGTTCTTCAACCATTCTCTTGCTGTAAGCACAGAAATGACAGCTCTTAAGCTCTTTACCTATAACAGCCATAGTCATAGTTCAAATCTACCCTGCTTTATATTTTTGATAACATTTTGTTTTTATATTTTGATCCACTTTTAGTTTAATTTAAATATTTATAAATATTGGAATATAACCCCTAGTCCTAAGGTTTTGATTCTGTTATTTTTTTTCTGGGAACTTGCTAGGGTGGTGCTTTTTTCCCCTTGCATCTTATAATTCTGAATTATGAGCTCATCTTGGGCGGGTCTATCTGAAGAACCAACCTCTTAGATTGATGGCATGTCTATTCTTGTGTAATTATGTTATTAGCTTGTGCAAGGTAGCAGGTGCAATATCAACAGTGGATAGTTTTAAATTTATTTCTCAGTCTGGACTTTTTCCAATTACTAAGCTATTATAAATTCCAATCCCTAAAACATATAAAGGCATGCCTATGCTAATAAATGCCTGCAGCTGTACCACTGTGGTGTCCGATCTCGTCAGACCTCAGAAGCCAAGCAGGGTCAGGCCTGGTTAGTACTTGGATAGCAGAATGCCTGGGAATACTAGGTGCTGTAGGCTTAAAGAAAAATCCAGAAACCCACTCCCCAAAACAATCAGCCAGTGAAAATCCTATGAATAGCAGAGAAGCACTGACAATAGTGTTTCATTTGTTGTACATAGGGTCGCTATCAGTCAGACACTGACTTGACGGCACCTAACAACAACAACAACAACAATACGTTAATAAATGTTTAGGGAATTACTTTTCTACCTTTAACCCCAGCTGGATGAGGCAAACTCCCTTGGTTGCTTTTATATTAAAAGTATAATAATTAGAATTTTCTGCTAGGTTGTCCCTAAGCATTTCAAATTCAACATGTCTAAGTGCAGACATCTTTGTCTTTCCCCTCAAGCCAACTTGTATTATACGTACATCCTAGATTATTAGTATTTCCAAAACTCCAGAGGAGAAAGATGAAATATTGGGGGAGATTGTGAATGAAAGGAAAGGACTGAAGTTTGAAGGTAAGCACCTAGTTAATAATGACCCAAGTGGGAAATATTTATTCCAGAGAGTGGATTGGTGGAAGCTACAGCAGAAACCTCCAAGGTAGAATCATGCACGGTGTGTTGAGCCCATGGCAAAGTCAACTGTAACAATGAGTAGTAAAAGGGAAAAGCTGAATATATATTTTAGCAAATAGAATCCCATTGGGTGGGGAAATAAATGAGTCAGAATTATGGGCTCTGTTTTATGGGTAGATGTTGAAGGAGTCTGGGCTGGGGTTTAGCTCAGTTGATAGAGCGCTGTCCCACACTGTCTGAGGACCCAGGTTCAATCCCCAGCACCACAAAAATGGGAAAAAAACATGGCAATCCACTCCTGAAGCAATCCCCAATCAGCCATTGAAAACCCTATGAAAATTGCTATGAGTTGGATGTGTCTCAATGGCACCTAACAACAACATTAAAGGAGTCATGTGAAAGAGCAGTGTTTAAGGAAATATAAATTGTTCCATGAAATTTGATCAGAAATGGAAACTAACTGGAGTATGGAAGTGAGACCAGAATTGACTTGTTATAATAATTTAGTAAGGCATAGTGTACTGACACCTTCAACACACATCATCTAGTTACAATAAATCAACATTATCATGAGTCAGTCAACTAAACATCTTGTTTGCAACAGTCATGTAAAACATAGGTGCTAACCATCTCAAGGGAAACTCATTTGGTCTTTTATTGGCCTCATAAGCCAATTCTTAAAGGAGATTTAAATTAATTACTACTATATAAATATCTTAAAGCATTTCTCCCCAATGTCAAGATTTCAATGTAGAATCTCCTAGCATGATTTCTGGCTCATGAGTTTCTAATGTTATAAATTATTTGCTGTGTTTAAATACTTTCTCCCAGGAAGAAAACAGTTTTCCTGACCTGATTAGTAACTCATGATGTCCTTCTTCTGCAGATACATTTACTTTCTTATTGCTCCTCTCTCTCAGTAATGAAAGCTGTCCCCTCACAGTAGTTCTGATGGAAGTCCTTGGATTCATCAGGAGACCCCTATCTTCCACAAATCCCATCATCCCCTCTGTCAAATCCTGAAAACTCTTCCTCCAAAACGTCCCCAGAATCCAAATGTCTGTCCCTTTGTACTAAACTGCTAATGAATGTGCATACTTCTGTCTTTCCATAATGAAGTTCATGTTCTATGAGTAACCAGGGAACCTTTCTTATTCATTCAGTACATGTCATTTTATCCACTAAGTCAGACCGTGCTCCAATGACTTCCCATTTCATTCCGAATAGAATTCAGAGTTCTAAACTAATCTACTGGAAAGACCCTAGGTGATGGGTCCAGAAAGCGGAAGATCTTTCTTCCTTAGGCTGTTTAGGTCTCTTTTCCAATGCCAGTTCACCAGAGATACTATCTCTGATTAGACCATATAAAAATATACAGTATCCCTGTCACTGCTCTGTGTTACTGTGCTTCTTTCCTCCCCATAGCACTAATAACTGCAGTATTTCTGCAAGCTTCCTGACATTTATTAGTTATCTATTAATGGCCTGTGTCTCCAGAGTTTGCTGTCATTTCTAACCTAGCCAAATCCCTGCCAGAAACAAAGTAGGTTCTTTATCAATATTTGCTCATTCATTGGCAAATATTTATTTCACTATATTTGGTGCCCAGAATAAGATGCCAAAACAAATTAGTATGTGTTTTATACATTATTAAACACATAACAGTAAAGGGTAGGTTGACATTACAAAGAAAGGGTATATAAACATGGTCTCCAGGAAGTTGTGAGTCACTTCTCTGAAGAACTGACATAAGTACAGATGTGGGCCTGTGAAAAGTGTTTGGGTTGGTAGGGCATTCAGGCTGAAGATTAGCTAATACAAGGGTCTTGGGGCAGGAGAGATAAAGGCAAGTCAAGGACCTGGGAGGAAACTGATGTGTCTATTCTGCACAGGAAAGGGGGAGACTTAAGAATAACCCTGAAATTATGGACAGAACATGAAAGACTGTGCAGACTTTGATTTTAAAAAGATCCTTTGGGCAATTGGGTCATAGCACATTTTTAAGCAGGTAGATCAAACGATTGGGTGTCTATCATAAGAAGATAATGATGCCTCCAGTGCAGGTAATTCAAAGCCTTATGCAGTAAACCAGGAACAAGAAGGTGGCAATAGGGACTAGAAGACTAATGATAGTAATAGAGCCATGGGGTGTTTCCTAAAAACATTTGGAAGTTAAAGTTAGCATGGGTTGGTGACGCATTAGCCATTGAGAAAATAGGGAAATATAAAAAATACATCCTAGATAAATGTCTTGCTCAGATCTCAGGAAGATGGAGTGTTCCCTGATTTGGGACGAAAAGGAAAGTGAGAGTTCATGGATTTGGAGTCACACATTTGTCTGTTGCTTTGGCATTGGTATTTAGAGACTATATTCCAGAGGAAAGACTGACCTTCAAGTTATAAAACCACACTGGTAAGAGGGCTGTTTATTCTAAGGGCATCCTCATATGTGTGTCTGCATCTTAGCTGTGGCCTAGTGCAGGACTGTCCTAGAAAATAACTCTATGTCCTTTATGACCTTTATTTTCTCTTTGTTATACTGCTAAGGAGTGATTTACTCTTGATTGTTTGTAGGACAAGGTGAGAGGATATAAACCCACAGAATATTTTTAAACATAATTCTTGTCTCCAAACAATTTAAAGTTTGAAATATGCAATAAATAATACCTAAATAATAAAGTAATACATCTTCTTGCAATAGTTCTCTATAAAAAGCAGGTCGCATGGATTATCTTCATTGCCAATAATCAGAATCTTAAATCAGAGGCAAAATATTAGTCATTGAAATATTAGTGTTAATAGAAAAAAATTACAGATGGTGTACCATTTAATTTCAGTAGAGGCCACCTGAGTGTTTTTAAACAAAAGAGAAAACATTACAGTAGAATATTTTGTTAAATTAAAACTTAGTGATAAGTAGATCTGACTGTAATAATTCTTTATTTTACTCACACATGGAAATATAGATCTGTTAGGTAAAAAATTGGGTTTGAAATATGAAATCTTAAATCATTACTTTGATTTAACAAAACTGAAATATCTGAAAAATTACACATATGTTCACTTTTTATATAAATTACTGCTAGTCTACAATAAAAATAATCACAATTGTAAATATTATATCATTACTAAAAGCTAAATGAAATACATTAATTTTGCATTGTTGTTCAGAGTATATTGAAGGAAACAAAAACAACATTTGATCTAATTCAGGAGGAGATAAATAAAGGTAATACAGAACTATGTGCCTAACCATTTTTCATTAGTATAAGTATTTTCTGACCTAGAAAATCATTTGAATGTCCCACATAAAAGGAAACCCCTAAGCAGCAGCCTCTGCAGTAGATCTGACTTGAACTCCCTGGAGGTGTGAAAACACATTGAAAAGGATTCTCACATTTTGTAGCAAGTCACCTCCCTGTTACTGAGCATGATTGAGTAATTAGAATTGGAGTGACATCAATGAGACAGAATTATCCAAAAATAGATGGGTTATCCTTGAATAGATATGAATAAATGATAATAAACCTAAATAAAACATGGGATTACCACCTTTGTGTTCATATAGCGTTTATCTTGATATTCTGAAGACGATACATATAGCACCATTACTAGAAAGTATGGAATAGGCATTTCATTGTTGTTGTTGGTAGGTGCTCTCAAATTTTGTCAGACTCATATCGACCCTCATAAGGTTTTCAATGGCTGATTGTTTCTGGATAGGTTCGAGAGTGGACTGCCACATCCTTCTCCCACTTTTGCCGTGCTGGAGGATCCAATCCAGCTCATGAGAGAGTATGGAGCAGCACTCTACCAACTAAGCTAAACCCCAGCCCAGGCATTCCATTAGTAAGCATAATTTGTTTATAAGAAATGTCTTATTAACTTCCAGTATTGGGCTTTTAAAAATAAAGCTGCTTACAGATATAGCTCTTAGGAAAAGTGAGCACTTGTGTGCATGTCTTTGTATGGACATAGGTTTTCATTTCTTTTGAATAAAGATCTAAGAGCTGAATTCCTGAATCATAGGGAATGCATATGTTTAGCTTTTTGAGAAGTGCTCACACTGGCTCCCTAAATGGATTTACAATTTTACATCTCATTCATCAACACGGAGGAGTTCCATTTACAAAATGTATTCATCATCCTTTGTTATTGTCAAGTGCAGTGCATTGGTATTCCATTGTAGTGTGAATTTGCATATCCCTGATGACTAATGAGGTTAAACATCTTTTCTTGAACTTAATCACAATTTATACATTTTATTTTGTAAACTGCATTCAAATGTTTTGCCAACTTCTTTCTTTTAAATAAACCTTTTATTTAAAAAATAGATTTTAGATTTGCAGAAAAGTTATGCACACAATACAGAGCATTCCATAAATTCCGCATCTAGTTTCTCTTACTGTTGGCATTTTACATTAATATAGTACATTTGTTGAGTTTGTTGAACCAATATTAATAGATGCATTACTATTAACTAAAGTCCATACATTATTTAGATTTTCTTTTCTACATAAGTGCTTTTTCTATCCTAGAATTCCCATTAAGTGAAATTTCATATTTGGTAGTCATGGTTTCTTAGGCTAGTTTTGGCTGTGACAGTTTCTCAGACTTTCCTCATTTTGATGTCCTTGACAGTTTTGATTGCTATTTCTCAGAAATGTTTTAGCATGTCACTCTATTGGGAGTGTTCCAATGTGTTTCTTATGATTACCTGGGTTGATGGGTATTTGGGGGAAGAACATCCAGATCAAATGTACACAACTCAGTGTATCATATCACTATTGATGTTAACCTTGACCATCTGGCTGAGGCAGTCATTGTTAGGGTTCTCCATTATAAAGCTACTTTCTTTTCCTCTTCCCATAGCATGTTCTTTGGAAGGAAGTTGCTGTGTGCAGCCCACACTAAAGGATGGAGGATTAAGCTTCCCAATATTTGGAACTCTTTTTCAGAGCAGATATGTCTCTTTTCCCCTATTCAGTTACTCACTCATTTATTAACATGACTGTAGGCTCATGGATATTTACTTTATACTTTGTGTTACAGTCTAATACTACTTACTTTTGTTCAAATCATCTCATCTTTGGCCTTTGGGAACTTTTTCAGTTGATTCCCATTTCCATTTGATAAACTTTCTCAACACAGATATATTTTTTTAAATTTTAGCACTTTCTACACTGCAAGATGCATAGGCTCACCTTGTATATTTTCTTTTACATCTTAACATCAGCATTTCTCCAAAAATCCTTGTATCCTTTGATTGGGGAATGGTTTTAGAAACCAAGATCTAGGCACAAAATAGAGTGGTACTCAGGCGGCCCTTTTGCATTTAGACCTTGGTGACACAGCAAGAACCAATATATGTGCATGTTAAGCCATGTGTGCATACACATTTACACATATTTCTCTAGGTATTCATCTGCATTAATATTAACCTAAACAAGAATTCATACCAATGTCTTATTACACAGATCATTCTACACTCTTCTCCTTGATTTCCGAAACCTCTAGCCCAAGCATTGTGAAATTTGGCACCCATCATCTGTCAGTAGTCATTGTTTCTGAAACTAACCGTCCCCTTTCATTGGCGACTTCTCACAGGAAAGGATAAAATATCCTCACCTGAACTCTGAAATTAGTAGAGCTAGCTTTCACTTCTATTTATGACAAGAAAGCGTATTCCAGACTAACCTTCCTTCTGAGAACAACCCTCAAAGCTGGAATAAGTAAAATACTTGCTTAAGGCATTGGAGAACAGCTGTTTAGTCAACATCTCAAGTCTAGAATCTATACTTAATAAGTTTTTTAAAAAGTGATTTTAAAAATGGAGTAAGATGATTTCTAGATTTACTTTTGAGAGGGGAGCTATAGAAATCTAGATGTCTAGGAGAAATAATTTTTCTTATAAAGTTATAAGTGAACAGAGAAAGGATTTTAAGAATAATTTGAAAAAGTAGGGTAGTCTAAAAAATCTCTTTATCTCAAGTTGCTGTTTTATATCTATTTAAAAGCATCTTAATTGACACAATAATTATACATACTTATGGAGTACAGTGTGATTTTGGTGCATGTATTCACTGTGTAATTATCAAATCAGGGTGATTAGCATACCCATCACCTCAAATATTTACCATTTTTTGGGGATAAAAACATGCTAAATCCTCTCTTCTAGCTATTTGGAAATAAATAATAAATTATTAACTTCAGTTACCTTACTTTGTACAGAGCACTAGACCTTACTCCTCCTATCCAACAGTAAGTTTGTACCTATTGACCCGCCTCTCCATTTCCCCTTCCTGCTTCCCAGCCTCTGGTTATCACTGTTCTGCACTCTACTACTAGGAGATGAAGTTTTCACATTTCTCACTCATATGTGGGAAATTACTGCTTTATATTTGCATGTAGATTTCAAAATCTATGTGATGGCCTATTGTCAAACCTTACAAAAATTATATTTTATAGACATCTTAAATATTTTTTTAAAAAATTCTGTCATAATGGGAATTCATGAGCAGGAAAAATTACTGATATGGCTTTTTCTAGCTGTTGATTCCAACTTTAATATTCTTTAGAACAAAGGAGAAATGGACCAAAGTTCTTATTGAGTACATGCTTTATGTGCAGTTTTCTTCCAGGTACACAGAGATGAGAGTACTACACTTTAAAGGATGGCAGATTTCTGAGCTCAGAGCAAGAAACTTCATATCTGGTTTCCACTGGGCTCTGTATTATTGTTAGGTGTCATGGCCCCGGTGTCCGACTCAGAGCAACCCTGTGTACAACAGGCAAAACAGTATTGTTAGTGTTTCTCTGCTGTTGTTAAGGTTTTCAATGGCTAGTTGGATTTTGGGAGTGGATGGCCAGGTCCTTCTCCCAAACTGATCACCAGCACCTGGTGATCCCAGATGGTCTCCCATCTAAGAGCTAACCAGGCTTGCCTCTTTAGTTTCCAAGATTTGACCCGATCGGATGCCACAGTGGTACAGTTGCAGGCAGGCTCTGTATTAGCTGTGTGATATTCAAATGATCACATACCCTTCCTGGGATATTCGCTGTTACATAGGAAGTTAGAATAGAAGATTAGAAAGACTCTCTCAAGTATAAACATTTGTTCTGTTATGGCAATGCAGCAAATAATTAAAACCTGAAGTATTGAATTAATTAGTATGGTGGTTCAGAGAATAGAAAGAATGATGTTAGCTGAAACCACAGGGGAAGAAATGATGAGAGATATGTTACTAAGTATCCAAAATGACTCAAACTAGTGACTGTATTTATAACCAAGCCAAAGTTTTACCTGGTAATCACTTTCTAATTGGTAATCACCTTTATCTTTTATTTCATGTGACAACAGTGATGCTATCTGAACTACTTTCCATCAAGGTGACCAATTGTTTTATTATATAGATTAATGCTTATTAATGGACTGAAATATAATCAATATGGGACAAATCTGTATCTCATTTAAGAAGTAAATGCAGAGGTAATTTCAAGTCCAAATTATTTTCGAGACTAAAATTCCTAATAGACAAGTTGTTCCTTATGACTGAACCGTTTCTAGGGTCAGTATATCACTGCTGGCTGGAAAATCAGATAGCTTTTTAAGTGGCTCCCAGATGTGCAAGAGTTCTGGTTCGGTATTCTATTTGAGTTACCCTTGCTGGCCCCAATAATTGTGTGAATCTCTACTTGCAATCAGATAGCAACATGGAGAAAGATCTACTGAGTGTGGCGGATAGCATTTGCTACCAACTGCTGCTCATCATTTTCTTTGACAGATTCAGCTCATGATTAGAGACTGAAGTAACATTCCCCATCGTGTTGAGATGTGAATTCACAAAAATAACTGCCACTGGTAAACATTTTCAGTGTGAAACAACCATCTATCTACTTGCAAGCCAAGGGGAAAATGCACAAAATATAATGATATTAATAAAAGGATCAGAGGCATTCCATGAATTTAGATCACCTATTATTACAGAAAAGAGGGACTCGTGTGGTTGAAGAGAAAAGGCATGAGAAATTTTTATTTTTGTCTCTTTGTTTTTTCTACATGAAAATTGTCACAAATTAATAATTAAGTGATATAATTTGGCTTTATTAAGATCATTTCAACATCACTTGGATGGTAGTTAAAACTTAAATGCTAAAAACCTTTTTTAAAATTAATGAGAATCTTCTCTTGATGGTGGTTGTATTATTTTTCAAAATAAATTGTCACTAATTATAACCATATTACTGTCCTCAAATGTCTTTTTTTGTTCTTTTTGCTAAGCTTTGAATGGTACTGTATCTTATCTTATGAAAAATAAAAGCAAATGCCAGGAGGAAGAAAACAAAATGAAATTAAAATCTTTTTTTCTTCTTTTTCTTTTTCTTTCTTTTTCTTTTTCTTTTCTTTTCTTTTCTTTTCTTTTTTTTTTTTTTTGCAGTACTGGGGGTTGAACCCAGGGCCTTGTGCTTGCAGGTTCTGTAGTACTGAACTGCACTTCCACCCCATTTCTTTTCTTTTTTTACTTTTTGAGACAGGGTTTTGCTAAATTACACAGATTGCCTCTGGTCTTGAACTTTCAATCCTCCTACCTCTGCCTCCCGAGTGGCTGGGTTACAGGTATGCACCACCATGCCCAGCTGAAATTAAATTTTAATAAACAAATTTGGTTCTGCTAGTCTGACAGAAGGGGCTGGGATTTAGCTCAATTGGTAGAGCACTACGCTGCAGTCTCTGAGGTCCCGAGTTCAATTCCCAGCACCACAAAAATGGGAGAAGGGCCTGGCAATCCACTCCCAAGGCAATCCCGAAACAGTCAGCCATTGAAAACCCTATGAGGGTCGCTATGAGTCGGATACCGACTTGACGGCACCTAACAACAACAACAAGTCTGACACAGAGGAGTAGAAAGCGCTCTTTTGGTTTTTTGTAAACCAAAAATCCAGGCTTTTCCATCTATACTGTGTGGGAACTTGAACAAGTCATGTTATGTGTTTTACACTTTATGTAAAATACCTTCATGGAAAGGATCGTCTGCCAGTTTTGTGCAGACATAAATAAATACCTCGTACATATATATGTTAGCAAGAACATGACTGCCATGGCAGAATCTTCAGATAAAAACTCTCTAGTGGTAAAGAATTAAAGAGAGAGAGAGAAAAAAAACTGAGATTGTTACATTTCAACATAAAATTCTGAAAAGATTCATGTGGAAAAGGAAGCTTATTATACCAAAAATAATAGAATATGTGCACATTAAAGTTTGATTTTTATAATACAAATGAGGAAACTGAGGCTCCGATGAGTAAAGTCACTATTTCAAAAGGAATGAGTACAGAAGATGTTCGCAGTGCATTAGGAGCCCAGCCTCCGACCTCTCCAGCCTGCTGACCTCTTTTACAGTGATCACACTTCTAATGCTATTATGTGTCCTTGCTTATTTTTTTATCTGCTGTGAGAGCTTACACGTTCCACTCTAATCATTAATTCAGCACATATTAGCAAACATATAACAAGTACTATTCTAGGCAAGAGAAAATGACCCAGATGATCCTTTCGTTAAGCCATTTGAAACACCCAAAATATTGTACAAAATACTGTATCTGTAGATGAAATTCCAAGTCTTTCCATCACCTATTTATTATGAGTAGAATATCTCATCAGCTTAGGCTGTTTTATGTCTGCAAACAAAAACTGAATGTGGATATTAATATTTCCACTATTTAAATGTCCCCTTTCAAATAAAAAAAGTTTGAAACATAAATAATCATCAAGGCATATATTTTCTGTTTCCTTAAAATATTCAGAAAAGATACAGATCTTAGGCATGTGCAGTGAGTGTGTACAAAACAGAATTCATTTGCTTGAATATGAATTCATTGTTCTCAGGAATGCTGGCTTGGTGTCAGGGAAACCAAAGACAATTATATTTTTAGTACGAGTTTCAAAGATGCTCAAAAAACCTAACTAAATATTTCATTATAATTATGTGCCTTTTCTTTTCAAGCTTTGAAGGTTATTAATTATAGAAGTAATGATGCTCCAAGGAAATCAGTTCCCTAACATGCTTGCTGCATAGCACAGAACACATTTACTAGTAACAGAGGTGAATAAAAATAGTTAAAATACTAAAAAAGGATGATTTGAAGCATTATGTATAGTTTTTAAAATTTTTTTCCTGATCATTAGACTAAATCGATATTTTTACCAATCTTTGGGAGATGTCAATTTGACTTCTATAATTCTTGTATAATGGCACTGGCTGTACATAAATAGAAACAGAGATTGCATTTTCCTTAAAATTCCTCTAGCACTAGGTAAGTTCTATGGGTAGTTTTGGGCTACCTGCAATAATTTTATACCAAACCTATGAAGGACTGATCAGGAAAATGTATCTCAATGTGCCCCATCAATGTTACTTAGTAAATTAACAAAATACTAATAAGCAAGCAAGCAACAAAAAACACTGTATGATTGACTTTGTCAAATGATAAGCAAACTTCATATTAAATAAATGTATATAACTTGCTAAAATAACTTTTAAGGCTAAAATGTAAAGAATCACAAGTATGTGTGTAAAATGAATTTAGCTGTTTTATGGATAATTATCAAAAGATTAGAATGTAAGATGTAATGATTTCTTAAATCTCTCAGTTAGCAAGTGATTGATGAGGTGCTAAAATTAAAGGAAGTAAATTTGATCAGTAGATCTCCCTTGCAAGGCATGTCAGTTGTGATTGACCAGTATCAGAATCTATAACTAGGACCTGATTTTCATTCAGATACTTTTAATGTACGTTCAGCCCATCTTGTTCTTGCTGTACCTTATCATACACTTACAAACAATGACACTTTCATTTTTCAACAGAGAAAATATCTTTTCCACTGCCTAAAATTCATTAAGTATATTGTTTCTATGTTGTCACCACAAGTGACAATTTTGGCAATTACTTGTTGCTGTTAGGTGCTATCCAGTCACACCTAACTTATAGCAAATCTATGTAAAACAGAACAAAGCACTCCTGGACACTGTGCCCCGCCCTAATCTGTTTGTGCTTCTCTGCTATTCTTAGGGTTTTCCATGGCTGATTGTTTCTCAAGATTGCTTTCAGAGTGCATTACCATGTCCTTCTCCCATTTTTATGGTGCTGGGGATCAAACCCAGGGCCTCAGAGAGCACAGAACATCACTCTACCAACTGAGCTAAACCCCACCCATGGCAATTGCTTCTTGTTGTTAGGTGCCATAGAGTCCTGTCCAACTCATAGTGACCCTCATAGGGTTTTCAAGGACTGATTGTTTCGGCATTGCTTCAGGAGTGGATTGCCATGTCCTTCTCCCATTTTTTGTGGTGCTGGGAATCAAACCCCAAACCTCAGAGACTACAGAGCAGCACTCTACCAACTGAGTTAAATCCCAGCCCTGGCAATTGCTTAACTACTATAAACCATAATTTTTCCAGCATCAATAAAATTTTGTTAATCTATTTTTCCAGGTTTTGAATGTTTCTCACCATTTTTCCTGCCAACTCTGGCTAATATTTTCCTCAGCTACTTCCCAATGCTACCTAGATTTTGGTTATGGAAACATTCTAGTTCTAGGGACAACTTTCTATGGTAGTTATCTGCTCCTACATAGCAAATAAACCTAAAACTTAGCAGTTTAAAATAACAGTGCTTTGTTTGTACTGAGTCTGTGGGCTGTGCTAAGTCTGTGGATAGTCTCTGGTCTCAGCTTCATTCTCTTGTCTGTTTACAGGGGCTGTGAGTCAGGGTGGCGTGCACTCCTTGCCGGTCTGGCCCAGATGTTTGGATAGGAGGCAATGCCACACACACAGATAACTAAACACAACTCCCTCGGGACCCTTGGGTGAGGGGTGCAGGCTCCTGTGACCCTCGGGAATACCGAGAGAGGGGAGAAAGGAAAAGCCTCAGGCTCTTTGCCTTGTGGGACTAAACCTCTTTATTGTCTCTCATCAGGGCCGAGAGGAATCCAATGTGTACAGCTTACAAGTGCTATAGCTCTTATGCTGCCTCAAAGGCAGCAGTGGCTCTTCTGCCTCTAGCACTGGGACTGAAGACTGTCCTCAGCTTCTGTCTCTAGGTGTTAGGCCAAGAGACTGTCCTCACCTTGATTGTAGATCTTCCTTCTTGAGAGCACTATCTAGTTTTCCTGGTCTCAGTGGTCATGAAGAGAGGTGCTTCCGTGTTGCTGGCCAAATCCAGAGAGAGAAATGTAGTCTTGATGGTCGAATCCAGAGAGAGAGATGTTGTTGTCTTGATGGTTGAATCCAGAGAGAGAGGGCTGTTGCAGTGCAGCTCCTTTTATAGATGGCTTGAACCAATCAGCTTCGGGTCCTTTGTTTTTCAATTGTCCAATCAGGTTCAGGGGATTTGTGAAGGGTTTTGGAAAAGTGTTCAGTCATGTTACTTTCATTTTCCCTAGATTTGTAATTTACAAACTAGATCTTCAAAAGCCATTTTCCCAGTTTTGGGGTTTTTGCCAATTTCCTCCCAATTTCTCCCTACAAGTCAGCAAGGCAGCTCTCCTGATCTTGGTCTGGCTACAGGTTCTGCATCTCTTCCATGTAGCCTCTCATCCTGCCACAGGCTCATGCAGGTTCTTTTTCTGGGGGTAGGCGGGGGCTCGGAAGTTCTGAGTGAGAGTGTAACAAAGCATTTGATGAACTGTTCTTTTCACTGACTTCCATTGGCCAATGCAAGTCATAAGACCAGCTCAGACCGCAGCAATGGAGAAGTGATTCTATTTCTCAAGGGGAAGAGCTGCAAAATTTCATTGAAAAAGTCTGTGGGTGAAGGGGCGGAGGGACTATGCAACCACTTTTGCCATCTCTGCAGCAGGAATATTCACTCCTCTTTGTTTATCCAGCCTGTGATACAACAGTACGTACCACTTGCCAGAAAGTGTTTTGTTAGGAATTCAACTGTGAACGTGACAGACTGAACACCTGTTTCCTTGGAGGCGAAATTCTCTTAGGGGGAGCTACAGGACAAACCAGGAAACCAATCGATAACCAAGATCATTAGAGGTTAAGTGCTGCAAAGAAATTGAAAGAGAGCAGTATGATAGACTGGGTTGTAGAGAAGCCAGCCCTGCGGAGATTCTCTCTGAGTGGAGAGCTCAAATGACAGGAAGGAATGAGATAGGGAGAGGCTGGCAGGTTCATGCATCAAATCTGGCCGTGGTCATGGTACCACTGGCAGCCACTGGGCGGACCATAGGGAACAGGGATGGGAGGAAATGAGTTCAAATGAAATCAACATTTCTCCTTCAGATTTCCAACACTCTGAGTTAATTGATCAACTAATTAAGTATAAGAATAAACATACTATGAAGAACTAATATTGATTATATACTGTAAAAGATCCTGTGGGGCGCGTGCCTTCCGGCCCGGCCTGAAGGTTTGGACGGGCTGCGCCACCGCGCACACAGATACTAAACACAATTCACTCAGGACCCTCAGGTGAGGGGTGCAGACTCCTGTGGCCCTCAGGACCCCAGAGGAGACGGGAGAAAGGAAAAGCCTCAGGTGCTTTTGCCTTCCAGGGACAAACACCTGAGTTGGTCATCTCGGTGGTCAGGAGGAGACAGCTGCCGCTTCCTCGGTGATCAGACAGAGAGCAATTCTTTTCCTTGTCGAGGATTGCGACAGGAGAGCATTATTTCCTCACCGAAGGTTGGGGGGAGAGCAGCGGGAGAGGCACGTCCTCATCTGTGGTCCGGGCAGGAACAGGCGAAAAGGCGCAGAAAGGGATGCCAGAAAGGCCGTGCCAAAAAGGTCGAGCTGCCACAGCGCAGCTCTTTATATAGTTTGCCCATGGAATGGCCTGAGCCAATCAGCTTTCAGTCCAATTGTCCAATCAGGAAGGGTTTTGTACAAACATGCACCCAAGTAGATTTCTAATTTACAAACCAGATATTCAAACGCCATTTTCCCAGTTTGGGAGTTTTTACCAATTTCCTCCCAATTTTTCCCTACAAGATCCCTCCTGAATGATTATAGTGCATTTATTCATTACAAATGCAAGCATTCTTTATTACATATCACTAAACGTAAATTATACAGAATATATCTAGCTTACTCAATGCAATGTGGCTATGTACAATGTAATCATTCCTTTTCATACTTTCCACCAAATTATGTGAGTGAAAAAAAATCCCAAGATTGTTACTTTTCACCATCTGCAGAAGTGAGGAGCTTTTGTTCTTATTCATGTCTTTAAAATGTCACAAACTATACTAAAGTTGCTTATTGTTTAATTTCCCCTAAATAATCCTAAATCAAAAATTAATCTAGTTTCTCATGGCAGTCTTTGCATCTATATTTTATTATATTGGGGTGAATAACAACAAATAGAAAACTTTCTGATATATTAAGAATTGTTGTTTTTGTTGTTGTTAGGTGCCATCAAGTCGATATCCGACTCATAGCGACCCTCATAGGATTTTCAATGGCTGACTGTTTTGGGATTGCCTTGGGAGTGGATTGCCAGGCCCTTCTCCCATTTTTGTGGTGCTGGGAATTGAACTCTGGACCTCAGAGACTGCAGCGTAGCGCTCTACCAACTGAGCCAAATCCCAGCCCATATTAAGAATATAATAAGCAAATCAGCACCCACATTTCTTAAGCCAGGAGGGCCTGGAATCTGCCTTCGTAAACATGTATTTTCTGTTATATAATTCTCAGTCCTAGTTCTTTAGATCCCTTCTTTAAGCTCTTGCCCTCTGTGTGCTGAGCTGAAATTTCATCAATGACAGTGAAATATCACATTTTGATATTTTGCAGAATTGTAATAGAGTATTTCTCATGAAAAATTATATTATCAGGTAACTATAAGCCGGAGGCTTATTGTTTTTTAAATATTTACAAATGTATGGAACTTATTGTCTTTTTCTTAAGAGCTATATAGCCTGGCCCTGTGGTTCACACCTATAATCCCAGTGACTCAGGAGGCTGAGGCAGAAGGATTGTAAGCTTGAGGCCAGAGGCAGTCTGGAAAACTTAGCAAGACCCTGGCTCACAATTAAAGGGGGCTGAGGGTGCATCTCAATGGTGGAGTACTTCCCTAGCAGGTGCAAGGCTCTGGATTCAACCCCAGTGCTGAAAACAGAAGAAAAGAACAAAAATAACAACAAAAACTCTTGGGGAATACAAAGGCATAAGAAGTATCACAAAAATACTCTAGTCTAGTCATTTTCTTGGGAAACTTTAAGAGTTCTTTTTTTTTTTTTTTTCCCCCCGGTACTGGGGGTTGAACCCAGGGCCTCTCGCCTGCATGCTTTGCAAGTGCTGGACCACTGAGCTGCACCCCCAGCCCGTTTTTTTTTTTTTTACTTTTTGAGACAGGGTCTCGCTAAGTTATGCAGACTGCCTCAAGTCTCTAACTTGTGATCCTCCTGTCTCCACCTCCTAAACTGCTGGGATTACAGGTGTGCACCACCACGCCCGGCCTAGAGTTCATGTTTTCAAGAGTTGAAAAAAGTTTTAAAACCAGTCTAGTCCTCCTACACAATCATGCCAATTTTTCTCCCTTAGCACATAACCCCACAGGTGAAGTTTCTTTTCTAGAAAAACTAGGCCATATTCTATATTGTGGTATTTTTCTTTATAAACTGGATTGCTAAAAACATCATTCCTCATACTTTAACTAATTAGTTCTCACCCCTGGCTGTGTGTTAGAATCACTTGTGTGGCTCTTAAAAGCTATCACTATGTAGATACCTCCCCTCAGATATTCTTATCTAATTGGTGTAAGGTGAGACCATTACTATGGGTTAAAATGATCTCTGGATGAGTCTATTGTTAGCTCAACTGGAGAACTACTGCTAGCCATTCATTAAATAGTAGTTTGATTACATTGCATTTAATTTTTTAAATCGCATTCGTTTCTGAATGTACTGACACATTTTGAGTCAACATTTCATTCATTGTTCTCTTGTGGGCACGGATCATCTTTAATGATGATAGGTTATTAGATTATTTGAGCTGAGGAACCACATGACAAGGATGTGAAAGCATTATATGGTAGGATGTGTTTTGCATACAAATTACTTCAACTAATCATATTTTAAGAGCATAATTAGCAGTCTGGGGAATAATAAACAAAGATAGCTCTAGATCCTAATCCGGCATCTTTAGGGCTTCATTCCTGTGATTTGGGAAATCTGAATAAATGTGTGGTCTTCTGGGATTGTCCAAATTGATTAGTGACATATATTATTATTCAACACTTTTGATGAGTTACAATATTAATTAAATGTTACAACTAAAGGACATTCTATGCAAATTAGGATACATTTATAATAAGATTTTTTAAACCTACCATCTAGATCATACACAAGAATTAATTTTTGTTGGTTTCCATATAGGTCAATGAAACCACATTTTCCATCAAGTAGAATAAGATGTGTCTACATATCACTGAGCCTGCAGCCATCCCACTGTGGCATCTGATCCCTTCAGATCTTGGAAGCGAAGCAGGGTCAGGCCTGGTTAGTACTTGGATGGGAGATCACCTGAGAATACCAGGTGCTGTAGGCTTGGGAGAAGGACCCAGCACTCCTCCAAAACCACTCCCCCAAAACAATCAGCCATTGAAAATCATATGAATAGCAGAGAAGCACTAATAATACTATTTCTCCTGTTGTATGTAGAGAATCTATGAGTTGAACAACCAACTGTAGGACACCTAATAACATTAAACATCACTGAAACATGCTTGTACACCAAGGATAACTAATTCAACATTAATATTGTGCTCCTATGTTGGGCATTGTGAGATCATATGATGCATATACTTACTGCAAATCTCTTAGTACTGTAAGTCTTCCAAGATATGTCATTGATTATAAGGTGAACAATTCTTATATGCACCACTAAGAAAGGAAAATCTGCTCATTAAACCACAGTTGTTGTTCCTAGAAAATGCCAAGAATTAAGGAAAATGGTAAAATTTATCAAATACTGTGCAATGGGAATTATGCCCAAACCTAAACCTTACTATATCACATATATTATTGTAATTCTCAACCTACAGATTGGGGGAAATTAGGCTTAGAGAAGTTAAATCATTTCCCTAAAGTCACATAACATTAAGTCCCTAAGATTCAGGGCTCATCTTCTAATAATACAGTCCTTCACTCTTTAGGGCCTATTTGAGGAAGAACAAACTTTGTTTTCAGAATAATATCACATGCAAAATTTTGCATTAGATTTCATGCCATCTCAAAGAAGTACCCATTGCTTAAACTCTGAATGCCTAGAAAGCATGCTGGACCAGATGGATATGATTTTTTTAAAGATCTAAAAAATAGGTTTTGCTTGAACATAGTGTTAAACATATAAAGATAATCTTTGCCAATTTGCATGGATAGCTGGATTATATAAAGAGTCTGAGAATTTTAGAGGGAGAAGAATATTATAAATCATTTAGCCTCGCTATTGAAATGAGGAACTTGGAATCCAGAGAGGTCACTTCACTTACTGAAGGTCAGAGTAGCAATTCATTGCAGAGATAGTGCAATGCTAATATCTTAGGATCTGCTTTCCACAATGTCATTATTTACAGTGCAAATTATAAATTACGTAGACATGGGAACTCAGTAAAAAATATTTAGACAAGACAGAAACATTACTAGAATTTTTATTCTAGAAAGACTTTATTACCAGCAATGTGATAGATACTAGGAGGAAGAAGACAAATTTCAAGTTGTTATTTTAGTCTATTGGTTCTCAGGGGAGCAATGTTTATACACAAGGCTACACTTAACAACACCTGGAGACATTTTTGATTGTTGAGATTGGGGGAAGATGCTAATAGCATCTAGTGGATAGAGGCCAGGGAGGCTGTTAAGCACCTGCCATGAGTGGATTGCCCCCTCTTCCCTTAACATGAGCATGCATGTACACACAACACACACAGCAAATAATTATTTAGCCCCAATAGCAGTAGTGCTGAGGCTGGGAAATTCTTCAATAGTCCAGTGTAACATCATTATGATCTGAACTAGTGCAGCTGCAGTGGACTTGAGTTCAAGTTTCATTTGTTCATTAACTATTTATTATGGATCTATTCTTTTGCCAGTCTGCAACCATACCACTGTGTGTCTGATCCAGTCAGGTCTCAGAAGCTAAGCGGGGTTGGGCCTGGTTAGCACTTGGATGGGAGATTGCCTGGGAACACCAGGTGCTGTAGTCTTGGGAGAAGGACCTGGTAGCCCACTCCTAAAAAACAATCAGCCATTGACAACCCTAATAATAGCAGGGAAGCACTGACAATAATATTTCTCGCTTGTTGTATGCAGGGTTGCTATGAGTAGGATACTGACGCATTGGCACCTAACAGCAACAACAGTTCTTTTGCCAATGATTGTGACATGCTCCTGGATAAAATGATAATGCTAAGGATAAGGCATCCCTATCCCTACATACCTCACAGCATATTCAAGGATAGCAATGAGTACTGAGTTAATTAACCCATTATTGCATACTGTCCTATTTATAGGACAGTCTCTAATTCACTGATTATTGTTTCTGAGAATTGGAATCAGACTCAGGCACATGTGCATGTTATCACACTGTATCTCAACCTTATCTCTTGACAGCTGCTTGCCTTTATGTTTAGTTCAATGGAAAGTACAGTGTTGTGAACATTTCCCTAGAATGAGTTACTGTCCTATAAGTAGGACACTGTATGTTAAAGGGTTAATCGAATATTAAGAGGACGCTGGCAGTGGAAAACCAGGCAGTGATGGAATTACAAGGAGGAGGAGGCTTTATAAGGGGCTTCCATTCCATCTACAGAGGAGGACATAAAACTTTTCATTATTTAGAGATTGTCGATCTACGTATCATGAAAGAGGTTCTGGCTAATAATCCATGGTACTACAGAAGCAAGTAATGTCTATATATAACCTATTGCTTTATGTAATACTTCATTGAGGAAGTAACATTTAAGGTATAATTTTAAGGCAAACATAAGAAGGGGAGAGTCTAAACAGACAGAGCACCATGTGCAAAAGTACTGAGTCAGACTGTAGAAAAAGTTGTGGATGGGAAAGAGGAAGGTGAAGAGGCCCATATACACAGGATCATGCCAGGATTTCAGACCAATCTTTATTTTTAATCTAGCAATGGGAATAAGTCCCTTGGAAGCATAGATCAATAGAAAAATATTCCCCAATTCTAGTGGAAATCACTGATGATATAAAAGTGAAAATGGCAAGGTTAATTGTAGCCATGATTTCTGGGTGGTACAGGGAGGTGATAAGAGCTTTGGATTCATTTGCCTCCCCTTGGGTACTGTTCCTCCACACACATATACACGTTCATGTATGTTATTTATTTAAGTCTTAATACATTTTTAGAGAAACTGTTGTATGGGGCTATGCATTTACTTATTTAAAAAGTCACCAGAAAGAATGAAATAAAGCATCTCTCCATGTGGCATTTCAGTAATATGTGGCCTTTTGGAAAGACATTTTAAATTGCAAATGAGGCTTTGCAGCTTAGAATATATATTTTAAGAGATTACACCAACTGAGAGCAGGAGATGAGTTTTTGTGGCTTGATCTTATGTTTTCTTTTTAATGAAAATTTGTTTGGGGGAGCAATGCTATCCCCTTGACTTCATGGCATTTATATGAAAGATCATGCCTTTCCTGGGAGTAATGATTAAATGACCAGAAAAAATTAAGATGATAATGAGTTAGTGGTACACAAAGAATACAGTTCTATCTCTTCTGTTAAAATACATTTCTGAGGTTTAATACAGATATTATGTGGTAAAATGGTGAATCTGGGTAGCCTTAATACACAGATTACCTGTGGCTTGGCTAAACAGAGGATTAACAATGTTTATGTGGAGGCAAAATGACAAAAAGGAACAAATACAGACATTAGAATTTGAACAACCTAATGTGAATCTCAGGTCACCTTCTTTCTTGCCCTTTGGCCAAGTAGGGTTGTGGGAAAGTTGTATTTAATTGCTGTTATGTCTAGTACCTGGTTGTTAACTCAAAAACTAAATATTGTTTGAGAAATAATATGTGGAAAACAGAAAACAAGATACTTCATGATAATTGTGACAAACAAATACTGCCATTAGAAGGACATTGTTTTCTCTCATGGTGATTTCAAATGTTGAGTACTTCTGATATGAAAATAATGGCAAGATCCAAATATCTCCTGTACTTTAAGACTTTAACTTACCTTGATAATATTCTTTAAAATCCAGTGCAATGAACAGATAGACATATATTAGGATATAGAAAAGTTGGACATGACATCAATCTGAATTCTTTTAACATTTGATAATTTGAAGTCATTTGAATACCGAATTGACTACATATTTAAAATAACATTGATGTGGTTAAACATTGTTTAACATTGTTTAACATAAAATAAACATTGTTTAACATAAAATAAAGAAACATTGTTTCTTTATTTTTTAAAGGGTACTTAGTTCACAAACTTCTATTGCTAGTGATAATTAGGCATGTCAAAAATAATTAATGAAATATTTGCATTTTTAGTTTTAAGAGAGATTTATTTTGTGATATGAGTTTAGTGAATATCAACAAATTTCCCGAAGGGCCTAAACAAACAAAAAACTTGTAATAATTTCACTTGCAATAATAATGATTGAAAAAAATGGCAGATGATGGCTTTGTTTCCAGGGAACTATACTGATAAATATGGAAGACTAATACTTTCAAGGTTACACATTTGCTTCAAATTTGTCTCCTTGGGACTTATATATTGTAAGGTTGCTCAGATTCCCCTACAAAATTGAATGACTTGACCTGCTATTTAAGATGTAAAAGGAAGTGTCAAAACTGCCAAAAGCATCTTTAAAAGAGAGTATTGAAACTGGGCAGAGCAAGCAGTTAATTCCATGGCTCATCAAATCACTACATTCCCCCAATTATATCTTTATTTTTTATTGGAAATTTTTAATGTACACCTTAATGTGATTCATTCTGACATGGTTTTCATTGTGACATTTCCATATATGCATTTTGTTGTACGTTATGCAAATAAGTTCCCCCGTACTCTCTTGTGCACTTCCTCCCCCCATCCCACGCCCCCGACCAAAGACTTCTCTTCCATTTGCTTCTGTTTTTATGGTAATAGTTTTCTATATATCCTTGGGTTCCAATTATGTTTAAGATCGAGTCTTTTTCTGCAGTGAACTTTCTTTTTACATTGTCAGTAGTATTACCTGAGTTTTCTAGTCCATCTATATTAATACCATTCTTGATATTATTGGTGTTATTATAATTATTTCCAGGACTATTAAAGTTGGGCTGTTCACCTTGAAGTCATCCCCTCCCCCATTCCTCATTCCTCCTGGTTCCTCCTCTCCCCCCTCTCCTCTCCCAGGATTTCCTCTCTTTGACAGATCTCTCCCTCCTTCTTTTGCGTTCCCCCAATTTTCCCTTCTCCGCTAGGCCAACTTTAGCTTATTGAAACCGAAATCCATAGTAATCAAAAAGTTGCCTTGTAAGTTAAGTATATAAGACCACATCTTCCCAATGTATCTGTCAGCTTGTCATGCTATGGGGGCTTGTGTGTTGCTGTAATGCTGAAAGGTATGCTACTAGCATTTCAGATACCAGCAGGGCCACCCAGGATGTACAGGTTTCAGCTGGGCTCCCAGACTAAGGCAGACTAGGGAGAAGGACCTGGCAGCCCACTCTCAAAGCAATCAGCCATTGAATACCCTACGAATAGCAGAAAAGCACTGTCAAATATACAGCTGCATAAGGAGCCCTCCATACCTGAAGGCATTCAAGAAACAACTGAGGGAGAGTTGCCTTCTCAAAGTATAGTCAGCTTTAACAATGAGAATGGAATAAAGCCTTGGGACCTCCATTTGCTGATGTGGCACTACTCAAAATGAAAAGAAACACAGTGTCTGCAACAATGGGCTCAAACCTAAAAGGATCATGCGCATGGCACAGTGTTCCGTAGCATTTCATTCTGTTGTACATAGGGTCCCTAAGAGTTGGACCTGATTCAATAGCACCTAACAACAACAACAAGATCATATCTGCTTTGTTGTTGTTGTTAGATGCAGGATAGTTAATATATTAGCAACAAAGTCAATGGGTAGGAGAATAAACTAGTCTCATGCATTTATTAATAATTTAAGAAAACATATTGCTGAGCATGGTGATGCACACCTGTAATCCCAGCAAGAGGAGGGAGAGTTCATGAATGGTCTTGGCTACATAGTGAAACCATCTCACAAGAAGAAAGGAAGGAAGGAAGGAGGGAGGGAGGGAGGGAGGGAGGGAAAAGGAAAGGAAAGGAAACAAAGAAAGACAGACATTAAAAAAGAAAGGAAAGACATGTTGTGTGTTCACTATTTCTCACATAGTGTACAAAGCACTGGGAACATATCAGAGAACAAGGCATAGTCTCGGTCCTTACAAAACACATGGTCTGCTAGTTTACATGTGTGCATACCCTAACTCTAATTTTTAGTTTATCCAGAAGGTGACGATGGGTCAGGATAACAGAGAGAAGCTTTCAGGGACCATTATAGTTAACAGGAAAACAAAATTTAGACTATGATGAGCAGAAGACTACATACTGGTACAGCATAAGATAGTCACGAAACGCAGTGCACTCTTGGGACAAAGTAAGTGTCAGTGTTTCCTTCTAGAGTGACACTCTCTATTTTGAAAGATTGCCAGGGGCTTCTGAAAGTGGACGGAAGTACAGTGTCAAGTGGAATGAGATTACAGCTCACTTCTCAAGTGCTCACCGTGAGGGTCCAATCAAGTCAGAAGCTGAACAATCCTCCTCAGTCAGTCCCGGTGATCTGATTTTGGTACATGTTTTAGAAAATATTTCAATAATGAGGAAGCTACCCACAGGGAGAGGGTTTTTAAACTGAATTGTGATACCAATTAGGGATGGTTAATCTTCATTCCCACCCTGCCTGCATTTAGAATCACATGGAAGATTGGTCAGGCGCACCTCTTGATGTATCTGGGAGGGCATTTCCATGGAGGATTAACTGAGTGGGGAAGATCCCTGCTGAATGTGGGTGACACGGTTACCAAGGAATGGGTCTACAAACTGGCATTACTGGAGAGCAATTACTGAAGCAGTATCTCAATCCTTGTGTTCACCATTGGAAAGAATTCAGAGGAGACACAGAAAATATAATACAGAATATGTTTTTATGGTTGTTGGGTGCCATTGGTCAAGTTGTATCCAACTCATAGCAACCCCATGTACAACAGAATGAAACACTACCCAGCACTGTGCCGTGCACACGATCTTTTTATGTTTGAGCCCAGTGCTGCAACCATTGTGTTTCTTCTCATTTTAACTCTTGCCACATCAGCAAATGGAGGTCCCAGGGGCTCTATTCCATTTCCATCATTAAGATAGACTCCACTTTGAGGAAGCAACTCTTCCTCAGTTGTTTCTGGAATGCCTTCCAGCCTGGGGGGTCATTTTCTGACACTATTATTTGTCAGTGCTTCTCTGCTATTCACAGGGTTTTCAATGACAAATTGTTTCAGGAGTGGACTGTCAGGTCCAACTCCCTAGTCTGTCTTAGTTTGGAAGCTTAGCTGACACCTGTTCTCCATGGGTGGCCCTGAGAGCCACATCCAAGCCCCCACAGCACAACAAACTGACAGACATGTGGGAAGATGCAGAATATACACAAGGTTTACTGTAAGAGATAGTTCATCCATAGGGAATAAGGGTAGGCAAAAGTTGAGAACTATTGCTGTGAGCAAAGGCCTAAGCTCATTTTGTAGTTGAGTTTGTGTCTTTAGGACAGAAGCACTCTGTACTTGGGGTGTTAGAAGGAAACTAAGGCACATGCAGAAGCTTGGAGAAACCTGGAAAAACTTGGGGAAACCTTGGTTCTTTGGGCGAAACAACCCAAGAGTAGGACATTTGCCAGGCAAAGGGGGGAGAGAGAGAGAGAGAGAGAGAGAGAGAGAGAGAGAGAGAGAGAGAGAGAGAGAGAGAGAACAGAGATAGGCAAGTTATTAGAAGAAAAACACCTTGGATAGACAGATAGCCACCTTGAGAGAAATGGGGAGATCTTTATTATCCCTCTAGTTTTATTGAGGTCTGAATAAAGTAGTGGCCCTCCCTGTGTGACCTGAGTCCTGGGCTAGAAATTCAAGCTCCATCTTTCTTAGAGATGCTGAGGGGAAACCTCTTGTTTAGTAATCTTTTGTGGCTCAGGGAATATGGAAATATTGTCAAATGGGCTATTGGACTTGTTTGGTACATCTCAAAAGAATGGACCCACAGGTGGATGTCTTGGAGTGCTCTGCCTTTGTTTGTAACCCGAGGATCCAGACAGTCATGAATCTTGACTAGGGTGTGGAGCCCATTAGAATAATGTCCTTCCCACATCTTTGGAGGTCATCCCACATCACACCTGAAAGCAGGAGCCTTTGTTAATCCCCTCCTTCCTCATGGTCTGCTAAAACCAACTAACTGCTTAACAGCTCCATCCCATGGGCTAGAGGTCTGAACAGAATCAATGGGGAAAAGGAGAAAGCCAATGGTCTTATGGTTTTGAATCATTTTGCTTCCTCTGGGGTGACTACCACTCAATGAAAGCTGAGTAGCAGTCAAGAACCATTTCTTATTTTTATTTCCTCTCCAAATCACTGGTCATTTGTTGTGAACATTCAGCTTCCCCTTAGTAATCTCCCCATGGATACTGAGGAGTGTCATAGAATCCTCAGACCTTGGGAGTGTCTTAGAAGCTTTAGACTTAAAAAAATACCTTAGCGAGATTCTAGTTTAATTTTCCACATAAACTTAGGTCCAAGTGAGCTAGGTGGCTTGCAACTTAGGGTCACAAGTCATTATTTACTATTTTACTAATTACTGTCACCATTTGCCTGATGAAAGCTCTGCTACCTTCTGCCTAAGACTACACAACCGGAAGGGAATTATTGGAAACAGTTTAAAAATGTACTAGAGCAAGCTTTTGGGTCCACCAATGGGACGTAACATCCCATTTATAGATATCCATTAGAAAGTAACTACCTGAAAATATCAGGCCCACAGCAGCTTCAACAGAAAGAGATTGTGACCAGGATTAGCCACATTTTCTGAGTGCTTGATTTCCTGAAAAAATAACCACTAGTTACCAAGAACTGGGAAAAGACTTGACTCAGTTTGGAAGCCTGATGAAAATGAGAGAAAGGAATGTGGTTTAGGTTTTGCTCTGAAGAGGGAAAGTGTTTTAATTTATAGGTTTCCCGAAAGCAAACTTTATTGCAGAGAGAGAAGGGCTTCCAGTTGAGAATTCCTAGGTTTTATTGGAGTTTGGTGGAAGTAGATGCTATTGACGTGGGAGGTTAATGTCTGCCACAGTCTGGGTATTTTGCAATGACTCCTTCACAGCGTGTTCATTTTAAGAATAAAGAGGTCTTTATGGTTAGTGGAAGTTTAATGAGGATTTCAATGGCCTGCAGATGCTTACAGCAGCATTTAAATAACCCATAACCTCTATGTTTATCATGAGGGGGGACCTGCCAATTTTTAGGTATTACAAACATTCTTCTGTCATGGTTTCCACAGGCTTTTTCAATCACTTTCTTCATATATATATATATATATATATATATATATATATATGGCAATTTATAAATTACAGAATGTCTGTTACCATGGAAACAACCTCTGGTCAGTTACTCAAACACATGGAAGATAAAACTTGGGAATATACCTCCCCGGCAAATGATTTGCTGTACAGCTTGTGCCCAAATATTTTGGTTATGATAAGTTCCAAGCAGTGCACTAGACAGATAGAAATGAGGAACTGAGTAAAAGCACCAATGTTTTCTGGAAAGCAAATCCAGAGAGCCTAAAGAACAGTATATAAAAGAAGATAAGTGATGTCCTGGCAGCTAATATTTGTCAACTTCTTAAAACAATTGTCTCCTCCAGTAACTTAAATTCTAGTTGGCTTGTGCATCAGAATCACCTGGAGGACCATTCAAATGCCCCGTGGAACCCCACCTGTGGAGCCTGCAATTCAGTAGGTCTGGTGGGGAGGGGCCCAAGGATTTGCTTTCCAACAAGCTATGTGTGATGCTGAGGCTTTTGGTCTAGGTACTTCGTTTGAGAACAGCTGCTCCCAACATTATTCTAAGCATCATTAATTGTGGTAAAATACATATAATACAAAATTGACCATTTTAACCATTTTTAAGCCTGCAGTTCAGTGGCATTGATTATATATATTCATGTGGTTGAACAAGCATCACCAATACCCATCTCCAGAACTTTTCATGACCCAAACTGAAAATCCCTACTCACTAACCAATAACTCTTCAGCCCATGGTAACCACTACTCCACTTTGTATCTCTATGAATTTGACTATTGTAGATACTTAATAAAGCAAAATCCTACATTGTCTGTCCTTGTATAACTGGCGTGTTTCACTTAGTACACCATCCTCAAAGTTTATTAAGGTTTTAGCATGTATCACAGTTCTCTTTTTTAAGACTGATTAATACTCCATCATCCATTAGCTGATATGAGGTTGTTTCCACCTTTTGGGCATTATAAATACTGGTATACAAAAATCTGCCTGAGTCCTTTCAGTTCTTTGGGTAAATACTCAGCTGAAATGCTTATGCTAAGCATTTTACCTGAATAATTATATTTCAACTTTAGAAAAAGGCATGCCATTACCCCTATTTTAGAGATAAGGAAACCGACACCCCCAAAATTCACCTAGTGTTCCTGAAGTCATGTAGCCAGTACATTTCCTGGTGTCTAGTGCAAGCAGGCTGGCTCCAGGGCTCAGGTACCTAACGTACCTGACGTCTGCTCTTACTTGAAGAAAGCATCTTATTTTTTTAAGGAAAATTTCCATTATGGACGCAAACATTTATCTTCTACAATAAGTGTAGAAGGAATTGCCTTTCAAAAATTATGGCTAACATGAAGTTAATAAAATGTATGTTAAGAATTTAGTTAAAAGACCAAGCAAGATACTCTATCTAGTTTGTTGATTTAATACATTTCTCCTTTAAATTATTTCTAGAACAATGTAGGTTAAACTACTTATAAAAGATGTCATCTGGAGGTCAAAACTATTTACAATTGCCCAAAGAGTCCAACTGTGAGCAGTAGAAATGACAAGCTTACAGTGAAGGGCAGTTGTCTTTTGAATGGTCAGAGTAGCAGGCCTGAGCCCTTGTCATCTATTCAGTTCTCTGGATAATTAAACCAAATCATCCATTGAGAAATTCCTGCACAGGGCTCTACATGCAGTTAAATTAAATTAGCATGCTGTATGATAGGAGTCATTATTGGAATTTTACAGGGAAAATCCAGTAGAGAATATGTGACATGGGACAACAGAACAATGTAGCTGTGAATGCAATAAGGCGCTCGGTTTAAGAGACTAAATTCCATCTGTTTCTGGAATTCACCCTTCTCCTATGTGATCTACTTACCCTTGTCTAAGACTCAAGAGGCTTTTGCATTTAGGACAATGTATGTCAAGTCTGGGGACTGATGGAGATGGTGGATTAAAATGCTCCAAAAAGTTAGGAGTATCATTGATTAGGGCTAGGATTTAGCTCAGTTGGTAGAGCGCCGCTCTGCAGTCTCTGAGGTCCCAAGTTCGATTCCCAGCACTGCAAAAATGGGAGAAGGAAGTGGCAACCCACTCCCAAGGCAATACCGAAACAATCTGCCATTGAAAACTCTATGAGGGTCGCTATGAGTCAAACATGACTCGACGGCACCTAACAACAACAACATCATTGATTAGGGGGATTTTAATGTATTTTAAAGGTGCACATTTATGCTCTTGTAGTGGGGGCTTCCATGTTGCCGTGATGCTGAAAGCTATGCCACCAGGATATCAGATACCAGTAGGGTCACCCATGGTAGATAGGTTTCAGCTGAGCTCCCAAACTAAGACAAGTTAAGGAGAAGGATCCGGCAGCCCACTCCCAAGACAATCAGCCATTGAAAAACCCTATGAATAGGAGAGAACTACTATCACATATAGTGCTGGAGAATGAGCCTTCTAGGCTGGAAGGCATCAAGAATTGACTGGGGAAGAGTTGCCTTCTCAAAGTAGAGTAGACCTTAATGATGGGAATGGAGTAAAGCCCCTGGGACCTCTATTTGCTGTTGTGGCACAACTTGAAATGAGAAAAAACACAGTGGCTGCAACAATGGGCTCAAACATAAAAAGATCCTGGGCATGGCACAGGATCCTTCTATTATATGCAGGGTCACTATGAGTCAGATCCAACCTGGTGGCACCAACAACAATGTTGTGGTTGGTTGTGCTGAAGTTTAAAGCTAGTATGTGGAAGAAATAATCTTTTCCATTTTTCAAGCAGAGTATCAGATCACAAATGTACATCCTGCTGCATGTTGACCTCCGTGCTGTGAGAGTCCTGGAAGATCATTAGAGCATTGGTGCATTTGCAGTAAAAAGCCAAGCTCTAAACAGAAGAGAGATAAGAGCACATGAAAATATTTAAGAGACGCACTTTGCCACTGAGGTCTGGTTTTTCAGGCAGTAAGATGTAATGAGTCCTAGAAATGCAGTGAAGAGTTCTCTTACATGAATGATTAAATGGTGACATGTGGCAATCTTGGACATATTTGAAGGCCACTACCATATGCATTCCCATCTCTCTTCTATTGTTGTTAGGTGCCTTGGAGTCAGGCCCCACTCATATTTTCAGCTATTTTAGTTATTCCTTACATTACCGAGTTTTCTATCATATTTGTAAGAAATTTTCCTAACCTCTGTCTTCCAGAATATGTTGTTGTTCTTATTAGGTGCTGGCAAGTCCGCATCCAACTCAGTGATCCTATGTACAACAGGTGAAACCCTACTGTCAGTGCTTCTCTGCTATTCATAAGGTTTTCATTGCGGATTGATTGTTGGGAGTGGGTTGCTGGGTCTTCCTCCCAAGGCAGTCTCCTATCCAAGTACTAACCAGGCCTGACCTTGCTTAGCTTCTGAGATCTGACAACAGGATTGGATGATACAGTGGTAAGGCTGTAGGCTTCCAGAATAGAGTCTTTTCCTTTAAATTATCATAAACACAGCTTTACTAGTTCTCTTAGGATGAAACCTAGCACTGCTGTTCTGTGCATTTGGCAAATTAAATTATTATTAAATATCTGTCCCTTGTACTTCTACTTTCACTTAATGTTTTTGTCTTGCCATTTCACAGTTGTTGCTGCTGTTGTTAGGTGCCTCAAGTTGGTATCTAACTCACAGTGACCCTGTGTACAACAGATGAAACGCTTTTGTTAGCACTTCTTTGCTATTCATATGGTTTTCAATGGCTGATTATTTCCTGGGAGTGACTTGTCTGGTCCTTCTCCCAAGCCTACAGCATCTGGTGTTTCCAGGTGGTCTCCCATCCAAGTACAAACCAGGCCTGACCCTGCTTACCCTCTGAGATCTGACAGGATTGGGTGCCACAGTGCTATGGCTGCAGGCATTTCATAGGTTAGTGACAATTAATGCAAAGTAAAAAAGCAAAGTAAGTATATATAACTTCATAGATTGTCTCTATCTTTTTTTAATATGTTACCCCCACCCTGAAGCAAGTCTTTATTTTCCATGTTAATTTCTTGGAGAAGTAACTTTTTAGATGTGTTTCTTGTATTTAGACACAATGTTGAAGGCTGCGTACCTTCAGTTAGAAGTCTTCATGATTCTATTTCTACAGCTTGAGGCACTTTTCTTTCATAGACATTTGCCTGTGTCTTCCTTTCCATATGTAGAGCATACTTTTTCAATATCTGAGCTCAGACAGGTCCCTCTTCAGAAACACTGCTTCCACCAGATAACTCTTCATATAGTTCTCAAGGTAGCTAGGTTTCTCCAGACATTTAATGTGAGACCCAAGTATCATTTATAAAGCTATATTCTCTTGTAATGTCTTTGGTAGGAATCTTAATTACTTCTTAGAGGTATGTCTTCAAATATTTGGTTCTTTGAACAGTCAAGATTATTATTGAATATTCATAGTGTTCTATTTCCCATCAGGATTTTTAGTTGCATACAAAAGATAACACGCACTAGATCATTTAAGTAAAATAAGGCTTTTAGAAAAGTGAGTAACTCAAAGGATCTCTGGGGTTTGAAGAACTAGGCTAGGGGCTCTCCAGTTACAGCACTCCAAATCTTACAACAGAGCCTCTTGGACACCTGTGGAAAATCTGATTGACCCTCCTTCTTTCTCTAATTACTGTTCTGGATGCCAGTTCCCTGCAGACTTTGACAAGCTTTCTGCAAGTGCTGTCAGAGGATGCTTCACCTTGAGCCTGCTTGTACAACTAATTTATTGCCCAAGAAGGAGCTTCCCCAAAGCTGCTGGTTGTGACACCTGTGAGAACACGAAGGTGCAGGGAAGCTAATGTCCATGGGGCCATGGCTGAGCAACCAGCAGAGAATGGATCCATATTCCTCCTTCTCATTTCCCAAATGCACAGCCCTGACATCTATGTCATTAAAACACCCCAGACAGTCCTGATTGGATGTATCCTTTAGCCCATCATGGGGGCTGAGTCAGTAGCAAGTGCATCTCCATACTAGCTTGCTTTCCATCCTAATTCCAACCGCTGCTGCAACCCTCTCTTGGGATCACATTCCTGCAAAACTACCAGGTCACAAGTCTTTCCCAAAAGTCTTTTTTAATCTGGAGGGGGCCTGATACTAGAATGACTTGATGTATTGTTTCTTATTGTTCCATTTACCTATTAGTTGTATGTTAGAAGGTACTGTTATTATTTTTTTTAAATGTTACCCTAGAGATTGTGGTGTGGTGATTTAGCTCAGTTCGTAGAGCACTGCTCTGCAGTCTGTGAGGTCCTGAGTTCAATTCCCAGCACTGTAAAAATGGGAGGACATGGCAATCCACTCCAAGCCAATCCCAAAATAATCAGCCATTGAAAGCCCTATGAAGGTGACTATGAGTCAGACATGACTTGATGGCACTTAACATTAACAAGAGATTGTAGCATGCATTCTGGATTAAAGTCTAATTTAAGTGTTACCCCTGCGATATCCTGGTCAATACATGGGCCTTAGAGAATTATTTCCATAGTTGGTGTTTGGCATGTTATATGACTTTTAAATTCCATAAAACATTGGGATGTATTATTCTGTACAATCAATAATTACTTTCTTATACCCATATATTTATCTGTGCAGTTGTACTTACTGCTCATTTGCGCTTAGTGTTCTTTTCCTTCTGTTAAGAATACTTACATACCTTGCAGTAAAGGGCTGTGGCAAGAGATACTCTCAAATTTTATTTAAAAATGTTTTGCCTCCATCTTTCTGAAGGATATTTTATTGGGTATTGAATTCTGTATTGACTATAATTTTATTGCAGAGCTTTGAAAAATATTGAGAAATAGGCTTCATTTTAAGAGACCAGATATCCTTCTTATTGTTTTTATGAGGAAGATAATACATGTTCTTTATTTTTTTCTGGCTATTTTTGAGCTTTTCTATTTTCTTTGGCTTTTAGTAGTGTTTATCTGTGGTCTTCTATTAATTACTATGGTTGGGATTTGTAGGACTTCTTAAGTTTGTGGTTTAGTGTATTTCATTAATATTGGAAACTTACCTGTCATTTGTTTTTCAAATATTGCTTCTATCCCATTTTCTCTTTGTCTGGGACTATAGTTATATGGAAATTGTGCCTATCTGTAGTGTCTATTTTAAATTGTTTTTAGTATTTGATATACTTTTTTCACTCTCTGCTTCATTCTTTGTATATCATTTTCATCTGTTCTGCTAAACTATTTCTCAAAATGTGTTTACACTATAATTATACCCAAACATTCAGCAATTGGCTTCAGTATTGTATGGCTTTATTTCTACAACTTTCATTTTACACTTTAAAGTTTTTAGTTTTCTGCCAAATTCTGTCTTTTCATTGACTACTTTGAATATTTTTAATTGTCATTATTTCAAGGTATATATCTGATATTTTCAGTGCTTCTCCTTTGCATCTATCTTTTATATAGTTTTTCTTTGATTCTTAGTATTCTTTTATGTCATTATATTTTATTGAATTCTGCATATTTAACTAAAATTATGACATAAGGATTTATTACTGTTTCAGGCAAACAGCTAGTTAGAAGTAGGTCACCTTTCTGTGAATGGGAATTGAGCCAATTTTAAATTAGGTGCTTCAGTATTGGTGAACGCTGACTTCTAATTTAACCTCATGCGGATATTTCAAGGACTCCATAAGAAGACTTGCTAGTTTACCAGGGCAGATCCTCCTGGGTAAATATAAATTTCATTTTTGCTTTCACCACCTATCCCCTATCCCACAAGACTGGAAATTTCCACTCTTCTCAGTCCCTTAGCAACTGGTTTTAGAATTGGCATGTCCTAGAGTGAAGAATGTGGCCAAATGCCTAAATTTTCTGTCCCTTGGCTTTTCCCAAATCTTGTTGTTGTTGCTATTTTTGTTGTTGCTGTTAGATGTGGTCAAGTCAGATCTGACTCATAACAACCCTATGTACAACAGAACAAAACATTCCTCATTTCTGTGCCAGGCACACAATCCTTTTTATGTTTAAGCCCACTGTTGTAGCCATTGTGGCATTCTATCCAGTTGAGGGTCTCCCTTTGTTTTGTTGATCTGCCACTCTCTCAAACCTGATGTCCTTCTCTAGGGATTGGTCCCTCCTGAACACATGTCCAAAATACATAAGATACAGTCTAGCCATCTTCCAAGGAACACTGTGGTTGCACTTCTTCTAGGACAGATCTGTTGATTCTTTTGATAGTCCACAGTATATTTAATATTCATCTCCAGCATCATAATTAAAAGCATCAATTTTTCTCCTGTCTCCCTTACTCAATGTCCAGCTTTCACAACCATATGATGTGACTGAAAATAGCATGGCATGAGTCAGGGTTACCTTCATCTTCATGTGATATCGTTACATTTCAACATTTTAAAGAGGTCTTTTGAAACAGCTTTTCCCAATGCAGTGTGTCTTTTGATTTCTTGACTGCTGCTTCTGTGGGTGTTGATTATAGAACCAAGTAAAGCAAAATCTTGCACAACCTCAATCTTTTCTCCATTTATCAGAAAGTTGCATACTGACCCAGTTGTAAGGATTTTTGTTTTGTTGATGTTGAGGCACAATCCATACTGAAGGCTGTGTTCTTTCATCTCCATCAACAAATGTTTCAAATCCTCTGTGCTTTCAGCAAGCAGAGTTGTATCATTCTGCATAGTGCAGCATGTTAATGAGTCTTCCTCCAATCCTGATGCCACATTCTTCTTCATAAAGTCCAGTTGGATTATTTGCTCAGCAAAGAGATTGAAAAGGTATGGTGAAAGGATACACCCCTGACACACACCTTTCTCAACTTTGAACCAGGCAGTGTTTCCTTGTTCTGTTTGAACAACTGTCTCCTAGTCCATGTACAGATTCCTTATTATGACAGTTAAGTTGATCGGTGTGCCCATTCTTTGCAATGTTACACATAACATTGTTATGTTACATATAACATTGTTACATAACAGTGTTACACATAACATTGATCTACACAGTCAAATGCCTTTGCATAGTCAATAAAACATAGATAGACATCTTTGTGATATTCTCTGCTTTCAGCTAGTATCCATCTGACGTCAGCAATGATGTCCCTGGTTTCATGCCCTCTTCTGAATCTGGCTTGATTTTTGAACAGTTCCCTGTTTATATATTGCTGCAGTAGCTTTTAAATAATGTTTAGCAAAAATTTGCTTGCATGTGATAATAATGATATTATTTGAGAGCTTCCACATTCTATTGGATCCCCTTTCTTGGAAAAAGGCACAAATTGGATCTCTTCCAGTCAGTTGGCCAGGTAGGTATTTTCCAAATCTCTTAACATAAATAAGTTAGCACCTCCAGTGCTTTATCTGTTCGTTAAAACATCTTTACTGGTATTCTATCAATTCCTAGAGCCTTATGCTTTAGTAATTCCTTCAAGACAGCTTCCACTTCATCCTTCAGTACCACTGGTTCCTGATCATATGCAACCTCTTGAAATGGTTGGTCATCACCAATTCTTTTTGGAATAATGAATCTGTGTATTCCTTCCATATAATTCCAATGTTTCCTGAGTCATTTAACATTTTCCTTGTAGAATCCTTCACTATTGCCACTCAAGTCTTGAATTCTTTTTCAGTTCCTTAAGCTTGAGAAAAACAGAAGATGTTCTTCCCTTTTGGTTTTATATCCCCAGCTCTTTGCACATATCATTATAATATTTGATTTTTCTTCTCAAGCTACCCTTTGAAATTTTCTGTTCAGTTCCTCAAATTCATCATTTCTTCCATTTACTACAGCTGCTCGACATTCAAGGGAAAGTTTCAGAGTCTCTTATGACATGAAATTTGTTCTTTTCTTTTTTCCTGTCCTTATAATTATCTTTTGCTTTCCTCATGAATGGTATCTTTGATGTCATAGCGCAACTTATCTGGTCTTCAATCACTAGTGTCTAATGTATCAAGCTTGTTCTTGAGGTGGTCTCTGAACTCAGGTGGGATATACTCAAGGTCATACCTTGGCTCTCGTATACTTGTTCTAATTTTCTTCAGTTTTAGTTTGAACATCCATATGAGCAGTTGATGATCCACAATCAGCACATGGTCTTGTTCTGACTTTTGATATTGAGCTTTTCCATTGTTTCTTTCTACAAAGATAGACAATTTGGTTACTGTATGTTCCATCTTGTGAATTCCATGTGTATAGTCACCATTTATGTTGGTAAAAAATGTATTTGCAATGAAAAGGTCATTGGTCTGACAAAATTCTACCATGTGATCTCCAGCATTGTGTCTGTCACCAAGGCCATATTTTCCAACTACTGTGCCTTCTTCTTTGTTTCCAATGTTTGCATTCTAGTCACGAGTGATCATCAGTACATCCTGATTGCATGTTCCATCCATTTTACGTGGTAAAAACTGGTAAAAATCTTCCCTATCTTCATTTGTGGCCTTAGTGATGGGTGAGTAAATTTGAATAATAGTCATATTAAGTGGATTTTCTTGTAGGTGTATGGATATTATTCCATCACTGTCAACATTGTACTTCTGGATAGATCTTGAGATGTCCTTTTTGATCATGAATGCAACCCCATTTCTCTTTAATTTGTCATTCCCAGCATCATAGACCACATGAATATCTGATTCAAAATGGCCCATTGCAGTCCATTTTATGTCATGGATGCCTAGAATGTCAATGTTTATTTACTCTGTTTCCCTTTTTATGATTTCTCATTTACCTAGAGTCACACTGCATACATTCCACATTCCAATTATTAATAGATGTATACAGTTGTTCCACCCCATTTTGAGTTGTGCCACATAAGCAAATGGAGGTTCCAGGGGCTTTACTCCATTTCCATCATTAAGGTTGACTCTATTTTGAGGAGGCAACTCTTCCCTAGTTGTCTTTTGAATGCCTTTTAACTTGGAGGGCTCATTTTCCAGCACTATATCTGATGGTGTTTCTCTGCTGTTTATAAGTTTTTCAATGGCTAATTGTTTTGGGAATGGGCTTGCCAGGTCCTGCTCCCTAGTCTGTGTTAGTATGGAAGCTCAGTTGAAAGCTGTCCACGAGGTCTGACCTTGCTGGTGTTTGTAATACTGGTAGTGTACTTTCAGCATCACAGCAACACGCAAGCACCCAGAGTACAACAAACTAACAGATATGTGGAGGTTCCCAAATCTTAGCCCCACAAATACCCTCTGGCTTGAAAGTATCTTTCCACTGTCTTCAGTTTGTATGTACATGCATTTGTGTTGTTTAGCTTTTCCCAGTGGTTCTTGGGGTGGAAGTTGGTCCAACATAAACTAGTTTGCTATTATAAGCTCAGCTCATGCCCTTGAGTTTTAAAAGCTAACAGAGAGTTTACAGGAAAGAGCGTGCATCCTTCTTTCACCAGTTCCCTAAATCTCACTGCCTTTCCCCAGAGAGGACACCCATGTGCAGAGTCCAGCTGGCCTGAGGGTTGTGGCTGAGATGGCTTCTAGATATTGACTCACAGATCAGCCAGGTGATGATAGCTTCCGTTTCACAAACATTGTTTGCTGACAATTAAAGTACTATTTGTTTAGAGGGAAAATATTTTTCGTCCAAATGTGGATAGTAAAGATAATAAACATTTGTAATAACAATCAGTAAAGCTGCAAAGCAAGAGAACAGATAAAGCATAATGGGATCACTGGAAGATCTAAACAAATGAGTAAATATAGCAGTAATATTTTCATACAGTATATTAACTTCTCTGTGGGGAAATGTGGGTTATTACATAGAACCAAGAGCGTGCTAACCCTAATAAATAAACACGCAGATAAACAAATATAAAAATAAAGCAAAGCAAAAGGAAAATCACACTGGTGTAATATGAAGGTTAAGTCTCAGGTTGGGTTGACTTTGCTGATAAATGAGGGTGGTTCCTGGATCTTGAAAAAGACAGAGAAAGAGAAAAAGATGGCAAATGAAATTACAGAAAATCATCGTCCTTGCTGAGGTCATGGTGATGGGGAAGATATGGTATCTCTGCCCTCAAACACACATCCACTTGGTCATTTCTCTTCCGGTTTTTGTGGGCAGATGAATAATGAAAATGGCAAACGGGGAACAAGAGACAGGGAGAGTGCTTCGGAATAGAATGGCATAATTCAAGCAATCAGAAGACCGGATGTCAAAATACATCCCACATTACACCCAGGGGCCCAAGTCATGTACAAATTATTTCATAGAACAATAAGAAAGATTGTTCTAATATGTGAGAAATGATGACATAGCATCTTCCACTGTGCTCTGTTCAGAAAGTTGAAATTATAAAGCAGGCTTCACTTTGTGGAAGCTGAGAAAGAGAAACCCCAGGTAGTGAGAAGGCATATGCTCTTAAATTCAAAGACAAGCTACAGAAACTGGTGGTTCAGTTTGGTTGATAGTAAACTAATAACTATAAAAGTCAAGTTTGAGTGACTGGGACTGAGGTGTCTTTGTTAGATACTAAGAACATGCACATATCACAATTGTCCGAGCTCATTCATTTAAAATAAACACCTTCAGGTAACTTTTATCTTTGTTAAGAAATAGAGGATTACTAACAAAAAAAGAAAAAACAATAACCCTGCTTTGTTAAGAAATAGAAGATTACCAGCAGAAACCCCTGCTTAGTTCCCTTGGATCAATACTTCCAGCCAAAAGTAAACATTATCCAGACTTCTAATTCCATTGGTTACTTATGACTATTTTAAAATTTTTTATAAATATATGAAAAGAGCAAAGTCCCATTTGTGTGTAACCTCTGAAGCTCAGCATTAAGTTTACGAAATTATTCATGGCTTTTCCTTGAAGCATAAGTTAAATTATTTCTCTTTTGTCTATTCTGTTGTATAAATGTACCATAGGATAGTTGTCAACTCTAAAGGCAATCCACCCCCCAAAACAATCCTCAAACAATCAGCCATTGAAAACCCTATGAGGGTTGTTATGAGTCAGACCTGACTCGAGAGCACCTAACAACAACAATAACAACAACAGTATTTGGCGTTTGGTTTATTACAGATATTGCTACCATGAAATTATTGTATATCTTTTTATATACATAGCCTTTGCATTTCTGTTGATTATATACCTGGTGGCTGAATTGCTGTGCCCTGGAATACACATAGATGCATATTTATTACAAGGTCAAAACACTGCCGAAAGTGTTAGGTAACCATTTTATTTCCTACCATCAGAATATCTGTTATGTTCTTCCACATCTTCTGTAACATACTGCCTTCCTTTCATTTTTATCCCCTCTTATTGTCATACAACTTATACTTTTTGGATGATTAATGATGTAGAATATCTTCTTACTAATTGGCTTATCCAATGTTCTCATTTGTGAAGTGTGATTTGTTGATGTGATTAATCTATTCTGGATATGAATCCCTTGTTTTATATTGGAAGTAACTTCCCCCACTTTCTGTGTTTCTAATCTCTTGTCAATATCTTTCAAAGAACAAATATTCTTAATGTTCTTGAAATTCTATTTATCAAATATCTTGTATAGAAGTACTGCTTTTTGCATTGAGTTTAAGAATATTTGCCTACTCCAAATTCATGAAAGAATGTATTATGGATCCTAGGTCTCTGTGGAATCTCTCTGCCTTATCATCTCTCCTCTCGATATAAATCACAGTTTTAAACTTTTCTGCTAACCCCAAAGCATGGGTGCTCACCTGCTCTCTTTCTACTACTGCTGCAGGTTGCTTTTTGTTTGTTTGTTATGCAGTATTTGGGGGTTGAACCCAGGGCTTTGCACATTCGTTGCAAGTGCTCTAACACTGGGCTGCACCTCCAGCCTATCTGTCTATCTATCTATCTATCTATCTATCTATTTATTTATATTTTTTGAGACAAAGTCTCACTAAGTTACATAGGCTGTCTCTGGCCTTGAACTTGCAATCCTCTTGCTTCAGTATCCTGTGAGTAGAGGCCAGTGAGCCCCCGACCCCACCTAGCTGCAATTGTTGTGTCATTGGACCTATTTCTTTCTTTCTCTTTCTTTAAGTGCTGTCCACTTTGTATGAAAATGTCACAGGCTCTAGATGATGCCATATTCCTCTAGGAAAAATTATTGTAAATTGTTGCATGTAGTCAGTTTTGAGCATTGCCTTATGAAAAAGGGGAGGCACAGTTTCGAGAGTAGGGTTAAGATTTTTGTGAAAATCGGCCTGTTTTCCACTTACTCTACTTACAGGTCATTTATTAGGATCCCTTTCTTCCTAGGAGAACTAGATGCTAGTTTTTCACTTTCCTGAGGTGCGAATCTGCAAAAATCTCTCATATTCTCAAATATTTAGAAGCCATCTGTGTTTTCTCACCCCATGAACCTTATCCATGGACAAACAATTTTGAGATGAAGATTGGAAGACTCAAGTTCTCTTGGCTCATTTTCCCTTCACAGTGGGATCTGGCCCCTTTGCCATGGCAACTTAAAAATGTTTAGTCCCCAATCTTTGTCTCTTCCACCTGTGAGGCTGTCAAAAACAATACTTAGCTGCTACTTTCCACTCAGTTTTCCTATAACATACCCCATGCTGTTTAACAATCTGCAAATACCTTAACTAAAAATGTGGGATGTTGGGCTTATCTCCAATGTGTTTTCTTTCCCTCCAGGTTTTTGGCTTCACAAGTTCTAACTGCCTCAATAGTTCTCAGATACCTTCACAAATGTGGTTTTTATTGTATTTACCTTCTCTAGTGTTCTTGGCATGCACTTGGGTCAGCTGCAAACTAATTCATCATAGCCAGAAGCAGAAATCTTCAATTATCACACTCTGGATTCCAAAAATAAAAACCAAAAAATAAAAGAACATGATTGATAGAATAAACTTACCATCAATCTAAAACCTTTAAGTAAATGTAAGGCAATATTTCAAATAAGAATTATTTGCTAATTTGACAATTCAAATGACTCATGAGCTACATTCATTTGACCCCTGAAGAGTCCAACATGTAGGACCTAATTTGGAAAGTATTAGTATATGTTTAATGTAATTGAATATAAACATATTTAGTCCACTTAAAAACCTAAGAAATAGCAGTCACATTGCAGAAAGCACTTTCATGATTAGCTCTAGCAGTAGCTTGTATTTATCATACATAAATACTTTAATCCACATTCTCATTAAATACAACTCATTAAATACACAAAAGGATTATTGCTATTTATATTTTTGAGATGAAAACAAGAAAAGGGAGAAAAGAAACTTGTTTAGAGGCATTCTAATAAGTGGAAAAGCTAGCATTCCAACTCAAACATATTTGAATCCAAAGCTGAAAGATGTATGTATTGTGTGCTTTATTCAATAAAGGTAGCTTGAGTTTGATTTGGGGAGAAACTATTGAGCATGAGCATACAAATATAAACAGAATGTTCATTTGCAACTATCTGCTCAAAGAAATGCCAGCATTCCTGATGTTACCTGTCTCAAAACAGGACAGAGGAAGCCAGTGCCTTCACTTCTACTCATCAATTTCACCTAATCTGTTACAGCCCTTTAATAGTTTCAGGTCCCCACTGAGAAAGTCAGCATAGATTTCATAAGCTTCACCAGGAGCTACAGCTGTCCCAACATCCATGCTTGTTAGTTCAATAATGCGGAAGTGAATATAAAGGCAGTGCGGGCCCCCCACAACGATAATACTATTGGACTTCAGGATGTTATTAACAATTTGCAATACAAATGAGCTGTCTGCAGGAGGAGAATCACACTGTGATCATACCTAATCAATGTAGGAATTAAAAACGGCTAACATGAGGAGAGGCACAGATGCAGATATCAGGAACTACACTTTTGGCTTGCCATTAGCCTGAGTCTTTGAGTTCAAGGTCAGGACATGTGCACTTACATTTATTGTATTGTTCTTTACCACTACTTTCCCTGAAAATGGACAAGCTAGACAACCATCTTGCATAAGTGTGGCAAAAGAGTCTTGCTCCTATGCTAAATAGAGACTGAGGGACCACTCACTGGAGATCACAGAGAATAAACTGAGATGTCAATCAAAATTGATAGTGTGTGAATGGCCAGAAATGTTTTGGATACTTCCTCACCATATATTGTGATTTATTAATCTCCTCACTTCACTTTTTTAATGTGTGGTTGTTGAGTCCTGGGGTCTTGTAACTAATAAAAATCCTATCTAAAATAAAAGCTTAGCATTATTGCACAAACAGGAAGATTAGGGTAGGTAAGGGCTTAAAAATATATACAGTTTCCTCTCCAGGGAATACAGCGTCCAGTATAAAATGAATGCTGCATTTAGTTGGATTTGTCTTCCTTTCTTGTCCCAGAGTGATGATTTCTTTTAATTTTTTTAGTTGTTCCAGTGAAGCACTTTTGTTGTTGTTGTTAGGTGCCGTTGAGTCGGTATCCAACTCATAAGCGACCCTCATAGGGTTTTCAATGGCTGACCATTTCGGGATTGCCTTGGGAGTGGATTGCCAGGCCCTTCTCCCATGAAGCACTTTTAGGGGACTTAAAATTGTATTTTCACTTCGTATACCTATTGTTGTTGTTGTTAGGTGCCGTCAAGTGAGCATCCGACTCATAGCGACCCTCATGGGGTTTTCAATGGCTGACTGTTTCGGGATTGCCTTGGAAGTGGATTGCCAGGTCCTTCTCCCATTTTTGCGGTGCTGGGAATTGAACTCAGGACCTCAGAGACTGTAGTGCAGTGCTCTACCAACTGAGCTAAATCCCAGCCCTTGTATACCTATTAGGATTCAATTTTCTTTACTTTGGCAACAAATTTTAGAGACTATTGAGGAAATGATTGAAAGCAATTAAAATTAATCATTAATAATAACCAATGATCCCACTATGAATTATATGAGTTTGTTGCTTGAATGTATTTATTCTTATTTTCTAAAGTTATAACAAGTGTTTGGCCACCAAATAGCCCCATCCTTTACTAGAATATCCATGATGTGTTTTGCTTACAAATGATAGATCCTTCCTACGAATATGCAGTTGTGACAAAAACATCTAGTCATTTACTGATATCCTGGTACTTTATTGTTTTGCAGCTTCCCAGTGTTATTTTTCTTAATAAACAGTGTAGTTATCCTAAACTAAAAGATGGCATGCAGGAACTCAGGGCTAATTTTATCCATGATATCCACCTGACATGTTCATAGCTTTCTGTCTACACCTGCTGGCTCTCTTCCAAGGTGGGGCTGATTTTATCCATGATATCCACCTGACATGTTCATAGCTTTCTGTCTACACCTGCTGGCTCTATTCCAAGGTGGGGCTAATTTTATCCATGATATCCACCTGACATGTTCATAGCTTTCTTTCTACACCTGCTGGCTCTATTCCAAGGTGGATTTGTATTCAAGTAGGAAGCACAATGGGTTCAAAATACACTAGAAATGATCATCCATTTGTAAAATATTAGTACCTAAGACTATACATGAAGTCTAGGCTTGTGTTGATATACAGTCATTGAATACTAACACTGTTTTACTAATACTGTTTTAACTATGAACATAGGCTATCTGCTTTATAAATTACATAAGACCAGTGATAAAATATTTGTTTGATTTTAAACACAATGGAATTTAATATAGGGACCTTGAGTTTACAAATTTAGTAGAGTAATTGTAGGTATTGCTTTTACTTTGGGCCTCCTTAACGAGTTCTATGTCAATAGATAATGACCCTCTGAGCTAAGGCAGTATTCCAGCTTGAGTTTCCATTGGAATCACCTTGAGGACTTGTTGAAGCACAGACTGCCACCAGTTTCTCATTCAGTAAGCCTCAAGCTTCCAGGTGATGCTGGCAGAGGTAATCCAGAGACCAGGCTTTGAGAATTATTGCTCTAGGAGATCCAGTAGCTGGGGAACACAGGCTGGCCTTGAACTCCTGAGCTGTAACTTCTACTTCTCAGGCTCCACCAGACCTAGGCTGGGAGCAAGAAGTTACGACCACTGTTGCTGCCGCTGACTGTCACACACAAGCGAGTTGAGACTTGAAGATGGAACTGCACTCCAGAGAAGGTAGATCAAGAAGGATATGCTGCTGCTTCAGGGCCCTTGAACTCAAAGGTAAGCCCCATATTTACATGGGCCTGCCAGTCTGTCTTTCCTGTCAATCTGCAAGGGATTCTAAGAAGTTGGTTTTGTTTTTTCTTAAAGCTTCATTATCCAGAAAGAGGATAAAATTGAAGTTGAGGTTGAATGACCTGTTTCAGAATAACCAGGAAAGGTTATTACTTTTGAAGTATAAGGAAATTCTGTTCTTTCTGGGTCTTTTAACTTGATGGATCATAGAATGAGATATTTACTCATTTTAAGTGGTTACCTGATCTTCATTTTTTTCCTCATTGCCTTTTATTATTATAATTACTGCTTTTATTTTGGAAAAATTCAGACCTGCAGAAAATTTCGTGAACATTACTCTGGTCTCCCATTACTCCCTTCCTCTAGATCATCTGTTCTTAAAATTGGGTCATGTTTACTTTCTCTATTCTCTCTACTCAATTTTATTCTCGTATTTTTGCTGAACATCTGAGAGTAAGTTGCAGAGATCATGACCTTTCATCGCTAAATAATTCAGCATGTTTGGCCAAAGAACAAGGCATTTTCTTGCATAACCACAGTGAAATTATCAAATTTAGAAAAGTTAATATTCAGCAATGTTTTCCACATACTTCCATATTCCAATTTTTCCCCTTGTCTCAATGCTAAATAGATATAATACTTGTGTCTCATAACTCTTATTTCTAACCCAAGGGTGCAAATTAGATCCTACATTACATTTAGTTGCTATATCTTTTTATATTTTAATTTGGAACAACTCTTCAGACTCTTTGTCTTTTGTGATACAGTTTTGAAGAGGGCAGGCTGGCTGTGTTATAGTTTGTTGAGATTTCCTCATATTTCATTCCAAATTATGCATTTTTGGCAGAATGCTATACAAGTGGTATTTTGGCTTTTTTAGCAGCTTGTATCAGCAAACACCTGCTGTCACTTTATTAATGATAGTGCTGACTTTGTTCACTTGGTTAAAGTGCTGTCTACCAAATTTCTCCATTAGAAAGGTACTTTGCTCTGTTTGTTTTTAATGGGGTCTGTTGTGAGAAATTTTGAAACTGGATAAACGTCCCATCCTGAAACAAACTCTCACCTGATAACATCAGTTGATGATTCTTACTGCATCAGTTATTTATTTCTATGTGAGCTGTAAAATGGTGGGTTTCCTATATTCCTTCTATATCGATAGAATTTGCACTGTATGGAAAGAATAAGCATTCCTGTTCATCTTGTTTGTCTGTCGATATGGTATGATGCATGAAAGAACCATTTTTGTAGAAAGCAGGTAATACTATTGTAAAAAAAACTTGAAAATCCAAACCACAAGCAGCCACTGGATTTGATGCTACTTCTTTGGGAAATTTGGCATAAGAATCTGTGCCAAGCACAACTGACTTGAAATTGATTGACACAAAATCCTGTCCAGTTGTTAGTACACATTTGACTTATAGAAAGGGTTCTCAATGAATGTTGGCTCTGTAAACATTTCCGTGGCCTGGGAAGTGTATGTTGGAAACATAGGCAGAGAAATCCTAAGTTGAATCCCTATATTTAGAAGCATTTTTTTCTGCTGCTGTGTCTGTGTGTGGGTCTTCATAAAAGATGGCGCCTTGCTTTTATCTGCCTGTGAGCCAGCATGTTTCTCTTTCTACTCTTGACCACTTTACTCTCTTTAACATTTACATTTCATATGCATATTTTAACTTAGATATAATCAATATGTTTAGATACTTTGGTTTATAATGTCTGGCAAAATTTTAAGGCCATAAAAATTTTTAATGGTGACATCTAAATTACTATATAAGTGATACACAGCATCTCACATGTCATACCTTTTACATGAATTGCCCCTGTTAAATATTTTGTAGGAGGCCATGAAATTGTATTGGACACTTACACTGGGCCCCACAGACCAAACTAATGTAGAGTTTAATTGCAATAACTGAGCTTTGGCTGGTGGCAGAAGGCCATGCAGCCAATTAGCTAATTAAGCTGTAAACTAGTTAAGCTGTAATCAATTGACTGGTTGACAGATAAAGCCATAGACTATTAAGTTGTTTTCTGTGTTGAGCCTCTTTTTTCTGTAAATGCTGATTATGTTGGTGATTGCATTCTCAGGATCTGCATTAGTTTGGGGAGCCACTTGATTTCACAACTCAGTTTTGTGCTGTTTTGCTTGAGTGAACTTTACTAAGTTTAGCAACACCCCCAAAGTATGGATTCTGTATCTAAAGATATTGGCAGCAAATTTCATCATATCAAATGAGGTGCTGTGTTTTAAATTTTGCTTGTAGAAAATATTTCTCACTCATCAGGAAAGAGCGATGAGTATTGGAATCAGTGTATTTTGCCAAAAAGTAAAGTGCAAAAGCTTGTTTATATATCTTTTAAATAAATACATCCAGACTATTCTGTTTGGTTTTATCCATGAAGGTCGATGAAGACATTTTCTGAAAATCAGCAGGACAGATTTTTAATTGGCTATTCTTCTGGTTTTGTTTGTTTGGAGTATTTTAAGTTTTCCTCAAAGATGGTAGTTTTGTAGTCTGGAAATATGCTTCATTACAGTCATCCTTATTTAGCCGTGAAACTTCAATAAAGATATATTGTATGCGAGTAGTTTAAAAATGGTGATTCAGCAAGCTGACAGAGCAAAAAATGAACCAAATCCAGTTTAGAGAGAATGGGGACTTTGATGACTTGTGTTATGAACAAAGACTCCCCAACAGCCCTTAATTAGTTACTCTTTGCCAATAAATGTTTGAAATGCCTTGTTATCCAAGTCAAAGATGGCTTTGAGACAATGAAAAGGAAGGGCAAGATTATATAGCAATTTGTTTTGACAACATTAGTCATTTGAGGCTACTCACGTGTTATTAAGGGCTGGGGTTTAGCTCAGTTGGTAGAGTGTTGCTCTGCACTCTGAGGAGCCAGGTTTGATCCCTAGCACTGCAAAAACAAGAGAAGGATGTGGCAATCCACTACCAAAGTGATCTGGAAACAACCAGCCATTGAAAACCCCGTGGGGGTCGATATGAGTCAAATAGGACTCCATGACACCCAACAACAACAACACATGTTAAATTTCTTAGGACAGCAATCTCCAACCTTTTTGGCAACCAGGGACCAGTTATGTGGAAGACAATTTTTCCATGGATGGCATAGGTGGCGGGGAGTGTTCAGGACATGAGCTGATTAAGAGCCATTGTAAGCAACATGTGAAGATTGGCTTAGTATCCCACTGCTCACTTCCTGCTGTGCTGCCTGGTTGGAGAAGGGTTTGGGGACTCCTCCCTTAGGGAATACAGAACAACGCAAAGGAGAAGAAAGGGTCACATTTTAGAGGTGGCATTCAGAATGTTTTGTGCTATTCGAATGAGATGAGTCATGGGAAGATTAGCTAACGATTACCCAGCATGGTGAAATTGCTTAAAGGATGTGAACTACTGTTTCATCAAGGCAAGTTCATTACAGAGATGCCTTGAAGAGTGGACAGATCATTTGCTACAGCGGCATCAGTCCCTCTGCAGAAACTCAGCTGTGTATTCTACTGTGTATAAATGCAGTCTTGGTATTAGTGTATGTGTTAATCACACTGTGAAGGTGATATCTCTTTGTAATCTCAAGACATATATTAATTTATAATTTAAAACTGCTCATTGCTAAATGGAAAAAAAGAAAAGTAGTTTGTTTTCCAAATATAATATTCTGAAATAGTCCTTGAAAATACAGACTGCTAGAGAACATCGGTCCCATAATTCTTGATACTATAGTAATCATTGTCATAACAACAGCAAATATTATCATTGACCATTTTACTATATACCACACTCTATACTGTTTTCTGAAGACTGAAATTTGTGGGTTTCTCCTAACAACCCTTTGAATTAGGCTCTATTTTGCAAAGGAGGAAATTGAGGTTTCTAGAAGGCAATATACCGAAGGTCACTCAGGGAAACTAAATTTTCATATATGTAGCCTAGGAGGTAACTGACAAATATGTGGAGCGAATAGGCAGTGGTTTCTTCATTTTTCTTAAAAATATTAAACTGTATTTAAGATGTCAATATTTAGTTTTGAGTTGTACACTCTGGAAATGAAAATCAAAGGTTTGTTTACAATTTGAGTTCAATAAGGGACAGTGGTCAAAAACAATCACTCCTGTTGGTAAAGAAATATCCTGGTGTTTGTGTAAAGATCTATCAAATGTACCAGTGGCTGTGGAGTGCATTTTTAGCTACTATGATTTTACAGAGTTCAGATTGCACTGAAGCATTCATGTGAAGGATGTTTTTAGTCTTTTGTTGTTGTTGTACTGTTTAAAGTTGATTTGTGTTAAGGACTATGCACATTATCTTAGCAGCTTTCCTTTTATTTTGTTTTTGTATCCCTGGTGATTTTCCTAAATTGTGTATAGAAGTAAAAATGTACAAGAAAGAAGAAAACAAGAAAAAGAAATATGTATAGCAAAGCATACAGATATAAATGGAAAGTAAATAGGTGCTTCTCAAGGAAAGGCACAAAATATCTTCTGCTCCTCTCTTGCACAAATCAGTCTTATAGATGCTATGCTGATTTTATTTTCTTCACAAAAGAATGTTTGTGGTGTGAATATATTGGTAGATGTGTTTGTAATGTAAGTGCTCATCACAGACTCTTGTTTCATTTGTGTGAAACTGCTACACTTGCCTTGTCTTAATCAAGGACTTCCTTTGAGCTATTATGTTGCTGCTTTTCCTGAGCTTTTTCACTAGTTAAGAAATTAAGACTCTTTCATTTAAACTATGTAGGAAACGAAAAGGCATGGTGTTACAGTTGGAATATGAAACGTCCCCCATGGGCTCATGTGTTGAAAAGTTGGTCTCCAGGTGGTGGTGCTATTTTGGGAGATGATGGAAAATATAGGGCATGGGCCCTAGATGAGGAAGTAAGTCACTGGGGGAGTCTCCTTCGAGGTAGATCTCGCCTGTCTCTCTCTGCTTCCTGACGGCCTTAGGGAGCAACTTTGCTCCAGTTTGCCTTCCCCCTATGATGATCTGCGTTACCATTGCCTAGAAGTGATGGAACCAGCTAACCATGGACTGAGACCTCTAAAATCATGAACCTAAATAAATCTTGCATCCTTTACGTGTTTTTTCCCCTCTGGGATTTGTCACAGCATTGAAAAACTGACACAAGTGGGCAAATAGATGAAATAGAGTCATCCAGAGACAGAAATACTGCGCAATGGTAGGAAAAATTATTGGTAAAATTGTATTACAAGCTTAGTACAGTTGTCTTTTTTAAATTTCTGTTTCTTATTTATTAGCAAAACCAAGACCCTAGAACGTTTCAGAAGATGTTCAAACTCATTTGGCATTCCAAATTTCTCTGGGTTTGAATTTCTTCTTCTACAAAAGGAACAAAGGAAAATGAATGTCATCTGTTGAGGTCTTTTCCAACTCCATCCCATAGCTGAGAATTGCTACCTTACATTTTTATATTCCATAAGTGACTTTATAAATGATACTATCCTTTTGGATACTTTCGTTGTTAGACCTGACCACAACAACATCCCTATTCTTTCTGTGATTCTACCTTCTTCCCTCATCCTGGTCATGGATGATCACACAGGGATGGATACCTGGTGAATGTAGCCAACTTTGGTCCCTTTCTTTGTTCCAATAATCTGCTGGGGTAACCATAGAAACCCCACACACACAGATGCATTGGAGTGTATGGATAGGGATAAGTGGAGGCTAGAGACCACAGGACTGTGGATGTACCTGGCAAGGAGTGCTATAGCCTCAGTCCTGGTGTCATCTGTTTCTGGGAAAGATTACTTTGCATCTCTCCTTGGATCCCACAGGTGCTCCAAACCATAAAACCTTTATTGTATAGAATTTGAGTAGAATTGAGGTTCTTCTATTTCTAGAACTAAAATGAAAACCTCAAACACGTTTCATTGGCAAGTTCTGTATTCAGTAGACAAAAACTGTAAAATAAAATTTTGGATTCACTAATGTACTTATTCAGAACATTTTGATGAATAGCTCAAATGTTCTAGGCATCTCCTGTGGGTCTGTGAATCGAGCAATTGATAGAACATACAGATATCTTTCTCCTCATGAAGCTTGTACTCCAATGGGAGAGACAAGTGGTAAACAAAAAGAATAAGAAGTGAAGGGAGTTCATTTTATTGTCTAATGAGGAAAATTAGTACAAGGAAGCCAGGGAAAGCTAGGAGATTTGCATCATTCGATAAGGTGTCCAGAGGATATTTTCTTTATGCCATAACAAGAGTGAAGAAGTTGAGAGAGTGATCCCAGAGGCAGGCCAGTGGTGGAGAAGAATGCAAAGAAGAAACACCAGTGGGAAGGATTTTAGATGGACACATGCTTGGCAGGTTTGTAAAATAGTGAGATAGTAAAGGGGCTAAAGTGAAAATAACAGAAGGTGGGTAGTAGAATTGGGATAACAGGGGTAATAGTAGGCAGATTTTGTACATCTGTCCCCGTTTATCTCAGTTGGAAAGAACTTCCTTGGTAATAAGGAATAAGAGGTTAGCACAGACTGGTGTCATCTCCTGCTGAATCCTCAAAGGTGATACATGTGGCTTCTCGCTCACATGTACTGGAGGAACCATGGGAAAATAAACCATTGGCTTAAAGCCTGGCTATGCTACTTACATAAATGTTAGTGGGTTGATTACTTAGCAACATAGATTTCATTTTCTTCATTTAAAAGTAATGATATGAGATTGAATAAAATACCTTAGCTTTCAATACAAGAGTTCACCGGCCTTTGTATCTCAGCATTTGTTAATAGCGATCTACGGGCTGTTTTGACACCAGCACAAAAACCCAAAAGCAGCAAAACTCATTTCAGAAGTAAGATATGAGAAAATATGGTTGTGCTGAAGAGAGAGCACAGGACTGACCTCCATGGGTACCTCATCTGCGCTAAGCACAGAACTTGGGTTCTCCAGACTCTGACTCCCATCTGCATACTCTGCAGGCTGACTTTCTTCTCTCTCCTGGCTTTTTTCCCCCATTAGATTGGAGGCTCTGTCTTAGGAAGCTTCTGGAAGACACCTTCCAGTCTTTGGAGTGGAGGCTCCTGATATCACTTCCCATTTGAAAATCCGGGGGGCTGAATCACCTGCTCCCTCTTCTGGCCAATACTAGGAAAAGCAAGTGTTAAAGGTGTGAAAAGTTGCAATTTCTCCACATCCTTGGCAACACTTGTTACTGTCTATATTTTTTATAGTGGCCTTCCTGACAGGCACAAGGTGATATCTTTAGGCATTAATTTGCCTTCATGACAGAATAAAACTTGTTAAGTGAGTATCAGTATCCGATGAATTTGGAAAACAGAAGCTGTAAGAATTCAGAAATGAGAAATTTCACTTTGGGCTTAATTTACCTGTATCCTCCTCAGAATAAAGAAAGAGTATGAAGCTGGGTATAGTGGTACACACCTGTAATCCAAGCACCTGGGAGACTGAGGCAGGAGAATGACAAGTTCAAGCACAGCCAGGGTTGCACAGCAAGTACAATGACGGCCTGAACTATGTAATGAGATTCTTGTATCAAATTAAAAAAAAAAATTGAAAAATCATTTTAAAAAGCAAGAGGCCCAATGCAGATTCCTCCTGCTTTGGTGATCTTTCACTTAGAAAAGAATAAGCTGCGTGTAGTCTTGCCTCTCCAGTCTTTCGTCCATCACCATTTACTGAAGGGCCTCTTGTTTACAAAGCTCTATGAGTGTTGCCAGGTTAGGAAAAGTCACCTTTATCCTTTCTGTCATAGATATGCTCTGGGGATAGCCCTGTGTCACCACAATAGAGAACTACTTGAGCTTTTCCTAACTTTTCAAGAAAAAAATAATTGGTCTTTGCCTCTACTAGATTCTTGTGTAAGTGGGAGCTATTTTGAAATTCCTTGTTAACAGATATTCTTCCTGGAGAAATAGGAGACATGCGCTGGAGAATATCAAACTGATTCATGAGGAAGAAGCTTCGGCCCTGTCTTGTTTCATCCTGCTGCCATGATGTTTGAGTGTGGTCTCTTAGGATTTCACATTATTATAGCTGGGATTTTTTTTTTTTTTTTTGCTCCCTTTCTCCTGTAGATTTTTCTTATTCCCTTTAAATAGTATCCTCTTCTATCTCAGAATAGTTACAAGTATTTCCTAACACATGCTTGTGTTTCATATGAGAAAATTATTTCGACTAATGATCTATTACCAGTGAGTGAAAGACAGTACCGAAAAATGTTTCGTTCTGTATAGTTTTCATTCAGAATGCCTCGGGCTTGTTCTTTAAAATATTGGCACACATTTTATTAGTTTCATATTATTTTATAGGTATTTTATGGCATTGAGGGGATAGCTATTTGCATATGCTGTGTAAGCTATGAGGAAATTCAATGTCTTTTCAGTTGCTTTCTTCACAAATAAACCTACCACTCTTTGAAAGAAGCAGCTCTGCGTATAGTAGACTTTATCAAGAGTTTGGGTCTGTACCAAAAAGGAAGAAATAAAAATAAAACAAACCACCCAGTTTTATATTAGCCACTGATTTCTACTCTGTTCATTCGTTCATTCTTTCTTTCTCTTTCTTTCTTTCTTTCTTTCTTTCTTTCTTTCTTTCTTTCTTTTCTTCCTTCCATTTTCATCTTCTTCTCTCTCCCCATTCCTGTTCTTCCCTCCCTATTCCCTTTCCCTGCCCTTCCTGTTCCCTTCCCTTCCCTTGTCTTCTCATTCCCTTCCTTTGCCATTCCCTTCCCTTCTTTCCTCACTGTGTAGCCCAGGCTGGCCTGGAACTTGCGTCAGTCCTCCAGACTCAGCCTCTGGAGTGTTAGGATTACAGATGTGCACCCACATTGGCTTTTCATAATTTAATCCAATGAATCAGCAGGTGATTAGTGACTTTTCATCTGACTCAGGGATCATTCAATTTCCATCTCTATTCCAACCATTTTCTTTTCTTATTCTTCCTATTTTTTTTTCAAAAAGTCCCATTTAAGAGGAGGACATAAAGATCAGTTACTAAGGTAACGGTCTCTGATGCTGGTGGGCACCTTGTTCTCAGTTCTAATTTTGCCACTTCTAGCTGTATTCAGTGGGGAAAGCTAAGTAGTTTCTGTATATTCGTTTTCTTATTTGGAAAAGTAGGCTAGCAAAAGTTCATCTAATACATTGGATATTTGAGAATTAAATGAGTTACTAATACATAAAGCACTGAGTTCATTTCCTGACACATAGTCACAGGCTTCTCTTAAGAACTGGGTTACAACATGTTTCTATGTTGATTAATTTAGCCTTCTTTGCATGCTTAGGATTCTTTAACATTCAAGCTTCCAGCTTCTCTTCTTCTATCCCAGAGAGCATGTCAAATATTTCATAAACAAAAGCAGTTCCTTCCAAGAAGAAATTCTGATGTTAGATCATCAGAGAATATATTTATCATGCTGTTAAGGATCCATGTCCTCTTCTGTACCAGCCAAAATAAATGGCTCAGGAAATGGCTTGGGAAAGCTATTTTCTTCTCATATATTTTATCGTCATTTGTGCTAACAATATTTGTGGAATGGTGAGGAGGGATAACTCTTGGTGGTAGCTAGCAACTAGGTTTCAAGTAATGGAATGAATTATGACTACATATTGCTTAATGACAGGAATATATTCTGAGAAATACCTTGCCAGGCCATTTCATCATTGTGCAAGTATTACAGAGTACTTATATAAACGAAGACAGCTAAGATGTCACTTGGTGTTATAACGTTATGGGACTGCTGACATATATGCTGTCCACTGTTGACCAAAACATCATTATGCAGTGTCTGATGGTAATTACGTATATTATTTTAGAGAAAAATGGAGATAAACACATCCCGGAGCATCTCACATTAGACAATGTATTAAAGGCATTAGTAAGTTGGAATCATTATGTCAGCATTGTGGACTTACAACACTTGGTAGTAAACAAAGGATAAGCTGTGGTCTGAGCCAGTCCTGAATTTGAGGCATGGTCCAATAGTTTAAAGACATGTGCACGTTTGAAAGTAGCATAGGCTCTTTGAGCTTTGAATCTCTTCTGAGGGTGGTAATACTCATGTGAATATTTATTATTAATATTAAATGACATCCTGGGAGTTAGAACGCACAGCAAAGGATCCTATAGGTACACAGTCGGCACTCATTAAATGTTATCCATTTCCCAGTTCCCATTCAGAAAAGGGCAAGAAAATTATTTTTTAGCATCATATGGATTGGATAATTCCTTGATCTGCAGTTCAGTCCCATGGAGAGTCAAAGATGTAACTTACACCAGGTTTGGGTCCCAAGTGTGGGGCAGTTGGGAAAGAGGGCATTGATGAGAAGTCCTGAGATGAATGTACTTGCAGCGATGCTACTGCCATCTGAGTCTAGGCATGGTTGAAAAGAGGAAAGCACAAAGGAAATCTACAGCCCCAATAAGAGATAAGCATGGACAATAGATAGGGACCTAAGTCAACTGATTTGGTTGGTGCTTACTACTTTAAAACATGACCACCAGATCTTGGAGGCAGACAGATATAACCATTTATCTCACTGATCCTGCAGGTGAGCTGGGGTTTGGCGGATCTAGGCTGGGCTTGGTTGAGTAGCTTTGCTTTGGTCTGTAGCAGATGGGGTAGCTCTGCTCCACATCTCTCCCATCCTTCTTTGACCATGCTCACCATGTTCCTCTCATGGCAAAGGCAGACACACAAAAGGACAGGTGGAAATGCACACGGCCACTTAAGACCTAGTCTTGAATTTTCACAACTTCCCTTCTGCCAACGTGTCATAGATCAAAGCATTTAGTACTTTAGCTGTTAAAGTTTCCAGTATCTGCTGTGATTGCTCACAAAATCTCAGGGATTCCAATATAGCTCATGTATATATCATCTAATGAGGCTCACTGGCATGGCCTGAAAATGATTGGAAAACAAATCATCTTTATCCCTAGAATGACTTAGCACACAAATGTTCATCCTATGGCCAAGTCGTGTACGTTTCAAGTATCACTTCATCATTTCATCGTCTTCACCAGTGTTGTGAATGTTTTGAATGTCCAGAGAGCTGAGTCTTTCTGCCTAATCAGTGGTCTTTCTAAGCGATATGCTCATCAAACAACAATACAGGTTACAAAGAAATCTCTTAGGGTTGTATTTGCCATAAATTTTTATTTAAAGAGTTTTGATCTGAGTATGAAGCTTTTTGTATTTTTGGTACTTGGGGGGCTAAACCTGGGCCTTGCACAGGCTTTGCAAGAACTCTGCCATTAAGCTGCACCCCCAGCCCCTTTCTTACAGTTTAAAATTGAGTTAGTGTCTTGCTAAATTACCCAGGCTGTCTCGGGCCTCAAACTTCGGCTCCTCCTGCTCCTGCCTCTCCAAATGCTTGGGATTGTAGGTGTGTGCCACCACAGTCAGTGAGTATTAGGCATTTTAAAATGTAACTTGGCAATATGGGTTTATCTTTACAGAAGGATTTCCAAAATATATCTGCATTCAGAAAATGGAACTATTTTTAAAGATTCAGCTTCTATTCCCTGTCTCTGACTTTTCATTCCAGTTATTGGCATTAAAATGTCCTATGCAACCCACATCCTACAAGTGTAAATATAAATGAAACCTTGTGAAATTTATCATGGCTCATTGAACCACAAGTAAATGGCTTTTCTCTTTTTGGTATTATAACAAATTAATTGTCAGTAATTTTCCTAAAATATCTTCTCTATTTTACTTCATGGGTGATTCCCCCCCCCCCGGTCTTTTTAGTTTTTCACTTCTTTTTGTTCATGACATTCATGTGGTATAATTAGTGCTATTTAGTGTCCCCAGCAAACCCAGCCTCCAACCACTCTGAGTTTTGGTCATTCATGTCTTATCTGTGATCACCCTGGGATTTGCCTTTGGTTTATGGGAACTGCCCCTTTCATGACATTAGTCACTCCACTTTCTATCACAATATGGTCTTATGGTGTCTTAACATAGGGACATTCTGCAGAACATCCTCTTGGCCCATTATACCTATAAGGTACTGATCTGTTGAGTAAAAGAAACAGATACTCTGGATGCATTTCCTACCCCTGGTTTTAACTCTAGGTGGCATTACAGCAATGGATGATTAATAAATCTTAGCAACCAAGGATTCAGTTCACTGAAGGCTAAGGACTGGACCACTGGACCAGAAAAACCACCTGGACTTGTAGCAGTGCTAGTTGGTTGACAGGGGACTCTAGGACATGAAGTAGATGAGGAAGATGATGAGAATCAGTGACAGCTTTGGAGTCAACTATGGCAAGGAGCTGTTTTTCACACATTTCTTCTGTCAGTTTAGATACTTTTAGCATTGTGGCCATCTAGGATTTGGGACAATCTGTCCATAGACAGGCAAGATCTCAGGATGTGAGAGACAAGACCTCAGTGGAGCGAGGTATACACTGCCCAGACCTTCTTTATCACCTTCCACCCACTGTTAGACTTCTAGTGACTCCCAGCAAGTCACCTTTTCTAGAATATTGTCCTCCAGTGGTAGGTGCCATCTTGCAAGAAATTTTGCAACCTCCCAGTCCCCCAACAGCCAATGACTGCCTAACCAATACAGAGTGTATGGAAGGCAATGCCCTTGGCCTCCAAGTAGGGACAGCTGAGTGCCACTGGTTCCTGCTCCAAAACCATCCCCATGATTGGTGATTAGGCCATGGTAGACTCTACCTAAGACCTCCTCCTTTCTTGGCTCTTAGACATTCTCAACCTGGTGGTCCTCAATCCCTGCCAGAATGGAACCCCCAAATCAGATACTGGTGTGATTTTTCTTAAAAATTTTTTTTTCTGTAATATATACAAGCAATGTTGTAAAACATTTTTTTTGAAATTTAGATTTACATAAATGTTATAAATACAGAAAGTTTCCATATAGTCTGCCAACTTTCTTAAATATTAGCATATTACATAATCATAGTTGCTCTTCTTGTGAGGTACATGGTCATAGTACATTTGTCAAGTCTAACAAATCAAGTTTGGTGTAATTTTATTAATGGATTTATTATTTGGATTTCACCATATTTTGAGTGAATATCCTCTTTCTGCTCCATGATTCTACCCAGACGACCCCAGATGTAGCCAAAATGTATCTTTAGGCTCCTCTTTAGTCTCAGGTTCTCATTATTTTTCATTACCTTGATAGTTTTGAAAAGTGCTGGTTAGATATTTTATAGAATGGCCCTCAGCTTGGATTTGCTGTTCTCTCGTTAGAGTGGGGTTATGGGGATAATATTACAGAAGTGAGGTGGCCTTCTCACTATATCATCTCAAGGGGCATGTGACATCAACATGACTTTTCAAAGGTGATGTTAATCTTGACTGCTGGATTCTTTTTTACTGTAATATCTATATTTCCCCCCTTTCGTAGCATATTCTTTGGGAGCTAGTAATGACATCTAGCCCACACTCACTGGAAAGAGAATAAAAGTTGTACTACCTAAGAGGGTTGTATGTACACATATTTGGAATTCATCTTTGATTAATACCCCTACATTAATTTTTTGATATTGACTCAGATATTTTATTCTTTGAGGTATAATAAGATACCATCATAATTTATTTTATTGCTTAGAATTTTCCAGTTTTGGCATTGGGAGTTCATTCAGGTTGATTTCTCTGTCCTCTTGATTTCCCTCACTTGTTTTCTATAGCAATCCCTTATTTGGGGGCACTACTGTATGCGCCAGGCATCCCTTATATTTCCTACCATTGCCCTAAAATCACACATTTCTGCTAGGAGCCATAAGGGCCAGATTTAAGTGTGCCTGAGAAGATGGAATGTGCCAGAAGAGTTTCTAGTTCACAGAATAGGTTTATTTTAGAGTACATTTCTGGGCAAATATTTATGGCATAGGAAAATACCACATTCTGACATCTGCCATAATTTGCTTTCCTAGGTCTCTTTTGTCTTCCTAATTTTCAATGTGATGACTTTCTAACTATTTAACACATTGCATTTATCCTAGGTGCTCATATTGCTTAATCAGTAAGCAGAGATGAGGAACTTGTATCCTAATGGACCTTGTTTTATCAAAACAACTTTGTGGTTATTTCTTGTTCTCTTGTTGCCAGCATTTCAAGTGGTTAAAATTGAGAAGGGTGTAACTGCTTCATATGCATCATTAGGTGGAAGAACACCACGTGATGAGCTCTTGAAGAGCTGAACAGAGGGGCAAGGGAGGGACTGGATGTCAGGGACTCCTCCTTGTCCATGGTATTAAGGAAATGCCCAGGCATTTTACCCCAGGCTGAGAGAACATGGTGACACAAAAGGAAACACCACATTTCTTCTCCTTGAGTGAATGTGTTTACAGGGTTTTTGACCCATGATAACAATTTGATTACATGTTTAGACAGTAGCTAATTGAAAAACCATGCATGAAAAGATAATAATTTTAGTCCCTTTCAGTATATACTGTTTAATATAAAATTAAATGGATGAACATTAAAGATAAGTTTTTCAATAAGAAGGTTCACAATTTATTTAAGGCACTCACCTGGCCTGTGCCCTCTCTGCAGGAATTACTTCACTGTCATTCTGACATGTTTTCTTGAATATGTTATGTAAATAAGGAAATGATAACTTGTTGAGGCTTTAGTGAGCATTTTTGAATATAGCCACTTGGAATTCTCAAATACTTGCAGTAATAATCGTTGCATATGATGATTTATTTCTGAAACAGGGGCTGTTTATCTGAAAATGGACTCCTCTCCAGCATGTCCCCCTGTTTAATTAATTTCCTAAGATGAGGCTCTATGGCATTATCATTATGGATGCGGAGAAAATGCTTCTGTTAAATTAAAAGAAGTCAAAATGCAAAGCTTAATTAGCAGAATATATTTACCAGTAAGAAATAATTAAATACACATTAATCAATTAAAATAATGTAGCCACATTCTGCTGTTTTTATAGTTGGATTCATTCTCCTCTATTCCATTAAAATGTCTTCTCTTTGTTTTATTAACCATGAGCCCGTGGTTTTGCCTTCCTGTCCACTTGTTCTGACTCTTATCTGTTAGTGTCTTCCCTTCTTGCGACCTCAGCATGCTGCTTTGTCCTAGGGTTCAGTCTTCCTCTATGCCCATACATCCCTATAGGAATTAATCAAGTCATAGATTTAAATACCATCTATATATTCCCAGCCCTGGTCACTCTTCACAGGGGGAGCCTCTTACATTTAACTGCATACATGGCTTCTCACCTGTATCACTATTGTTGTTGTTAGGACATCTCAAACTTCTAGCCCCCAGGTATACCTCTGCCCCTCATAATCATCCCCATGTGATGAAATGGGCTCAATATTTTTTTCTTCCTTTGACCAATCTTATATTACCTGTGACTCTTGCTTTCTGTCATTCCCTATATCCAGTCTTTTGGCTTAGTTCCAAAATATTTCTAGAATTATACCTTATCTAAATGTATGCTCTTTTGCATCTGATTCTTTTAATATACCATAATGTCTTTAGATTCACTCATAGCATGTACTAGGAACAATCCTTTACATTGCTGAATAGTATTTCATTGAATAAATGGGCTGTATTTGTTTACCAATTCAGTTTATGGACATATAGACTCTTTCCACTTTTTGGCTATTAACAGTGATGCTACTATATAGACATTTGCAACTAAGTATTTGTTTAGAAACACCTTTTCCTTTTACTCGACCAGATCCCAACAAGTAGCATTCCTGAGCTGTATTATAAATATGCATTTAACTATAAGAAACTATCAATCCATTTTCCAAAGTGACTGTACTATTTTACATCCCTAACAGTGTGTAAAATTTCCCATTTACCTCCATCTTTGCCAGCCCTTCCTATTTCTATCTGATCCCAATCATTTTTGTATTACAAATTCCAAGTCAGTGAATTCTAATGGAAACTGTCAATTTACATACCAAGTGAATGTGAGTGTCCTATGACATTGTTTTTCTACTGAGTTAAAGTTAAGAAACAAAGAATAATAAAGGAATAAATGGAGATTACAAATGGCTACGTTGTAAGCAAGGACAATCACTTACTAGCATTGCATGTCAACTAAATCTTTCTCCGCTAGTTCTAAGGAGGTTTGCTGATGAAATTAAGTGACAATTAACCTGCTTCATTGTTGCAAACACATGAACAGTTAGGTAGATTCTCTAGTAATCAAATTCTTTCTCACTGCACACACCTCATAAGTAGGCTGGGGATTATCATTGCACAGAGAAAGTATAAAATTAAATACATGAAGCCAGTAATGGAAAATAATACCAAAAATTAACAGCAATGACCATGGAGAAAGAATCCCTGAAGAGACCTGGATTAGTTTATAGGGAGCGCAACACTATAGAATACTTTTTCAAAGCAGAAAAAAATGTTAAAATGAAAATGATCATCCAGTAAGTCTTCAACTGTAGAATAAAAAAGTTCAAAATTGTTCTTCAAAAATTAAAAGATAATAAAAATTATAGGTCATGTGCATGAAGCATTAACAGACTCTGACTTCTTGTCATTGTAAGTGCAATTATTACCTTAGCAAATTGTCAAAGCAGGTAATTGTAGTTTATAGACTAATTGTGTGTTATATTTTAAGGTAATCATTCTCTTGGATTTGAATTGAGGTCAGTTTATATCCTGTAAGAATTAATAGGGTCCTAGTTAATTTCTATGCTAACATTTGAATCTAAAATATCTAAAGAATAAATACACTAGATGTCAAAATCTGGTAAGAGATTTGGGAGTCACTGTTTTCTTAGAATGACAATAAAATGCAAGAATATTTTTCAGAATTGTCCAACAGTTATAATAGGCACAAACTACATAGTAGCAGGGAAGATGTTAAGCTTCCTATTACAGGTGGACAGGGTAAGAGAAGTTGAAAAGCCATTTACTTTGTTTGGAAAATCATGCTTACCCAAAGTTCAGGAGTATGATATGTGAATTTGTTTATGATATGCAGATACAGGATAATAAATCATTTTGACAGAGGGTAATTAAAAAGATTAATAATATCCCCTTTCACCTTGATGTTGAAGACAAAACAAAATGAGGTTCACATCTTTATATTGTATTTCCTAGATATTTCTCTACCCATCATGCTTTATTACCCAATACAATACATATGTATTTTAGAATATAAGTTTAACAGTTTTTAAAGGCTGACCATATTCTAAAAAGCAAATACCTAATGTATTCATAGTTTTTTTGTTACTAGAGTCAATTGACAAAACTCATTTGTCATAAATCTCTAAAAGTCTATAGAAAATTACTGTAATTATGATGACTTAACTGTTACAAATGCAGATAGTTCTTAATTCAACTGAATGCCAATGTGACATTTCCAACAGCCCAAATGGTCTCTCAAGCAACTATTTTCTAGCCCTCTTTAATGAGCATTTAACTATATTCCTAGATCCTTTGCTAAATGCTTTTACATTTTCTGATTTAATCCTTCCAACTATCCTGTGAATATAAACTGTACATTAATAACCTTATAAGTAAAGGAACAGGGATTTACTAAGCTTAACTATTAGTTTAAGATCACTTGGTCTCAAAAGTGTAGGATCTGGGATTTGAATCATAGCTTGTCTGATTACATGGCTTGGTAACATAACCATTATGCTAACTCACTGTTGGAAGAGATTGCACACGTGAACACTGGAATGACTGAGACATAGACTTGGGACACATTTATAGAAGAATACACAAAAATAGGAGGAGGAGGACTCAGGTAGAGAAGAAGACAAGGCTGAGGATAATTGGTCACCAGTCGACTTGTGCTCTGGGTGACTTGGACAGTCTATGTTCGGGAAGCATGTGTATCTTATATTGCACTTTGGGCTGTAGCTTCCCCTTGTTTCTAATCTGGGAGGCCTCATGAGTATTGGAGAGCTGGGTATTATGAACTTACTACTACCATGTTGTTGTTGTTGTGTTAGGTGCCATTGAGTTGGGTCTAACTCATAGTGACCCTATGTACAACAGAACAAAACACTCCCTAACACTACCATGTTCTGCACTATGTCAGTGCTTCTTTGGTATTTATAGGGTTTTCAATGGCTGATTATTTCAGGTTGTTTAGGGAGTCGGCTGCCAGGTCCTTCTCCCATTTTTGCATGCTGGGAATCAAACCCAGGGCCTCAGGGAGCGCAGATCAACTCTCTACCAACTAAGCTATACCCAGGCCATTATTACCATGCTATGACTCGAATCCAGATCCTGGCAGTCTTGAATTTTGCTAATGTATTTGCATTTCTATCAGAAAAAAAAAAAACATAAAGGGGCAGATATTGTGAAATATGACAGATGACCAGTCTCCTTGATATAAATAAGAACTTTATCCATGCCAGTCCTCTAATGGAATCTACAACATTTGGGGCCTGAAATCTATATCTAAACATTTCATCTAATCTGCTTCCCATAACCCCACACACTGTCTGAAAAGGAGTTAGGCACACAGTACTGTTGACAAGTGTCCAATACTTTGCTAGGTCTAGAAATCTTGTGTACGATAGAAAGCAAGTGGACACTGATTGATACGGACATCAGCGTGGCACACCAGTTGCAAACTCATTCCCAGCAGTAGGAAATCGATGTCACTGCCAAAGGGGCGGGAGCAGCCTCGCTTTTGTCAAAATCATGCTACAGATGTGTGGGCTGATGATGCCTGTTCAACCTTCATCTCTGCAAAGACATTTGAAGTGTAGTGGAATGGTGCTCAATCAGAGGTTCAACTCTTTTGCATCTTTCAGGTTCCCAGCCTTCTCCTGAGGATTGTGAGGAGCATATTCAGTGAAGGTAAAACCAGCCACTGTGAAAGCCATGTATCCTTCATTATCCTTCATGAAAATAAAGATTTTAACAATGTCTTCATTGGAATAATTCTATGCCGCACTACCATTTTTGGATTAATTTGTTTATGTGGGGTTTCCATGGTACATGAACATGCCAGGTAAAAATGGACAGTATCCTCCATCCTTTACCACAAAAATCCATAATATCACAGGACAACCATAGACTAAGGGCAATCTTATCATCTGCTTTGTCCCAGGAAAGCCCCCAGAATATCTGAGGACTGGATTGAGGAGGAGAACATCAAATATGTCTGAGAGGTCATTTCTAGAGAATTGTGACAGGTAGAACCATAGACCCAGTTTTAAAACGATTAGGGAAATTATATTACATCATTTACTCCAGAATATTGTTATCATGGAAAAACTTTTCTAATACAGACAATTTGTTAAGTGCCAAGAAAAGCATTAAAATGTGTAGCTCTCAAGGAAAAGCAATGAAACTCAGCCCTGGAAGCATTTATTCAAAGTTCTCCAGTTATTGTTATCATATGCACAAAAGCAATTAGGTCAAAAAATATTTGAGCTGCTTTCAGAGCATGACACAATTAAAGTCCCTAATTTACATATGGATATTCTTCACAGAATTCTAATGTTTCCAAGAAATTATTCCAGAAGGGTGGAAGGGTGGATGGATGGAGGGGTCATATAAATAAAATTATATGGATATATAGCTATATACTGGCAGATGTCCATCAGTTGTGAAACATAAGAATAGAAATCGTAATTGTTTTCTGATTTTGGGTTTAATATGTTACAGGAAAGGGGCATTCATTGTAGGATGTATATTTAACTGAAACCCTTTACAAAGTAATACAAATAGGTACAAAACTTCCATGCCTTCCTTTGCTTTTGTACCATTGAAAGATGATGATCAAAGAGCAGCTTTTGAATGTGTCTCCTATGTGTTACTGCAGATACTTTATTTGGTGATCTTGCTTCTAGCATGTGATTTGTGGGTTTTCTTTTTGGGTATACAATTTTCCCTACTCAAATAGAACTATTACCTTTTTATTCTTACAACTGAGCAGTCAACAATTTAAATAATAATTTATTGTTGTTAGGTGCCCTCAAGTTGGGTCCAACTCATAGCGACCCTCATAGGGTTTGCTATGGCCAGTTGCTTCGGGATTGTTTTGGAAGTGGATTGCCACATGTTTCTCCCATTTTTACAGTGCTGGGGATCGAACCCGAGTCCACAGAGTACAACTCAGCACTCTACCCACTGAGCTAAACCACAGCCCCTCAAATAGAGCTATAACCCTTTTATTCCTACAACTGAGTAGTCAACAACTTAACTGACAATATTTTAGCAGTATATTGTCACTGGTATGAAAATAAAAATAAGATGGAAGTTTTCAGACTGAATCTGTCCCATTAATCTTTCTCTAGGAAATGTGCCTGATCTCTTAAGTATCTGAGAATTTACTACACCTCTGGGCAGCTAAGATTCTTCCTCCTAGAAAAAGTGTACTCTCTTAAACATGGAGGTGTGTACCCCAGTATTTGATGACTTGATAATCCAATGAAGACAGAGAAAGAAGGAATGCTTGCTAAGAAATCACATTGTGTTTTAAATCAGTAAAACAAAGTTACAACTCTGGTTGGTTGTCAGGAAGGACAAGTCTTGAAAGGTTTGCTTTCCCCAAGGCCCCTCAATCATTTTCTTAACAGTATCTTAGGTCAAATACACAAATGAAGTTTGAAGGAGGTCAGGTGGTGACTGAGAAATGGAAGTACTGGGTTCTTGCTCTTGAGTTACTTGCTGACTGATCATGGTCTGTTAAAATGTAAATCCTTTTTCCTAATTGTGTTTTTTTTTTAATTATGCAACTTAAAAACTTTGCATAAAAATCCAAACCTTCCTCCACTCCAAATGCTAGGTCTTCTTGTATAAAATGAGTCTTGTTGATGTTTGTGTGAAAACCGGATATTGACCTTCTTTGAGGTCTAAAGATATTTATTCAATTATTTCAACATTATTCTGTTACCAAGTAATTCATAGTCTGTCAAGTTTCACAAGGCAAATGAAGCAGGCTTTCACATACAAAGGACTTTTTCTTTTTTACTCAGGATCTGAAATATGATGGGAGAAGTCAAAGAGCTGCTTTCATTTTATCAAAGACTTTTAATTATTTAATACCCACTACCTAAGCATTACAACTCTCAACCATGGGCTCATGTCCCTACTTTTCTGTATCTCTGCTATTTCTCCTTATTCTTCTCTTGTTATTGGATCTCTAGAGACTAATGGCAGGCTAGGGAGAAGGATCAGAGATATTCATTAACTTCTAATACCAGCTCCCAAGACCTGGCTCCAGTATAAAATCTTTCTTCTCAAAATGACTAAACATGCACTCTCTTATACACACACACACACACACACACACACACACTCTCTCTCTCTCTCTCTCTCTCTCTCTCTCTTTCTATTTCTCTCATGTTTTTTAAGAATCCTCCTTTTCTGAGTTATATCAGAATATTGATAGAAGACATCACAATGTATTTTTAAAATCTTTATGCCTTTATTGTCTTTTTCCCATTGCATTCTGAACTGTAAAAATTGGGGCAATTGCTTTTGTGAAAAATATATGACAAACATTGATTGCTGAAAAAATAATCTGCTTTCCTCAAATGAAACCTGAATACATAGAACAAATATCTGAGGAAAAAGGACAAAATAAGAGTAAGTCTTTACATTCACTGACAAACCATAAGGAGAAAAAAATAAAAAAAGAAATGAGGTAAGCCTTCTTTTTAACTAACAGACCTTGATCTCTTAGGGAACATTTTAAACAGCTCTTTTTTATTTTAAGACCAAAATAAACCATTTCCCTTTTTCCCCCCTAATTTCAAAATGCCCCTGGTTTCATTAGTTCTGTGTCTGGTGTTCTATTTTTGGAGCCGTGATGAGAGCTATTTCACATCTCTGAGAAGTGATAGTGCAGAAATAACGGGATCTCTGCACCCCAGATAATTTAAAATGGAAATCCAAGTGGCAGTGCTGGGAGTGATACTGAGAGGCCATATGTACAGACATACTCTCTTGAGCCCCAGCAAACTTTTCAGCCTAGAAAAGCCCTGGAAGTAGAATTTTCTCTGAGAAAACTGTGATCTAGTTTGATTCTGTGTAATTTTATTTTAGGACACTGTAGAAGAAACCATGAAGCAATGTGGATCTACTGGATTCTCACTGTTCTTTGTAGTACCCATGTGATAATCTCAGATGAACTACTTCATCTACCTAAAGGCTAATGTCTGACTTCCTTTAAATGTGTTCCCACAGTGAGGGAACATAAGGATGAATCTCTGCAATGGCTTCTGAGGGCTTCATTGCCCTGATGACTGTTCCAGAATCCTTGTTATCAGCAATTATCAGTGTTACAGTTGGCATCACCACAGATGACAGAGGGAATGACCTGAAAACCTATAGAATGGGGCTGCTCCAAGGAATGAGGAGCTCAAATCGTAGCTCAGCATCCCATTGGATTTTGAGGATAAAGTAAGGAGATATGTCAGGCAGGAATGCAGGCTTAGACGGAGGGATGAACAACATTGTGAAGCCACACTTACCATTTTTCTCCTTTGCAGTAACCCCACATTGACATTGTTAAGATCCTTCTTGGCCACTCATTACCCTGAGCTACCTTGGTATTCTGATGCCTCTTGTCTGCCCAGATACATTTTGCACTATTCTTCCTTGCCAGTACTCCACTTCTAATAATGTACAATGTTTATGTACAACTCCCACCTCGTAAGCCCTGTATTCAAATATTTTTAAAAATCCCCACTTCTTTCCTTAAGTATATTTTCAGCTGTCAGCTCCTTGGAGGTAGGGTTCTCACATCAGCTATTCATTTTATGTCAGTGCATGGCACAATATTTAACAATTGCTGCTAAATAAATACAACATTGAATAAATGAACCAGTCACCAAATATCCCAAAGTTAATGAAAATTTCTGAAGGCCTTGTGCCATAGAGAGACTAGCACATTCTTCTATCCATCCAATGATGCACTGGAACAGCTTGGTGTGATCTGGAATAAAAGAAAAGATTTAGGACAAAGCATTGACTATCACTTTATAAAGTGGCATATGAAAAGATACAGAATAAGCTGTAAATGGAGGTGACATCACTCTGAGCTTTGAGTATTGAGGGATAAAAAATAGGGCCAGAGTCTGAATAATGAATGAAACCTGACAGTATTACACCATATCTTGCAGTTATGCCATGTGTGTCTGAAATTATACACTCATCCACTAGGAATGTGCTCTCTCCATTACATGCGATTTCTCTTTGGATTCTGTCCTTTAGTTCAGGAGCTCAGTGAGGCTCATTTTGGAAAGATTCCCAGATCTATGCAAAGAGCTATGAGATGGGCAGCTAGATGAAAGGGGAAATCTTACAGAGAGAAGCTGGTGATTGCTGGCCAAGCAGGCTATTTCCACAAACACAGCATAGAGAAGGTCGGCCTGGAATTCAGAGAGAAGGACTAAGATGAGTGTGATGAACCTAATGCTTGCTTTCTTCTCTGACTCAACAGTGGTCACTGGTGAACAACCATGAAATGATTCCTCCACATGCACAGGGGAACCACAATTGCTCCCTGACCTCAGTGATTGCCAGTGACCTTCAGAAACATGAGCCCATCACCAGCATAGCCCACCTTCATCCATGTAATAATCCATGTGTCCATTAATATGGGTCACATCTTGCCCTCATTCAAGGACAAAGCAAGTAGGATGTTATAAGTCCAGATTTTGTAGGCTTTGACTTTAGTACCATAAATTATGTTGTGGAAAGACTGTGTTAAGCATTCTCTTTTTCACCTCCTTTCTTTGACTAGTTACCTTCCTTAAAGACCTGGTAACATCCATCTCAAGCTTTCCTATCAACCTACGCCCAGAGAAAATGGAAAACTGAGCTAGTGCTAACTGGATTCACATTTAAGCCCAAGTCAAATATAACAATTGTCCCCACTGAAAATTTAATTTCCAAAGCAGCAGGTTGCTGAGCAAGACTGCTGTTGCTCCAAAGTGGATTCACTCATGTAGTCCTTCTATTTGGCATTCATATATTTGTTCAGGAAACCTGGATTCATAGAGAATAATAATTTATCTCATATACTTCATGGAACCTCAAGAGTTTTTGAAGATGGTTAATAGTAATAGATCTATCTGTATAGATTTTTTCTATAAGGACATATGAGAACAAAACACATGCCTACTCACATTGTAAAGGCACAGAAATGGAGGTACATCAAAATACTATATGCTAGATGGGAATAAATATAGATAATCCCAGAACAACACAATGATTCTGATTCATAACTCAAATACATTGTTTTCAGGTGGGCTCAATGATACTCATTGTCTAACTAAGGAAGTCATGCCTTCTCTTCAAAAGAGATGTATTTTCTGGGTGCTAAATTTTGGGATAATCACCAGTTGAAATCCTGCAATAGCCATACCTTATCCAACACCTCATTAGAGTAGTTGGGAGAAGGACAGTGGATGAAGGGATCTTGGAGTGGAGAGAGAGCCAAGCTCTTAAACTCTAGGTTGATGGAGGACTCATCATATTATTACAAAAATGCTCCTTCTTCACTATGCCCATTCTTTACCCAAAACAGTGCAGTTCTGAATGTAAAATAGTACAGTGACAAGGAGTTTATTTCTGAATAACTAATGCAAGTGTAAATAGAGGATTTTGTGATTGTATTTTCACTTCTCAGCAAGGAATTCATGTAGAATGTCCTTTTTATCCTCCTCCACTTAAAGGATTGCAAATGATTAAACAGTTGGTAATATGCTGAGCACCTGGGCATATGCCTGTAATCCCAGTGACTTGGCAGCTGAGTCAGGTTGCAGTCTTGAAGCCAGATGCAGCCCACACAATTTAGTGAGACTCTGTCTCGATAAAAAATAAAAAGGAGGCTGAAGCTGCACCTCAGTAGTGGAGCACTTGCCTAGCATATGCAAGGCCCTAACTTCAACCCTCAGTATTGTGGGGGAAAAATCCTTGGTAATAAAAGAAATCAATTATAAAACACAAAAATGAGAAATGATGGCAAATCATTATATTGCATTCAGTGACATACAATGAAATTTCTTTATTTCACTCTCATCAGCTTCCCATGTAAGGATGCTTCTTTGAATGGGTCCTGAATTGTGTTATAGCATATGTATAAATCCAAGCTCTTTTAGGCTACCTATTGTTGTTGTTGTTAGGTGCCATCAAGTTGGGTCCAACTCATTGTGACCCTCGTAGGGTTTTCAATGGCTGATTGTTTCAGGATTGTTTTTCTAAAGTGGAGTGCCACATCCTTCTTCCAATTTTGCAGTGTTCGGGATTGAACCAAGTCCTCAGAGAGTGCAGACTAAGTGCTCTACCAACTGAGCTAAACTCCAGCCCAGGCTACCCAATTGTTGTTGTTAGGCACTGTAGAGTCTGTGTCTGCCTCATAGCGACCTTGTGTACAACAGGCGAAGCACTATTGTCAGTGCTTCTCTGTTGTTCATAGAGTTTTCAATGGCATATTGATTTTTGGGAGTGGATTGCCTGGTCCTTCTCCCATGCCTACAGCACCTGGTGTTCCCAGGTAGTCTCCCATCGGCATACTCACCAGGTCCAATCCTGCTTAGCTTCCGAGATCTGATGGGATTGGATACCACAGTGGTATGGCTTCAGGCTGGCTACCCATTACATTCTAATAAATGAAATAAAGTTTCACAGGAAAACTGTCTAATGAAAAGAAAAGCACGTCTCAATAGGAATTGTCAATGGGGGTTCAGTCTTGATCCATGTCACACTGTCGCCCACTAATCAGTTTGCAGGTTCTTTCAGGTGAGTTCAAATTCTAAAGAGAACTTGTTATTTACCATAAGTATTATCTTTACATTGCAAAAGTTTTCTTATAAACAAATATGACTGTAGATAACATATCCCCTGGTTGTCAGGCATAACTAATTATAATGTAAGGAAGATAAACCTAGCTTAGTATTGTTTACTGTACATCTATCCTGAATCAGAGACTGCACTGTTTAGAAATAAGCTTGTTAGCCACAAAGAAATCTGAGGTGTGCATACCAGCCAGTAAATGTTTCTCAGTGGCAGTTGCTTTTGACCAACATCCTTCCACACATGAAGGCAAACCTTAGGACAAACAAGCATATCTTTATACAAACTCCAGTTCAGTATTCTAACATTATGTTTAATTTTACTTTCAGGGTTGTCTTTGTTTTCCTTCCTGATAAGGTTAGCAGAGAACTTGGCACTGTTTTTCCAGCGTGAGGTTTTTCCACTGTTCTATGCTTTGCACTTGATGCTGTGGTGTTAGTTCCCCTCTACATTTTTCCCATGAGGGAGGGTGAGAAAGAAGCAAACCAAACAAACTGGTAAATAAGTACACATCAGAGACTGGCATAAGGATACGTGAGTACATGGAGTGCGCTGTTCATTATCTGAAAAAGTTTCCAGCAAATTGTGAAGCCATATGAGGACTTGGATAAAAAACAAAATCACTCACATCTTCCATAGTATATTCCTGGTAGCAAATAGAAAGGTCAACAAAATGGATATTAACAAAATCCACAGGTACACAGTGAAACAAATAGTTTTGTGGTTCCTTTCTAGCAGTTTCCACCTGAGTATGAAAATGTTAAGTACAATGTTTTGGAAAAAAATATAATTTTGAAAGCATTATGAAAGCATTGCAAGGGCTACATTGTGTTATAGTCAGTTCATAGTGGTTAATCTTCACTGTCAGCTAATTGTATTTAGAATCCCCTAGCAGATTGGGCTGCTCACCGAACTAGTTGTAAGGATTTTTGTTTTTTGATGTTGAGGAGCAATCCATACCGAAGGCTCTGTTCTTTGATCTTCATCAGTAAATGTTTCAAATCCTCTTTACTTTCAGCAAGTAGAGTTGTGTCATCTGCATAATGCAGGTGGTTAATGAGTCTTCCTCCAATCATGATGCTGCATTCTTCTTCATAAAGTCCAGCTTCTCAGATTATTTACTCAGCATAGAGATTGAAGAGGTATGCTAAAAGGATATAGCCCTCAAGCACACCTTTCTTGACTTTAAACTAGGCAATGTTTTCTTGTTCCATTCAGAAGACTGCTTGCTGGTCCATGTACAGATTCCTCATGAGTACAAGCAAGTGGTCTGGTATTCCCATTCTTTGCAGTGCTATCCATAAATTGTTCTGATCCACAAAATCAAATGCCTCTGCATAGTTGATAGAACAGAGATAGACATTTTCTGGTATTCTTTGCTCTCAGCTAATATCCATCTGACATCAGCAATAATATCCTTGGTTCCCCACCCTCTTCTGAATCTGGCTTGATTTTTCTGGCAGTTCCTTAACTATGTACTGCTGCAGTCACTTTTGAAAGATCTTTAGTAGAATTTTGCTTTTGTGTGATATTAATGATATCATTCTATACTTTGCACATTTGGTTTGATCCCTTCTTGGGAATAGGCACAAATATGAATCTTGTCCAGTCAGTTGAATAGATAGCTATTTTCCAAATCTCATGGCATAAACAAATTAGCAACTCCAGTGCTGCATCTGTTTGTTCCAACACCTCTATTGGTATTCCATCCATTCCTGGAGCCTTGTGTTTTCCCAATTCCTTCAAGGCTGCTTCCACTTCATCATTCAGTACCATTGGTTCCTGATTGTATGCAATCTCTTGAAATGTTTGATCACCCACCAGTTCTTTTTGGTATAATGACAACATGTATTTCTTCCATCTTCTTTTGATGTTTCCTGAGTCATTTAATATTTTTCCTATAGAATCTTTCACTACTGTCACTTGAGGCTTGATTTTTTTCTTCATTTCGTTAAGCCTAAGTAAAACAGTGTGTTCCTCCCTTTTGGTTTTCTATCTCATGGTCTTTGCGTGTTATTATAATATTTGATTTTTGTCTTCTTGAGCTGCCCTTTGAAATCTTTTGTTAAGTTCCTTGATTTCTTCATGTCTTCCTTTTGCTTTAGGTACTCGACATTCAAGGGCAAGTTTTAGAGTCTCTTTTGACAGGTAATTGGGTCTTTTCTTTTTTCCTGTCTTTTTAATAATCTTTGTCTTTCCTCATAAATGATGTCTTTGATGTCATGGCACAACTCTTCTAGTCTTCTATCCTTAGTGTCTAATGCATGAAACTTGTTCTTGAGGTGGTCTCTGTACTTAGGTGGGGTATACTCAAGGTCATTCATTGGCTCTCATACACTTGTTCTAATTTTCTTCAGTTTCACTTTGAACTTGCATATGAGCAGTTAATGGTCTGATCCCATTCAGTGCGTGGTCTTGTTCTGACATTTGATACTGAGCTTTTCCATCATCTCTTTCCACGAATGTAATCAGTTTGTTTCCTGTATGTTCCATCTTGTGAATTCCATGTGTATAGTCACCATTTATGTTGGTAACAAAATGTATATGCAATGAAAAGGTCATTGGTCTGACCAAATTCTCTCATGTGATCTCAAGCATTGTTTCTGTCACAAAATTCTTATTTCCAACTACTGATCCTTCCTCTTTGTTTCCAACTTTTGCATTCCAGTCATGAGTCATTATCAGTACATCCTGATTGCATCTTCAATCTCTTTCAGATTGCAACACTTGTTAAAATCTTCCCTATCTTCATTTGTAGCCTTAGTGTTGTGTGTGCAAATTTGAATAATAGTCATCTTAACTGGCCTTCTTTGTAGGTGTATGAATATTATTCTATCACTGACAGCATTGCACTTCAGGATGGATCTTGAGATATCTTTTTTGATGATGAATGCAACTCAATTTCTTTTTAATTTGTCATTCCCAGTGTAGTAGACCATGTGATTATCTGATTCAAAATGGCCCATGCCAGTCCATTTTAGCTCACTGATGCCTAGAATATCAATGTTTATGTGTTCCATTTCCCTTTTGACAATTCGTAATTTACCTAGAATCATACTATGTACATTTTACATTCCAATTATTCATAGATGTTTATAGTTTTTCATCTTCACTTTGAGTTGTGCCACATCAGCAAATGGAGTGTTGGGGAGCGCAGTGTTGGGGAGTGTTTCTACATAATGTTTCTGTTCTACGTAGTTTTTGATGGCACCTAACAATGATGACAACATCAACAACAATAGCTACTACAACTTTGAGGATGCAACTCTTCCCCAGTTGTCTTCTGAATCCCTTCCAACCTGAGGAGTTAATTTTCTGACACTATATCTGAAAGTGTTTTTCTGCTATTCATAGGTTTTTCAATGGCTAATTTTTTTTGAGGAATGGGCTGCTAGATCCTAGTCTGTCTTAGTCTGGAAGCTCAGATGAAAACTGTCCACCATGGGTGACCCTGCTGATATTTGTAATACTGGTAGCATAGCTTTCAGCATCACAGCAAAACACTAGCCCTCACAGTATGGCAAACTGATGGACATGGTAGAGTGTCCAAGATTTTGCTTTACTTGGTCCTATACTCAACACTCATGGAAATAGCAGTCAACAAGTAAAAGGACACATTGCATTGGGAAAAACTGTTGGAAAAGACCTCTTTAAAGTATAGAAAAGTAAAGATGTCACATTGAAGATGAATGTGCATGTGGCTCATGCCATGATATTTTCAATTGCATCATATGGTTGTGAAAGCTAGACATTGAATAAGGGAGATAGAATTAATGCTTTTGAATAATGGTGCTGGAGATGAATATTGCACATTCCATGAACTGCCAAAAGAACCAACATAACTGTCCTAGAAGTACAACTGGAGTACTCTTTGGAACCAAGGATGGCCAGACTGTGTCTTATGTATCTTGGACATATTGTCAGGAGGGCCCAATCCCTGGAGAAGGATATCATGTTTGGGAGAGTGGCAGGTCAATAAAAAAAGGAAAACCCTCAACTAGATGGGTTGATACAGTATCTACAACAATGGGCTTAAACATAAAAAAGATAATGTGCCTGGCACAGAATTGGGGAGTGTTTCGTTCTGTTGTACATAGGGTCGCTATGAGTTACGCCCAACTCAATGACAGCTAACAGCAACAGGAGTTTGGGTAAGCACCCTTCTAGGTGTGTCTCTGAGGGGGTTCCAAAGTGGATTAACCAAGGAGGAAAGACAAACACTGAATGTGAGTGGTACCATCCAGTGGGTTGGGGGATCAAACATATGGAATAAAAGAGGGGAAAGGAGAAAGCCAGCAGACCACCAGCATTCCCCCATTCTCTACTTCCTTTCCAGCAGGAGTTGAAGTGCATCCCCTCCATATTCCCACCATCATCATATCCAGTCCAAGCATATGGGGCCGGGCCACCTTGGACTGAACCCTCCAAAACCATGAGCTAAATGAAGTGGTCTTCCCATAAGCTGTTTTGTCAGGTATTTGGTCATAGTGTCAATAAAAGAAACTAACTCTGATGAAATGGATTGCAAAGAAAGTCTCCAGTATTGGGGAAGGTTGCAAGAAGTATTATTTTCTAACTCCTCGCTTTCTCTTGCCTATCACTCATTTAGGTAACCAGTCTTAGTGACATGCTACTTACTACTCTGTCTCTGTTTGCTGACACTCTGAAGTCATTGTACATTTCTTAATAGATCCTCAGTGGCATTTTGATTATAGTACTTTTTCCCAATGGTAACAATGAGAAAAGGCTTTAACAAATTCTATCTTTTTTTTTTTTTTTTTTTTTTGCGTGTGAGAAATAAAAAAAAAATGTTTAGAGACTGAACACCATTTCTACCTAGTTCTCTCCTATAGGAAAAAGTGGAGTTTTTTTTAAAAATATATATATATATATACATTGTCCTGGTTGCTGATGGCTTTAGATAAGGCATTGTCAAGTGATCAGAAATAGAGGACAAACATTCATGAAGATAACATAAATTGAAGTGGATACAAGTATGTCAGCTATTATTTTCTGCTTCAAAGAGCATTTGGTACAAATCTATTCTAGAAGTATCTGTCAGAAAAGAGTCACAGAGGTGGCTCTTAATGTATCCAAAATCTGGGTTCAATTATGAAAACATCTTGGAATTCTTTCCATTCCCTTGTAAGTTTTGACATTCAGTGGATGTTTCCTGGCCACAACCCATGAATAAAGTATATGTTTATATAAATTCCAGACACTTGTTCTGAAGATACAAAAGAGAAAAATAACCTCAAATTCAGTTTCTCATGCTGTATGCTCACAACACATAAGTTCTGTGATCCCCGTATGTATGGGGATTTCCCCATACCAGCAAGCAAGCGATAAGCTTTGTCGTAGCCACCAGCTGGGTACCATCTAATTAAATTCAATCCCGATGCTGTCAACAGGGAGATAGCATCAGATCCCACACGCTGGGGATTCAGTCCCCAAGATTGTCCTCATTTCAGACATCCATTGCAAATCCTGGCAACTTTCTGACAAGTGTTCTCATGACCTCTACTTGGGTTTGATTGATTTGCTAGCATGGCTCGTGGAACTTAGGAAAATACAATACTTGCATTTATTGGCTTATAAAGGATATTTTAAAAGATACAAATAAGTAACCAGATGAAGAAATACACAGGTGTGATGTTTGGAAGGATCCAAAGCATAGGAGCTTCCAACCCTGTGGAGTTGAGCTGCCCTCCCCTCTTGGCAGGTAGATGCATTTTTGCTCATCTTCCTGCAAACTTCTATAGGTTCAGCTGTCCACAGGACTCTGAAGCCTGTCCTCTTAGATTTTTAGAGAGACTTTATTATGTAGGCATTATTAAAATGTGGGCAACTTTGTAGAAATGTGACTTAACAAAAAGGACATGATCTAATGCTAATAAGTGGAGTAGGGAATACCTAGTGGCCTCTCTATGCAGCATTCCTTCCTCCTGGGTACAGAGGAGGACCCCTTCTGAAATGTGGGTCTTGTGATCTACTGTCAGCTAAGATAGGTCAGAAACAGTAAGGCAGGGGAAGATTAAAGTATATTTTTAGCTCCTATGATCAAGCTTAAGAAAAAGAAATTCTAGCGTCTATGGCCTGCCTTGGGGAGAGAGAGGAGTCTGAAAGGAAGGCAGAAGAAAGTTGGAGAGATTTTGCTTTGTGAGGCCTAAAGTGCCTCAACATTATTCTAGTCATTTAAGAAAAAACAAGGGTTACAGAAGTTTTCAGCCAAAAACGATGGATAAAATTCAAAAAATATGTCATAATACCACTTTTATCTTCCTAAATTTCCTATATAAAGAGCCAGTTGCTATAGATTTCCCTCTTTCCACAAATTAAATTAGTATTGTCTTAACAAGACTTGAAGAACCACCACATTTTGCCATCTTCTGCCTATATGAAAAGAGCATTTTAGAGTTTCTTCTTTGTATTAGTTACTTTTGCATCATTGTGACAGGGCACCTGGAAAAAAACAACTTAAGAAGGGGAAGATTTATTTTGGCTCATGGTTTTAGAGATTTCAGTCCATAGTCCTTGGCTCTACCAATTTTGGGCCTATGTTGAGGTGGAACATCATGGCAGCAGGAACATGTGGAGGAAGAGGTTGCTCACTTCAAAGTAGACAGGAAGTGGAGAGAATACAGGGAGGAAACGGAGACAAGGTACAACCTTCCAAGGCATGCCTCACTTCCTAGCCCACCTCATCAAGTTTACAGAACCTTCCAAAATAGCACCACCACATGGAGACCAAGCAGTGAACATATGAGTCTATGGGGGGCATTTCACATTCAAACCGTAACATCTAGCCAGGTGCAGTGTTGCAAGCCTGTAATTCTGGTGACACGGGAGGCAAAGCCAGGAGGATGGCAAATTTGAGCCTTGAGGTTGTCTGAGTAATTTAGGGAGACCCTGATTCAAAATAAAAATTAAAAAATGGCTAAGTGTGCAGCCCACTGGTAGAGCAACTGCAAAGTATGTGACAGGCTCTGAGTTTAACCCCAAAGGACCACAAAACAACAATAAAATCCCATAACACCTGTATACTTCAAAGCTTAGGCACATGTGGGCAGTTAAGCGATTTGGGAGACCTCTCACTGATGCTGTTTGTGGGTTATACATATGCCCAAGCCTTACTATTTTAGCACATGCCATGGTGCAGAGTAGGACCTGAAGAGGTCCACCTGCTGACTCCTGGCACTTGTGTGCCTGTCATATGAAAAAATGACTTTGCACATGTAATTAAGATTTACAGACCTTAAAACATGGAGACTAGCCTGGAATATCCAGGTAGGCTCCATTTATTCACATAAGCATTTAAAAGCAGAGAACTTCCTCCAGCTGAAGTCTAAAAGGTGGAATAGAGAGAAAGATGGACTCAAAGCAGAAAAGGGCCATAGCTCACCATTGCTGGTACAAAGCTACATGGAAAGCATAGGAGGGAGCATGGGTGGGAGTGAAGGGGACTTCATCCCTCTAATGCATGGAACTGAATGGGACCAATGACCCACGGACAAGTTTCTCCCTGGAGCCTATAGGAAGGAATGCAACCTGATGGAACCCTTGACCCCACTGAACCTCACTGTTATTAGACTTCTGACTTATGGAACTGTAAGACATTAGGTGCTGGTTGTTTTTAACCACAGAATTTGTAAATGTTGGTCATACAAAACAAATGCAAACCAGCCTCCTTTTGCTGGTGCCACGTCTCTCTGGTCTCCAGAGGCTGCTTTGCCGTAATAGGCTATAGGTCAGAAGGGAACTTATGATAAATGGAGATTCAAAGTTAGCAGATGCATACTCCAGCTCCTTTTTGCTTTAATGGGGTTAACTCAGGATGTGTGTTACTCATTGGTGACTAGAATTTCCTAGCAGAACTGAACTTCAGTGGCCCACGGTAGGACATGTCCGATAATGCCCTTATTTGCTTCCTTTCCTTCTGTATTTCATCCCCGATCTCTTCTGATGTTTCTTAGAATCAACTTCCAGATAAACTGTTGTTGTTGTTAGGTGCTGTTGAGTCAATGTCCTACTCATACCGACCCTACGTACAACAGGCAAAACAGTATTGTTAGTGCTTCTCTGCTATTCATACAGTTTTCAATGGCTGATTATTTTTTGGGAGTGGATTGCCAGGTCCTTCTCCCAAACCTACAGCACCAGATGTTCCCAGGTGGTCTCCCATCCAAACACCAAACAGGCCCGACCCTGCTCAGCTTCTGAGATCTGATGGGATCAGACACCAAAGGTATGGCTGTAGTCTTCCAGATAAACTACACACACTAAATCTAGATCTTGGGGATCTGCCTCTGGGGTGATTCAAACTAATGTACTATTTTCCCTACCTTGTCTCATTTGGAAAACTGTATCAGCTGATAATTATAAGAATATTAATAGTGACAAAATATTTCAAGACTGTATCATCATCTTCATTGTAGCAAGCACTGTATGTCCATCATTTTACTTAATCTTCACACTTAATCTTCTCACAAGGACAAAATTGATACTGGATAATCTCCAATGCATAGACAAGAAGCCTGATATTTAAGGATGTTATATAATTTGCGCAAGAGTTTGCATGTCATGAAAGAAAGAGGTTGTGATGGTTAATTTTGATTGTTAACTTGATTGGATTAAGAAATGCCTGGGAGATGAGTATGGTATACCTTTGAGTGTGTCTGTGATAGCCTTTCCAGAGACTATTAGGTCATAAGGGCTGTGACCTAATGAATGGGTTATTCTCTTAATGGATTCATAATATGATGGTATTAGGAGGAGGTGGTAAAAGGTAGAAAGTAGGGCCTAGTTAGAGGAAGTAGGTCACTGGGGGTATGTCCTTAAGAGCTATATCTTGCCCTGGCTCCTTCCTGTAGTCTCTTTTCTCTGCTTCCTGGCTGACATGATGTGAACTGCTCATTGGGCCACACCCTCCCTTCCATGATGGATTGACATCTCTGAAACTGTGAGCCAAAATAAATCCTCCTTTCATTTCTCTCAGGTATTTAGTCACAGCAATGAAAAAGTCTGTCTAACACAGAGGTTTATATCATATCTATTTGCTTCTAACAGCCATGCTCCTGAATGATGCTGTTTAGCCTCCACCACTGCTTCTATACCTCAATGTAAACTGTTGCACTGTTAAGTCACAGGAATCATCTTAGGAAATTTAGTCCCAACAGATAATATGCACAGTAGATACTGAAAAAGCACCATTTTTCCAGAATTTAATGGGAGCCTGCTGGGAGATGCTGCAGTAGATCTCTAGCTTTATGGACCAGGCCTTTGTCAAAACTCAGTCCTCAGCAACCAGCTGATGCATCACCAATGCATGTTTGCAGAATATATGGATGTGTGTCTAATCTCCTTCATGGATTTTAGTTCCTTTGCTTAGAGACTCTGGTTAGATCTCTTTTATCTCCTCATTTTCATTTTCATGAGTCTTACATCTCCACAGGCTCTCATTAGGAATGTGTTGAAAGGCTGCTTTGCCAGGCTAGTTATTTATATTTTCCAGGCTGTCTAGGGCTGCCCTGAGATATCTGTGCTAAGCCTGAGTGCAGGCAAAAGAGAGATATGAGGAGCGGCCAAGCATAGGACTCTCTGCTTTTTTGTGTTGAAACTCTCCCTTCCCTGATTTATTCCCCCTGAGGCTATTCTGCAATGCTAGGTTAAAGATGCTGGCTAAACATTCATATGCATTATTTCACTCTTTTATGTAATCTCTCACAAGAAGCAGTCATGAATAGATGGCAGAATGGGGAAGATCAAGAAATGAAGTTATTTTCTCAAGATTATCCATTGAAAGAGTGATAACACTATAATAAAAATAGCAATCTGTCCAATTTCTCCTGGTTTCCTGCTCATAGCAAATACCAAAATATGATAAAGAGTAGGGTTTCTATTTTTGTTGTTTTGATACTGGGAGTTTGAACCCAGGGCCTTGCACATACTTTGCAAGTACTCTGCCACTGGTCTGCACCTCTAGCCCCTTTTTTGTTTCAGCTTTGTGTGTGTGTGTGTGTGTGTGTGTGTGTGTGTGTGTGTGTGTGTGTGTGTGGTATTGGGGGTTGAACCCAGGGCCTCACACTTGCATGTTTTCCAAGTGCTGTACCAGTGAGCTGTACCCCCAACCCATTTTTTTACTTTTTGAGACAGGGTCTCACTAAATTATGCAGACTGTGTCTGGTCTCGAACTTGAGATCCTCCTGCCTCTGCCTTTAATATTTTACCTTGAGACAAAGTCTAACTAGTTTACACCAGCTGCCTCTGACCTTGAACTTGGAATCCTCATGTCTGTGCCTCCTGGATTGCTGGGATTACAGGCTGTGCCACCACGCCTAACTAGAGTTTCTTTTTCAAAGAAAGTTTGAAGAAATGACATTCCCTACACAGCGTATTTCTATGAAGAAATCATAAAGCCTTTGAATAAACTGAGTTTGCTTCCCTGTTGACCTATCTTCCTCATTTACCCCAATCAGACATTAGACATGATCAAAAATAGTGAGGAAAAATTGTAAAACAGACGATCAGTGAGAAATTAGCTTTAGTAAGACAACTTTTATGAAATATTAAACATAATGCCTGGTGATAATAAATACTTCATAAATGTTATGTTTAATTATTTGTGTTATTATTTTACAATGCATGCCTGTATTTTAATGCTGGGCAGCCAACACAAATGCTAAGCAGCTTTGCTGAATGTGACTTCTAAGCCCCAAAGAAGAAGAAGGTATAGTGTTCAGAGATCATCTGCTTTGGGAGCTCAGCTCAGTGCTTATTTTCTTTGGAGCCCTGGGAAACTTATTTGACAGAGGTATTAGTCAATTCTGGGTGCCATGGCAAAATATTATAGACTGAGTAGCATAAACAACAGAAAATTATTTCTCATAGTTCTTGAGGCTGGACGTGCCAGGTTGGGCTGCCAGCACAGTCAACTTCTGATGAGGGCTCCCTTCTTGCCCTGTTAATGGCTGCCCCTGACTGTGTCCCCAACACAGTGGAAAGAGGCAGAAAGCGAGTTCTTGTCCTTCTTCCTCTTCTTATAAGGACGTTAGTGCCATCATGAGATCCTACCCTCAAGACCTAATCTGACCCAGAGTATGTCTCAATGGCCTGGTCTTCAAATTCCAAATACAATCACACTGGAGGTTAAGGCTTGAACATATGAATGGACAGGGCAACAGATTTTCAGTTTCCCCATGAAGAGTTTAGACTTTAGACTTTGTTAGTTGTTAGGTGCCCTCGAGTCGGTATCCCACTCATAGTGACCCTTATAGGGTTTTCAATGGCTGAGTGCTTCGGGATTGCCTTGGGAGTGGATTGCCAGGTCCTTCTCCCATTTATGCAGTGCTGGGAATTGAACTCGGGGCCTCAGAGATTGCAGTGCAGCGCTCTACCCACTGAGCTAAATCCCAGCCATAGACTTTAGACTAGGCACAGGAAATATGTTTCTCTGGAGTTTTGTGACAACTGTGTAAGGTGATGGATGAGCGTGGACTGAGAAGTGTCTCACCCATAATGGGAAATGCATAACTGTCAGGCTCCCTTCACTCCTCTGGGATAGCGCAGCCTTGGATCTGGTCCTGGTGGGCAAGAGTCACCTGGGCCATTCATTTCCATACCTTGGATCTGTAAAATGAGCCGAGATCAGACATTTTCTAAAATCCTGACATTTCTAAAATTCTCTTCCCATGCATGTTTCATGTTATTACTAAATTGACATCTTCAAATAATTGATGATTTACATGGTACGCAAAATGTTAGTAATAAGACAATTATTAAGCCTAATTAAATCTCTGAAAAATATACTTAGAAGCAGATTTGACTATCATAAATTATGATATATATTTTTTCTCACATCTCTTCTAACAATTTTCAATAGAAAGTACCTAGCACTTATTAGAATTATTCAGTGCTTTTAATAACATAAAATTATTGGCTACAAATTACATTGAGAGTATTTTTGAAAATAGGATAACTTAAGCAAATTATTACATTGTTCACAATAATTGTGCTCATTTTACTTTATTCTACAAACAATAAAATTATCAAAAATGATTTTGTTAGTTACCAATTACCTAAAGTGGAAGACATAAGGAACAAAGAACAATGCGTTCAGAACATTAAACTTGAACAAGTCTCTCCTATCCTTTTTTCTAACATGGCCAAATAAGCTTTCAGATGGACCAATCCATGATCATAAATACTAGTCATTATCTTTATTAATCACAATCTTGGCAGTATACACTCAAGACTAGAAATTAGCAGCTATTAGGCTAAGATCTTGAACATGACCTTGAATTAAAAAAAAAAAACCACAATGAGGTAAGAGAGGAATTAGTTGTGGAATTATCAGCTTCATAGGCTTTTATTTTCTGTAACAATGCTCCTCAGATACCCTGGCATTAAGTTGGCAAATTGATGGCAAATGCTTCTTTCCAGTTTTGCTCCATATAATTTTCAACTACTAAAGTTTTCTAAAAGTATCTGCCCAAGCATGGCTTGTGGGAAGAAAAAAGTAAAAAGCTAAATAAAAAACACATTATGCAGCAGAACTCATTTGAATGATTTATTTTAAAATGTTACTGAAGAAAAAAAAAGAAAAATTCTTTAGTACACAGAATCTCTCTCTGAAATCCTTTGGGGAGATACAAATTTATTTTGCTCACATAATCTGGGCAATAAAATTATGGCATAATCATAGAAACATTTTGTAAAATAATGCCTGGAATGTGAGTAATGCAAATCATTAGGCAATTTCCAGATATCCATATTATTTGCATATTTAAAATGGGCTACCTCTAGAAATCTATTTTACAGAAGGACTAGATTGTGTGCACCCAGAAAATATTAATACTAAGAGTTATTAAGTCATTGTCATGTCTCTTCTTATCTCTTTTTATCTCATTTTTTATCTCATTTTAAAATCTCTTTCCCCATGTTGTTCTCCCATTTTCCAGTCACTCCAAGTGATGATTGTCAGTGGAAGCCATTGTCAGAAAGGGAGGCACCTGCTTTCCTGCTTGTGCTGACCATGATGACAAAGTAGTGTTGCATTTATAGAAAGAGAAATATTGCAGAAATAATGTGACAAATTAAGATTTGGAATACTGCATTTGAAGTGATGGCAAACATACAAAGTTTGATTTTTAAAGATTAAAGAAAAAATCCCTCTGTTAGAGGAAAATTTGACAATGAAATTAGAGGATAGGAAGAAGTCAAGGTAAAATCTAGAAGAGTTGTCATAATCTTTAGGGAAAATGGTTTTCTAAGGTCTAGGGCAATGTATTTAGTTTCCTCTTGCTGCTGTAATATCACCACAAACAGTCACTTAACATAAATTAACTATTTTACTATTTCTATGGAGCACAAGTCTGACATCATTTTTATTGGGCTAATGTCTAGAACTTGTGCTCCTTCTGGAGGCAGGAGAGAATTTCCCAGGGCAGATTTCCTCACCTTTTCCTGCTTCCTGTGGAATTCTGCATTGTTTGGCTCATTGTCTCCTTCCATGTTGAAACTCGCAAATGCATCACAGGTCTTAGACATCTGACCCCATGGTGGGCTATCCTACTTCCCACATGTTGACTCTCCTTCCTCCTGCTTCTCTTCTACGGACCCTTGTGCTTGCATTGTCCCCATCTGGATAATCCAAGATCATCTTCCCATTTTAAAAGCCTTTATTATATTTTCAAAGACTCTTTTGCTGTGTAACACAGCATATTTATAGGTCCTGGGGATTAGAGTGTGGACACATTTAAAGGGTCTCTGTGCTGTCAACATATCAGCATAATGGGGAAAAAGTAAAATGACTAAATAGATCTAGCTCACTTGCCCTTTTTTGACCAGAAGGATTTGTGTAGGAATTAAATATCAATATTCATTATTGAATATTGAATATTGAATTCATTATTGAATATTGAATATTGAATTCATTATTAAAATATATAGTATATATGGGGCTGGGATTTAGCTCAGTTGGTAGAGCACTGCACTGCAGTCTCTGAGGTCCCGAGTTTGATTCCCAGCACCACAAAAATGGGAGAAGGACCTAGCAATCCACTCCCAAGGCAATCCCGAAACAGTCAGCCATTGAAAACCCTATGAGGGTCGCTATGAGTCAGATACCTACTCGACGGCACATAACAACAACAACAACAACATTCATTATTGAATTTGCTTCACCAATATTTTTTCTAAGGTAAAATTTTCATTAACAAAATGCATAGATTGTTTATAAAATATGTAGTCTGATAAGTTTAATTGTATACACGTGATCAACAATCATATTAATCAAGACAAAGATTTTTTTCAATCACTCTAAAAGTAAATGCCCACAGATCTCATACTTCCTGCAATGTCTTTTCATTCCAGAAACTTTCAAAAATGGTATTTAATTAATCCAACTATATATATTACGAAAATATTAGGTTATATACACCATGTTGTTGTTGTTAGGTGTCGTCGAGTCTTGTCCAATTCAGAATGACCCTCAAAGGGTTTTCAATAACTGATTGTTTTGGGATTGCCTCAGGAGTAGATTGCCACATCCTTTTCCCCTCTTTGTGGTGCTGGGAATTAAACTTGGGTCCTCAGAGACTACAGAGCAGTGCTCTACCAACTGAGCTAAATCCCAGCCCCATATATACTATATATTTTATATATAAGCAAGGCAAACATGTATAATATATATCATAATATAGTTTATGTTATATGATTATATATTATATATAATGGCATTATTATAATACCATAACAATATAATATGTAATATGTATTATTGCATATATTTATATAGTTTTATAATATAACATATATTGTTGTTAGGTGTCACTGAGTTGGGTTCAACTCAGGTCAACTGTCATGGGGTTTTCAATGGCTGATTGTTTCAAGATTGCTTTGGGAGTGGATTGCCACATCTTTCTTCCATTTTTGAAGTGCTGGGTATTGAACTCAGGTCCTGGGGTTGTAGAGTAGAGCTCTACCAACCGAGCTAAACTCCTGGAAATTTATATTATATATTTATATATAAATTTACATATATTTATGTTGTTGTTGTTAGGTGCTGTGGAGTCCGGTATCCAACTCATAGCAACCCTCTGTACAACAGGGGAAACACTATTGTCAGTGCTTCTCTGCTGTTCATAGGGTTTTCAATGGCAGATTGATTTTTGAGAGGGGGTTGCCGGGTCCTTCTCCCAAGCCTACAGCTTCTGGTGTTCCCAGGAGGTCTCCCATCCAGGTACTAACCAGGCCCGACCCTGCTTAGCTTCCAAGATCTGACAGGATCAGATGCCACAGGGCTATGGCTGCAGGCACATATATTTATAGATGATATAAATATAAAATTCTTTCCTTGTTTTTTCTTATAAAGGCTGCCTACACTTCTTGACTTATAGCCTCCTTCCTCCGTTTTTGAGTGAACAAATGCATCACTTTCACCTCATTTGGATTCCATGGTCCTGTCTTCTTCTCTCACTTAGGTTCTGAAATACATGCACCAAATCATAAGACTTGTGCATGCACCATTGTACAAATGTATTCAAGAGTTTTATTTTGGGGAGGTTCTCCAGTGTTGTGTTTTTTACTTTTTATTTTTCCTAGTGATCTTATCCTATTAGTAATTTTTTGGTATGCAACTTATGGGTCTCATTATGATATTTCTGTACAAGCACATTGCTCATGTTCACCATTTCCCCCATTCCTTCTCTCCTCAACAATGGTCCCTCTTCTGTTTGAATGTTTTTTGTGTATATATATCTTTACATATGTATTTATCCATATAATCTCTTGATTCTGCATTAAGGGCAAAACATAAAATATTTTCTTTGCTTTCTCCCATTGTCTTTTCTTATTTAGAAGCTTTCAAAGGATAGGACACCAACACCCTAATTAACACTTGCCTATAACATTTGTGTGTGTGTGTGATATTGGGTGTTGAACCCAGGGACTCATGTGTGCTTTGCAAGTGCTTTACCACTGAGTTGTACCCTCCACCCATTTTTTATTTTTTATCTTGAGACAGGGTCTCATTAAGTTATGCAGACTGCCTCTGGCCTCAAACCTGTGATCCTCCTGCCTCTGCCTCTTGAGTTGTAGGAATACAGGTGTAAGCCACCACACTCGGCACCTACAATATTTTGATAAATTATCTCCGTTAATTTTTTTCCTACAGCGAGTCATTGATTGCAATCTCCTTTATTGTTTTTGTTGTTATTTTGTTTTTGTTTTTTCACGTTGGGGATGGAAACCAAGGCCTTGTGTATACCCGACAAATGCTCTACCACTGAACTACATTCCCAAGCCTGCTATGTAATTCTCAGAAAAATATTGTAGTGTATATTGGAGATGTCTGTAATAGAATCACTACTGGTATATCCTCTTCATATGAATCTTGCATACCTACTTTTATTTACTTCGGGTGCTGGTGATATTAATCACAAGTTCTTTTAGGAAAATGTTTTCAGGAAGATCTTGGTATCTGAATAAGGCAACTAGTTCTTTTTATTTTTGTTAGTTTCCCCTAACCATAACAAGTTAGCTATAAAATCATCGCAAACAAACAACAGTTAACAAAACAATCTAGAAAACGGTGAGTAGATCAAGTTAAAATTGTACTTTGAGTTAGAGCAGAGTTCATATTTTCTAAGTTGGAGAAACCAAATGGAAGCTTTTCGCCTGGAACCTTAGTAGAAAGCAGTAGGAGAAAATGAATAGACAGCGGAACCTCGGCACTTGACCACAATTCATTCTGGAAGGCTGGTCAACAGCTAATCAGTTCAAGTGCCAAGCAGTATTTTTCCCCATAAGGCAAATGTATTTCTTGGTTCTGACAGCATACTGAATGGCTAATTCAGTGTGCCACTCATATACTTAGCAACAAGTTCTTTTTTAAAAAATGCAGTGGTTTTTCTTACTATTTTACTCTCTCCTTCACTTTTAGCTCTAGATAGGTTCTTGCATGGCACGATGACCATATTGTACACATGTGTATACATATGTTAAAAAAAAAAAGCGATGGTGAACACAGCACCAGGCCAGGGCTTGAAATTGACTCTCAAAGTGATACTTTCCCCTTTATTTCACTTGGAAGCACCACAGGTAAGCATGGCTTCTCATATAGGTTTTAACGCAGTGATCCAGTGCTGAGAGGGTGGCAGAGCACTGGACCACAATTCTCTCAAAAATATTGGTAAAGGACCAAAATGGTGGAGGGCAGAGGAGTTTGAGTGTCAAGGTACCACCCTGTTTTTTCCATAGTTTTCAGGGAGTAAGTGTAGGATAGAAGATCTGCCGTCCAGCGGATATCACAGAACTCTTGTCAGTGGCCTGGCTTAGCACAATCTCCCTAATAGGTCCTAGATATAATGAGAGAAAAATATTCCCAGCTAAACCAAGAGAGTGGATAACATCAAAGCATTGGCATTGTCATTGCTGAGGGAATCGAGACGAAACCTCAGACCAGAGTTCTGTGTAAACTGATCAAAGAGGCAAAGCCAACGTAATATACAAAGGTTGAAAGAAAGCCTAACCGAGAGGTAAAGCTGCATGTCATATATAGGTGGGGATGGCCTCAAATGGAAATGAGTAGGTTATTTTAGGTAGCTTGTTGTTGACAGATCTGCCTGCTATGCTAATCGCTTATTAGCAGGGCTTATGGCTTCATTCTTGGAGAAAGAGTGAAATGTGTCATTCAAATTCTGGTCATTCATGCAACAAACTTGGGGACAAAGTGACAAGAGATCATTTTCCCAAATTTTAATGTGCATTAAAAAAGCATTTCAAAACTCCCCCCTCCCAAAAAAGATGTCCTTAACTATCTTTGTACAAACCACAAATCTGTTTGTTATATATTATATTTTATAATACACACAACACACACACACACACACACACACACACACATATATTTCTTTTTTTCTTTCTTTCTTCTCCTTTTTTTTTTTTTTTTTTTTTTTTTGCATGATGCTGGGAGGTTGAATGCAGGGCCTCACACTTGCATGCTTTGCAAGTACGGTACCACTGAACTGTACCCCCAGCCCATCTTTTAGTTTTTGAGACAAAGTCTCACTAAGTTGTACAGGCTGCCTGTAGCCTCAAACTTGTGATCCACCTTTCTCTGCCTCCCAAGTCTGTGGGATTACAGGTGTGAGCTACTGCATCCAGCCAATTTTAAAATTTAAAAAATCATTTGAGGTGTCTGTAAGAGAATGTAACTGAAAAAGTATAGGCTTTGGTGCCAGATGGCCCAGGGTTTGAATTTCCACTGGCTCCTATGTTTACTATATAAACAGGATATGCTATTTAACTTATATAGCTTTAGTTTTCTCATGTGTCAAGTAGACATGATTCCCTTCTCACTGGGTTTTTATTAAATGTGTTCCTAGATTTAAAATGTGTTGCATGCCTTGCACAATACTAGCTAAGGCTTTTTAGTGTATTTTTCCTATTCCTCCCTGCTGCTATCCTCAGCCATCCATTGGTGGAAGGTAACAGGGGTTGGATTTATAGATTGACCTCCACAAAAGAAAAAAAGCAATGAGCCCCACTTGTGTTGGAGGAGCCAGGGCTATTTTGTTGACACAAATCTAGACAGCAGACCTCATGTTTGCTCTATGAAGAGGAGAATAGTATGCTAGCCAGGGAGAGACAGTTCTCTGGTCTAAGGTGAAAGACCCATTATGTTAGGCTGGAGCAATGGTCTGTGTGCACCATGCAGTGACCATACTCTTCTCTTGCACATCTGGTCACCTCACTATGGTCCAGTCTTGGCAGAAGAAGTTTTGTGGCTGTGAATTCTCCCTTCTCTAGGGATGATGGAATCTGTCATCCCAAGGAAGATTGAAGAGAATATATTGCTACTTAGATTCAAATGACACACATCCTTCTATGAGAATCTATCTTTTGGTTGCTTGAATTTATCCTGATAGTCAGTCAGTATTACTGCTTTATATGAAAATGGTCAAGTGATATATTTTCTTCTTTGCTTTTTGATTGTTTTAGTCAACTGAACACACACACATACACATATGTTTATTATATGTTTACAGCCCCAATTTTAAAACCATAAAACAGGAGGCCTAAAAACTTAATAAGCGCTGGGCGTGGTGGCACACGCCTGTAATCGCAGCAGAGAAGGAGGCAGAGAAGGAGGAACACAAGTTTGAGACCAGAGGCAGTCTGCGTAATTTAGCGAGACCCTGTCTTAAAAAGTAAAAAAAAAAAAAAAAAAAACCTTAACAAGCCTGCAATTGTTACAAATACAGTTTAAGCACTTTAGTTGATTGTTGAAAAATATACCACACTATAAACCAACACTTTTAAAAAAAAACTATAAGAATAAAAACTTCTGCATACAAATTTTAGTTATCTGTTCTTTACTTTATCTACAGCCATACCACCCTGGTGTCCAATGTTATCAGATCTTAGATACTAAGCAGGGTTGGGGCTGGATAGTACTTGGATGGGACACTGCCTGGAAATACTTGGTGCTATAAACTTGGGAGAAGGACCTGGCAACCAACTTCCCAAACAGTCAGCCATCAAAAACTCTATAAATAGCAGAGAAGCACTGACATCGTGTTTGGCATGGCACAGTGTCAGGGAGTATTTCATTCTGTTGTACATAGAGTCACTATGAGTCTGATCCAACCCGATCACATCTAAGAACAGCAACAACATTATTCACCTTATTTTTCATGAAAAAAGTTTTATTACCATAATTTAATATTTACTAAAGACATTTTTTATCATCCTAGCATTATGATCTAGTTGAATTTTAGTATTTAATTCTTAAATGTGCTCAAAAACACTGCTTCAAGTCTTTGGGCAATCACAGTAAATGCTGCAGATGCATGAAGGAAAAAAGAACAAAACTATTAGTGTTCAGAGTTGCTGGTCATTTAAATCTTCCACACATCAGTGGAAGAATAGATTTCTTAGTAGTAGAGAGCACAAGATTCCTTGTACATTATAGATTTATGATTAAATTGAAACTTCAAATTTCACCAAAAACTTATATAATTAAAGGCTTTTTGCAAGTATGTAATCTTCATGCATTCAGTGAAACTTTATTTTTTTTCCTGTTGATCTTTGTAATGACCCTATTCTAGAACATTACATGGTATTGAATTTTGAAATGGCAGTAAAGGAACAAGTACCTCAAAAATCGATTGAATTGATTTCCATTCGTGCAGATGCATTAACTTTCACACAGGTTGAAGTTCTTCCTTCCAAGTGGATTATAGTCAGACTGTAGACCCAGTCTTCCTACCCACCATACTTCTGACATCATCTCAGGAATATCCATGAACAAACAACTGAGAACATGGTCTATCAAGTAATTTGGTCACTTTAAAATTGTAAGCATTGCTATGCTAAAATGAATTAGAGTAATGATAAGCTATAAACACAATAATTATTAGAACACAAAAGTGAAACATTTATGGAACAAGAGAAGATAAAATGTGGCACATTAAATATAGTTGTTGTGGTTGTTGTTGTTGTTAGGTGCCGTGAAGTCAGTATCCTACTCATAGCAACCCTGCGTACAATAAGCAAAACACCAATGTCAGTGCTTTTCTGCTGTTCATAGGGTTTTCAATGGCAGATTGTTTTTTTGGGGCTGCCAGGTCCTTCTCTCAAAATACAGGTTTTTTTTGTTGTTGTTAGGTGCTGTCGAGTCAGTATCCGACTCATAGCGACCCTCATAGGGTTTTCAATGGCTGTTTCAGTATTGCCTTGGGAGTGGATTGCCACGCCCTTCTCCCATTTTTGTGGTGCTGGGAATTGAACTTGGGACCTTAGAGACTGCAGAGCAGCGCTCTACCAACTGAGCTAAATCCCAGCCCCCAAAATATAGTTACTTACCTTTAAATAATACTATGAAGATAGACACCAATTTCAAACTTATCAAGTGTGAAGGGGAAATGCATTTCAATGCATAGATTTATATTTTCTTAATGTTCCCATAAAGGTAACACCACCTGTCTCATGCACAACCATAGTCAGATCAGGAGATCGAGCCTTTGTCTTTAAGTGGTTTCAGAGTCTACCAAGTCACTGAATATATTTTGACTTTAATCACTACCATGTCCTGATGACTTCAACATTTTTCTGTCCTAGCCATTTTTGCTAAACAGCAAACCTGCTTATTGAATCAATTTTCTCATTATGTCGGCCAGGGTTTTCCTTAATCACCTGTACATCAACATTTCCATTCAACTTGTCATTTTCCCCAAAGTCTTCAGGTCAACCCTGGTTGCTGTTGTTTTACTTAGCAGCATTAACACTCACCTCTTCAGCTAATTTCAAACCTCGCAGAGGTGCCCTGGACATTGCCTCCTCATGTTCTCCTCCTCTCCCTCTTCTCCACCTTTTACATTTGATTGATGGGCAAGACTTCTGCATTCTAATTCCACACTGTCATTCCAACTCATTTCTTCTTTTCCATTTATACTACAGCTGTGTCTTTGGACCTCCATTGCTTCTTATCTGGATTTGATGAACTTATAACAGATCTAACAAATTTTACCAACATAGATGAAGTTCCCATGCCTCTGTCCCTGGCACCAGGACCTCCCTGTCTCTTCACCACTATACTCTTCTCCATCTCTTACATTCCCAGCTTATAACAGAGAGGACAGAAACCAGACAGGATATTGAGTCTTAGAATAAGTTTACGATGGTAATAATGCCTGGGGACAATCGTGGAATGAGGATGCCCTATCTCAAGACTGAGTGCAGAAGGAAGCACTCATGCAGGTTTAACAGAAGACCTCTGACCATGTTAGTACATTCTGTGTGTCTTTTCTATCCACCATCTCACATCATTATACCCACTCAGATGTAGCAAGAAATGATTAGCATTATAAAAGAGATGAGAATGCTTTTGATGCTTGTCATTTGAAAGTATTTATCTCTTGACATTTCATATTTTCTTACCATTCCAGATTGTACATACAACACTATTAGGTCAGAAAAGGTCCTGAGACTATTTCAACATGTGTAACCATGTGATACAAATTGACTTGACTCTCCTCCTAACAGCATATGGCAGAAAGGAATCTAAAACTCACAGAAGTAACTTTCATTTAAAAAGGGAAGAAGATAGAAGACCTATACAACCAGAGGGTAACAATGACATCATATTAGGGCCATTAGCATTCTAATAATCAAAATTATTCTGAACATAATCATGTTCAGTATACTTTCAAGGTACCTTTAGTTTTGAAAGATAAGTCATCAAAACTGGATTTATCTGTTCAGAGTCTATAGCCAATAAACCTAAGTTATTTGGACATGTAGGTCAGAGTTTCTCAAGGTTGACTATATTGACATCTTGGGGGTAGTATAGTTCTTTGTTGGAGGTGAGCTGTCTTGTGCACTTTAAGATGCTTACCAGCATCCTTTTCTTCTATGCACTGTATTCCAGTAGCACATTCTCCCAGTTATGACAGCCAGGTATTGCCAAGTGCCACCTCAGAAAGGGCTGGCAAAATTGTCTCTGACCAAGAACTATTAATGCAGAATGGAAGACATGATTTTTTTTGATAATTGGTTTTATTATTCAGTTTTCTATTTCTGTAACAAAATGCCTGAGGCTGGATAATTTTGTAAAGAAAACAAGTTTATTTAGTTCACAGTGTTGGAAGCTGAAAGTCCAAACCACATGGCACCGGTTCTGGTGAGGGCTCCCTTGACTGTAACACATCGTGGCAGATGGTATCATGGCAAGGGCACATGTAAAAGGGAGAGATCACATTGGGGAACAGGAGGTCAGAGCACAATCCACGGACAGGTTTGTTCTTTTATCACAACTGTCACTGGACAGAACAACTAATTCACTTCACGAGACTAGTATGAAGTACAGTGCCCCTAGTGACTTCCCACTGAGCTCCACTTCTTGAAGTCTTGTCACTTCTCCTATCACTCCCTGAGCAACAGACTTTATAGCACATGTCCCTTTGAGGACGCACATCCCAGCTTATTGTTGTTGTTAGGTGCCATAGAGTCAGGTCTGACTCATAGCCATCCTAAGTACAACACAATGAAATGCTCCTTGACACTATGCCACGTCTGGCACTACTGTTAGTGCTTTTCTGTTATTCATAGGATTTTCAATGGTGGCACATCACAGCAGTGACATGTTATTGAACTACTTTCAATAATAGAAAAGAAATAAAGCACATATTTTCTAATAACATGGGAGTGTTTATTATGTTTTTATGGAAAAGAACAAAATCAAGAAACAAACAGTATTATTCTCAAATCAAAGAATAAACAGTTTTTACTGTGTCCTTGCGTAGGAATTTTTCAATAGCAAGTTTTCTCCATATTGTCTAGTGCTTCATGGTAATGAAAGGGAAGTACAATATAATGATATGAGCCAAGCACCAATGGCTAATGATAAAAAAAAACATAAAGAGAAATAGAAAGCACATTATTCCTGAGACAAAGAGAGCTGGGAAAGAGAGGAAAAAGTGGGGAAGGAAAATATGATTTTTCTACTCTATTCCCATTAATTCATTTAATTAAGCAATTATACTTATTATGCCTGCAGCCATGCAACTGTGGTGTCTGATCCCATCAGATCTCAGAAGCCAAGCAGGATCAGGCCTGGTTAGTACTTGAATGGGAGACTGCCTGGGAACACCAGGGGCTGTAGGCTTGGGAGAAGGCCCTGGCAACCCACTCCCAAAAAGCAATCAGCCATTGAAAACCCTATGAATAGAACAGAAACACTGACAATAGTGTTTTTTCTGTTGTACATAGGGTTGCTGTGAGTTGGACACCAACTTGATGAAATCTAACAACAACTACTTCTTATAGACCTGGAAAAATTTATATAATTTTCAAATGTTAAATTATGTAATCCTTCAAATAATTCAGTGAGCTGGATGCTACTAATATTTCTGTATTATAATTGTGGAAACTGAGGCTCAGAGGTTAAATAACATGGAAGAAAATCACAGAGGTAGGAACTGGCTTCTCACTAGGGTCCACAGGTTAAAAGTTCTCCACCTCTCAAGATTGTGCTAACGGGGAACTGGCTTCCAGCACGTGAACCCTTGCAAGACACATTCAAATCACATCTAAACTATAGCAATGACATATTATTGAGCATATTGTGAGAACTGGTGTAACCTATAAGATGTGTAGGCTACAAAGAAGTCATTTGTTAACTTTGTGATTTTGTTCCAAGCTACTTTACCTCTACGAGCCTTGGAAGAGCCAAGGTATGAATCTAGCTAGTCTGGATGGAGGATTTGTGACCTTAACAAACATGATTTTTAAAAGGTATGCTAAATAAAAATGCCATGATGCTGCCTTTGGCTCCTATACTTAAATACCCTACTCCGATCTATCTGTGCTTGCTGCCTGTGCTGTCATTCCCTGGAATGCACATTCTGAGATGGAAATTAGCCTGTATGAAATTTGTTGGCATAGTTTTGAGTATCAATGCTCATGGGATAGGGAAAGCAGTACAACAAGGAGATATAAAAATTGAGTTGTGATGCATTTGCAAGAAAAGCCTTATCTGATCCTATGAGATGTGCAGCAGGGATGGCCCTTCATAGTGGCCCCATCTTGAGTCTGACACTAAGACCCTAAGTCGTGGACCTGTGCCTGGATGTGGGCCGTCCCCAGAAGAAGAGGGTGCTTTGGACAAGGCAGCTCTGTCTAGCCAGCAGCATACTCGGAGAAAAGCTCAGCTGAACGCCAGCAACTGAGAAGTCAAGTTTAATAAAATTGTACTCTCTAACTTTTCCCTGGTCATTCTACAAACAGGAAAACACAGTATTTATACAGAATAGTGGAGAAATGGGAATGGCTGATTGTAGTCAGAAAAAAACCAGCCTATAATTAATTTCTAACCACTCTAAGACCCACTCAGCCATATAAGGATCACAGCAAATCAAAACCATGGCATGCTGTTGTGCATAGCTCACATGAGAACTTGTCAGGGGGACAATTGTGGGGTCCAATGCAGTAAAGACCCAGCATGTCTATGACCCTGCATGAAGCACCTTCTTCCTTCCATGTAAAGTTTCCTTCTGTAGCTTAAAAGACTTATCTTAGCCACAATGATTACAAGACTGTCCCCTATCCCCTGAGGTCTCCATCTCTCATTTGTGTTCATTAGTCCAGGTAGTAAGAGACAATGGCCTGAAGGACCTCCATAAAAATATTCACTCACTGACCTGGATTTCAATTAAGAGTTTGGGAGAAATAAATCAGAGTTAGCATTATCCCACAATTTCACAGAATTTTCCATTCTGCCTCAGCTTTGTGACAAAGTGTTTCCATCATGTGGCCCTACCATCTTCAATGCGTGGCTCACCATTTTCCTGGGATAGCCTAAAATGCAGAGTCATCTTCAGAAATGTGGATGTGGAGGAAAATATGTCCTTGGGGCTGAATTTGGTCCCATTGATTTCTTTAAACAAAATTGCACTCTCCCAGTTTGTCTCTGGCAAATCCAAGTCCAGAGCCACTTTGACCATCACAAGGGATCCTGCAATGGGAGACTTTGCAGTATCTCTGCCCATTAAGTTAATGACTGAAGCTTCTGCACAGGCGAGTGTGGGAGTCCTGGAGAGCAGCAGAATTCAGTTCCTTCCCAAGTCTTCTCTGGACAAGTGGAGTATCAAGGATTGGACCAGGACTGCTAGGGACCCATGAAAGTTACTGAATTTAGAAATCATTTATTTGTTTACAAATGACATTGCCATTTAGAAGTTTACAACCCATTTGGTAATATTGATTAGTGTCTCAGTGGGTATGTCAAAGAGGAGAAAAGAATCCCATCTGGAGCAAGTGGTCACACCGTAGGTCTTGAAGCATGAGGGTTATAACCCAGATGATGCTGCTTCATGACCTGTGGGAGTCAAGTCCCCAGCCTCAAAGCTGCTGATTCCTCAAAACCTATAGATGCCAGACATGCAGTGTTATCATGGCATGAGGAAAGAAGGATGGAGAGCACAGCTGAGACCAGAGACATCCACAAAGACCGTTCTTCCTTAGGCTGCCAGGCCCCCATATTACTCAGATCATAGAGCCTGCAAGCCACTCTCTCTATTTGGACACCAGGAAACCTCACCAACCCCGTGCTGGCGCTCTGTGCATCCACACCAACTGTGAACCACGTACCTCTGCTGCTGCACGTGAGAAGCCACGACAGCTCATGATTCCTCTGCGGCTCGTGCAAAAGAAAACAATAAGGAAGCAATAACTCAGGTTTAATGTTCATAAATACATTTCTTGAAAATCCATGCTTATTGTTATCTCTATTATTAATAATAATTCTGTGCTCATTGTTTTTACTGGCTTTAAGGAGAAAAGACTGTTCTTTTAGTCCTTTAATTGTTGCTCAATTTCTACCTTGTTTAAAAAAAGAAAGTTCCTCTCCTTTTCTTTTTTGAGACACAGTAGTCTCTCTGTGGAACTCAAGAGGACCTAGAATTCTCTGTGTAGCCCAGGCTGGCCTTGAATTCATGGTTCTTCTGCCTCAGCCTCCCCAGTGCTGGAACTTTAAGTGTATGCCACCATGCCCAATGAAAGTTATACTTTTGAGAAGTTTGTTTTTACATTTGAATGGTTTGACTAAAGGAAAAAAAAGAATGAATATTAAAAGTATGTTATATATAGTAATTTTAGCTAAGATTGCAATATATTAATTGTTAAAGAAATAGCTTCTGTATTGCCTTTCTGAATGAATTTGAAATTACCTTTTGGTACTTGAAATAGATTTTCTATCCTGGCAGATGTGGTGTCAAATGCTGAAGCACAGACTCACAAGCTGGGCCTTACCAGTTACTTTGGACAAAGATGTTAGAGTGTCTGAGGCCTATTATGTTTTCCTTATTCATCCATTCAACAAGTGGTTGTCATGGTATATTCAAGATAATTGTGTTAATGTGATGGGAGATACAGACAAAAATTAAAAGGTTAAATTCACTTTGTAGAAGATGAGTTGGTGAACTTTAGTCCTCAGCTAATGCTAAGATCCTAGGGACTATAATAGGACCTATGCTATGAATAACATCAGCCTATAGAATTCTTTATATAAGTACTCTTTCAATTACTTACAATTGTTATTGTTAGGTACCTTGAAGTCAGCTCTGACTCATAGCAACCCTCATAGGGTTTTCAGTGGCCCATTGTTTTGGGATTGCCTCGGGAGTGGATTGCCACATGCGCCTCCCATTTTTGTGGTGCTGGGAGTTGAACCCAGGACCTCAGAGACTGAAGAGCAATGCTCTACCAACTGAGCTAAATCCAGATAACTCAGCTGAAAAACTTGATACTTTCTCTGGAGACCACAAAATCAAACCCAACTAAATAGATATTAAATGTAAAGAACCATTATTTTATTTTCCTGATAACTCTGTAAATATTAATATGTGTTAAATAAGAACATGGCATCTGTCCATCTTTTTACGTACTCCTTAAGCACATGATATAACATCTTAAGTTACCAGGAAACCAAATCATACTTAGTAATAATGAGTAAATATTAAGATGTTTCAAATAAAATTCAGTATATTTTTAGAATTCTCCACTATTTCCTATTTTTATTCCAAAGAAAATAAACCAAAATAAAAAACGTTTATGGTTTCTGTCTCCATTTGAGCATCCAGGCGCTTAGGTTCATTGTCGATATAAAAGTAAGATCTTAATTTGCTCATTTCAAAAATGAGGAAAAGTCATGCAGCTGAGTGGAAAAGTTCACTTGAATGCAAAATAGAAAAAAAGATTTTTCCATTGTTGAATAAAAAGCTTAGAGAACAGGGTTCTAAGCACTGGTAAGGGAAGGACACGTTGGTGAAAAGTAAGAACTCAGTAGAAGATAAGAAAAACTAGACCAGCTCACTGTTGTGGTTGTCAGTGGATGTATTTATAAGCTGTGCAGAATGCCAGATTGTTTTGCCTAAGTTATTTCCGGTATCATTTAATCTCGTCAAGTTTCCTTTTGAAAGTTTAACATTTGACATATATAGCAGTAAACGTGACAGAAATTCAGTCAGCATTTCTTTTTTACTCATGATGATAATTCTTTTCTTTTCACTGTACTTCATTAGTTTGCTAGAGAGAATTCTATTTTATGTGGAAAAAAAGCATGCTGAGCCTTTTAGGAAAAGTATGTAAGAATATTGTTTGTTCCTACTCACAATATGGTTTTTATAGGGTAACATAAACTGATCCTTCTGTCTATGGAGTGGAACAAGAGAAATAGCTTTAGTGCATAATTTATTTCTTTGGCACACATTCTGAACAGTGATACTATCACTGCATCCAGGAGGCACATGGTTAATTTCTTTCAATGTTTGCTGTACTTTGCATCATTAAGCAATTCGCTCAGCATTTTCCCTGAGCAATAGAATAGCATGTGAACATATTGGTTCACTTTATGTGAACATGTGAACATATGACTGCCTCATTGGAAAAGGGCAATTCAAGAGCCAGGTTTAAATATTGCCAAGTGTCCTACTATTGGATAGACATACGATTTATTTAATTGAAACATCAGACATACCTGTCTGCAATAGTGTGGTGTGGTATAGCCTTTGTCACAACTGCATTAACTGTGTGGTCACTTGGAAAACAACTGTTTTGTCACAAATTACCTGAAATATGTTGTCTCTAAAATCCATTCAGTTTTAGAGCTGTTTAAAAATAATTGTTGAACCCCACTATGGGCTGCTTGCTGTGTTAGATCTTAGGGTATATGTGGAGTCCTGATGTCATAGAGTTAATTATTTTAAAAAATACATAAGGTTGAAATTATCTCTCCTCTTTTGCATTCTGATCATTCATGGCATGATAAAATAATTTTAATAATAGTCTTTTTCAAAAGAAAAGAAACACTAGCCTAGACAGAAATCAAGTGAATATTTTTCAAATCTTTCATTGATGATGATGATGATGCTGTTAGGTGCTATGGAGCCAGGTCCGATTCATAGCAACCCTATGCACAACAAAACAAAATGCTCCCTGACACTGTGCCATGCTCAACACTGTTGTCAGTGCTTCTCTGTGATTCAAAGGGTTTTTGATGGCTGATTATTTGGGGATTATTTCAGGAGTAGGCTGCCAGGTCCTTCTCCCATTTTTGCTGTGTTAGGGCTCAAACCCAGGGCCTCAGCATGCAGAGAAGCACACTACCAACTGAGCTAAACCCTAGCATCTTCATATAATCTGAAATTGAAAGCATGAGGGAGAAAGATTGAGTGCTTTAACTTTGTACAAACTAAAAATATGTGTATGAAAAAGAATACATGGTATGTCCAAAACCACAAAAGATATTTATAATTTATTATTGTTTTTGTTGTTAGGTGCCATCAAGTCGATGTCCAACTCAATGACTCTCCATACAACAGGCAAAACACTATTGTTAGTGCTTCCCTGCTATTCATAGGATTTTCAGTGGCTGATTGTTTTTTGGAAGTGGTTGCCAGGTCCTTCTCCCAAGCCCACAGCACCTGGTGTTCCCAGGCGGTCTCCCATCCAAGTATTAACCAGTCCCGACCCTGCTTAGCTTCTGAGGTCTGATGGGATTGGACACCACAGTGGTATGGCTATAGGGTAAAATGCATTAGACAATGATTAACATTCTCAAATAATAAGTTCTTAAATTTAAAAACAATGATAGAAAACAGGGTAAAATATAAAAGAGACATTTCCAAAAGCACATTTAAAATGCCAGTAAACTCAAGAAAAAAATGTGTTGCTTGAACAGCAAGCAAAGTCCTGGGAATGTGTCTTCATGCTCCTTAGACATATACAAACAGGTAACATCTAGCATCATTGGGTGTCATTAATCTCAGAAGAGTCCTACTGTTTTTTACTTTATTTTTGCAGTACTTGAGGATTGAATCCAAGGCTGTGTACATATGTTGCAAGTGATCTACTACTGGTCTGTACCCCCAGCTCATTTTTGATATTTTATCTTGAGACAGGGACTTGCTAGGTTACATGGGCTATCCCTGGCCTCAGACTTGTGATCCTCCTGCCTCTGCCTCCCGAGTTGCTGGGATTATAGGGGTGCGTCACTTCACCTGGCCTCCTACTGGTTTAATTTGGTGTTACTATTGCAAGTTTAGAGGTCCATGTTGGAGGGACATCCACCTCACTGGCAAAGTATTGCTTGTATCATTTAAAACCTTGGTTTTATTTCAGCAGAATAAATTTTCAAAGGGGGAGAAATTGAGCACAAAAGTTCATTTTTGTCTTTGTTAATCATCTCAGAATGCTCACATTGATGTATTACTTTTCAGAATCTATATGTTGACAGAGATGTGGCAAGGGGGAGATATACAGTTATACATTTATTTAAATATGTTAATAATTCTGATAGCATAACTTATGTGAATAATAACTTCCCCCAGACCTGGATTTTCTGACTGTAAGAATGTAAGTGCAAATAGCATCAGTGCATCAATAATGTTTAGAGTTATCAATTATGAGCTGTTTTGAACACTGACTTCTATTTAATTTTTCAAAGATACTTTTGTATGTTTTCTACCCACCAGAAATATTTGCTGCTAATTATCTTCATTAGCATCATGCAACTGTTACAGTTTCAAACACTGTCAAGGTATTTTGAGGTGCTTTTGCTTTTCTGCTATGAAAAGCACATTTCTACTTATCACAGTCTGGGGTCATACAGTTTGAAGAACCATTCACTATATTGTGATCATTTCAGCCAGAGGGGGCAAAGCCATCTGTCAATTTATCTTCTACCCAAATGTTCAATGTTGTAATTAATTAGGAAGAAAGATTGTAGAGAAAATACATTTCAAAGATAAATCTAGTCATTGAGCAGTTCATCATGCTTTAGAATTTTCCCATTTCTATGGCAACTGCCAAATTCATGTGTGCCTACAAATTTGGAAACAGATGAAATAATAGGAGATTTAAAAAATCTAGCAGTAAGCTAAAAAGAATATCTGACATTTGCAGATTTGTTGAATCAAAAATCTTCTACAATACTATTAGAATCAAGGTATTGGAAAGCACTGGACCCCTCGGTATTTGTTGCATTTCATTGTTTGCTGAGTGATCTCAGGGAGACAGAACATAGGTGAAAGCTGCCCAGAACACATAAGTTCAAAATCAGTCACAGAATCACAGAGCTTTTTATCTAGAAGGACAAACTCTTTAAGTGTTCATTCTCCAGATTGTCAACTTATCACTTACTATGACCATCACATACTTGATTGCTCAAGAACAAAACCCAGAAATCAATTTCCTAAATAAAACCTAAATACAAACATTTATAACTATCTTCATTCTAAATTACCTATTTCTAGCCATCAGCACCTTATACTTTGATAATTAGCACAGTCTATGAACTGGAGGCCTGCAGCTGTAGCCCTGTAGCATCTGATCCTGTCAGATCTCGGAAGCTAAGTAGGGTCGAGCCTACATAGTACTTGGATGGGAGGCCACCTGAGAACACCAGGTGCTATAGGCTTGGGAGACGACCCAGCAACCCACTCCCAAAAATCAAGCCACCATTGAAAACCCTGTGAACAGCAGAGAAGCACTGACAACAGTGTTTCTCCAGTTGTATGTAGGGTCACTATGAGTCGGATACTGACTCGACAGCACCTAACAACAACACGAACTGGACTCGTTGTTACCATTCTTGCCATCCCAGACAACCATCTCAAAACACACTTTAAACCAGGCATGATTTATGCACATTTGTAATCCCAGCACTCAGGAAGGTGAGGCAGGAGGATTTCAAGTTTGAGACCCTGTTTCAAAACCACAAAATGTTTTAAAAGCCTAAGTTGCATCATACCATCTCCATATTTATAATTATCCAGTGACTTCTCTCATTTCATGGTGGTCCCTGACAGCTTCTCTGAATTATTTCTACCTCTTCCCTTTACTCATGATGGTCTAGACAAATACACTTTCTTACTAGTCCTTAAAAAAAAAAGGCCAGATTCCTCCCAAATTAGTGTTTTAAATTTTCTTTTCCCTTTGCCTAGAACACATTCTTCCCAAGTCCATGTAATCAACTTAATTTTACCATTGAGATCTCAGCTCAAACTTATGTCTTTATAAAGAGACTCTCAACTATCCCAATTAAATATTGTACTCCCTCATCCATCACTTGTTCTCACATTACTGTTTCATTTTCTTCTGTGAGCTTATTAGTACTAAAAGTACCTTGTTTTTCTGTTTGTTTAACTATTCATTGCTGTTTTCCCTGACATAATGAAATCTGCAGGAGAGCACAGCCCCTGCCCTTTCCCCAGGGTTATATTCTATTCTATCTCTATCATATGGCTGGAATATACTAAGTACTCATGAAATATTGATAGAATAAATTAACATCCTTAATTTCACAGATGTGAAATCACAGACTCATGGAGCCTATATAAATTGACTAAAAGTTTCGATCCTAGTGACTAGACACAATAGAAAGGAAATTCAGACTCCCTGAGGTATGCTCTATGGCCAACCAGATTGCCTTTTCTTTCTTTTCCTTAATTTGAAGGAAATTCTGTTATTTACAAACATGGAGGGAACTGGAAGACATTATCCTATGTGAAATAAGCCAGGCACAGACAGACTGCCTTTTTATATGCTGGATGCACATGGGCAATCATATGTGCTAGAGGATTGAGTAGTTGTAGAAGTTACCCGGAAAGCCAAGAAGGAAATGAAAACATGTAACCAATCATCCTATCCTGTTTTTTTAACTACTAAGTTTTTTTTTTCTTAACTTTTAGGAAGGGAAGTTAAAAATCCTTCATGTGGGATAGAGTGCGTGAAAGACAAGTAGTAAAAACTATTCCTCATGTGCATGTGCCCTTAAAACAGGGACTCTGGAGAAGTGGAAAGTAGAGATTTTGCAGCTGAGCAACACTGTTCGGGAAAGAGAGACACCCACCCCTTTGCACTAGGTGGTCTAATTATAAGGAAGATCTCCACTCCAGTTGGTCTGCCACAGTTAGAAGGATGAGCCTCATGACTTATTCTAATGGTATGTTTTAGAAAGATGTGTTTTGGAAATGTTTATATCTGAGAAATTCTCTACGATATGGTAACAATGTGACATGCCATTAGTCCTTGATTTTTACTTAGAGGTGGTTTTATTCAATTAAACTTATTGACCTTTTTATTTTAAGTCCTTATTTGTTCATCAGAAATTCTCAGGCTATGATCAACTGTTGATGTTGTTGTTAGGTGCTGCTGAGTAGGGTCCACCTCATAGCAAACCTTCATAGGGTTTTCAATGACTGATGGTTTTGAGATTGCTTCAGGAGTGGATTGCCACATCCTTCTCCCATTTTTGTGATGCTGGGGATCGAACCCAGGTCCTCAGAGAGTGCAGTGCAGAGTTCTACCAACTGAGTGAAAACCCAGCCCTCCATGTTGTTGTTAGGTGCCATCAAGTCAGGTTCCACTCATGGGAATCCTGTATACAACAGAACAAAGCACTCCCAACCACTGTGCCATGCCTAGCACTATTGCCATTGCTTCTCTGCCATTCATAGGATTTTCAGTGCCTAATTGTTTTGAGAGTGGGCTGCTGGGTCCTTCTCCTGAGCCAACAGCACTTGGTGTTCCCAGGTGGTCTCCCATCTAAGTACTAACCAGGCCACAACCTGCTTAGCTTCTGAGATCTGATAGGATCTGATGCCGGGGTGGTATGGCTGCAGGCATAATCATCTCAGATAAATTAGTATCTCTCCACCTATTTATAAAGAATGTCAGCTCTTATTAATAGAAAAGACACAAAAAGAAATCATGTTAAATATATGTGGTTCTTTTTTCAAATACTATTTCAAAAACATTTCCATGGTTATTGGACTCAAGAAAGGTGATCTTCTCTTTAATCCTAACAGACAAAACTCAGTTTCATCAGGAAAAATAATTGAGAATCCCAATGATAAATCTCTCAGAGGAGTTTGCTGGCTCAATACTTTGTGGCAACTAGTGTTCTGCCCTCAATTTTATTTTTTATTGTTTTTGAGTGATGAATATATAGGCAGTGACTAATAATTTCTTTTGCAGAATAGGATTGCAATGTTATTGATGGATTTAGAAATGGTACTTGAAGATATATTATAATAACTATAGAGCTTAAAACATTAAGCCAATGATGCCAAAAGGAAAAAAACATGTAAGTAAATCTAAAGCTCAATGTCAAAATAAAAATTATGCATGACTATTTTGACAACAGATGAAAAATTGTTATTGGCAGTGGTGCTCAGGCATTTGTAAATGTCTCATCCAACTGGAAAAGTAGAAGAAATATAAACTACAACCAGATTCTCTCTTCTGGTCTCAACTTTCCAAACAAATTGGGTATAAGGCAAATGATGGCAGTGTTGTTGCTTCTAATAAAAGACTGATTTTAAATGGGTTTTCTGGTACAATTCCATAGAGAAAATGTGTACTGTTGATACTTGAGACCAGAGAATCTGGGGCTCTACAAGATTTCTTAAACTCTGTTGCCATACGCCAAATTATATTTTAAAAAGTAATCAAGATTACATTAGAGATTTTCCTAAAGCTGAGACAACACTAGAAGTTGAAGCAGCCTCTGTTCAGGGAAATTTATTAAGATTTTATAGGATGGGGGCAGGAGATATAGATTAAAAGAAGTGGACCATCATGAGTCTGTTTCTCCCAGTATTAGACAATCTACTATAGAGAGGGAAAACAATGTAATTAATAATGGTATTAGACTCTGTCACAATTTTCTCACCTGTGCCCCTTTATCCCAAGAGAGAGACAAGGACACACACTACTTAAAATATATACTTGAAAGTATACTTTAACACCACCATAAATCCAGCCCAGTGCATTGTTTTAGAATCCCAAGTTGTAATAAACCAGAATGTCTTTAAGAAACAAGGTCATCTCGTAGTGAAAATACCAGACCAGGAGGTAAGAATCAGAATTCTAGCTCCTTCTATTCTACCACTAATTTATTCAGATTATGTCTTGAGTTCAACATCTTTCATATGGAAAATAAAAAGTTCACAAAATGATCTTTAATATCCTTTTATGTTCTAAAAGCGGGCAGAATCTTTAACTGCACAGACACCCTGGAACTCTTCAAAAAACAGAATATACAGAGAGGTAGTTTGCTGTATAACTTCATTTAAACATACAAACTGACAGTCAATTAAATAATCTAAAAAAGATATTTATGAGTTTAAATTTTTATTTTAACTCTGCAGATTTCTGTGGGAGATGGAAATGATAATTATGCTGTTTTTATCAGTACATATCGTACACATGTATTGAATATATGGGTCCAAAACTAAGGGACCTTGGATGTTCTTTTTCTCAGACTTGTCAGCTTTAGACTATGGGGTAGGGAGATGGATGCTTCTCTTCTCTGTCTGCCCGTTTTCCCCAGTCTTACTTATTCTGTCTGAAAACTAAAAATATAAATATATTCTAAAATCCTGACTTGTCAAAAATTCCTAAATGAAATGGAAGACAGTTTATGCTTACATTAGCAAGTAATACCATTGTTTATTGTCATAAATGTATTATACGTGTTTAAATATAGTAATCTTGAATATTATGCTGACTTTGAGTAAATTAGGCTTCTCCATCAATTATCACATACTATTTAATTCACATTATTGACTCAGTGTTCCTATGTATTATGTATTTATAAATGTTTCAAAATTCTGCCATTTTTTGGATAAATGTTTGATGAGAAACTGGATATTTCCATAGTCTTAAACTATGGTTCTTATTAATTATAGAAAGGAAAATAACCATAAGATGGAGATACTGGCCAATACTGCCTTAACCAGATGGTCAAAGTTAACATCACCAATTATGAAACAAATTGACAATATTCCTTTCTCACAGAACCCACTGAGTAAAACACCACATCACTTGTGTGATTTTCTTGCCCAGACTGCATGACATGAATTTAATCATGAGAAAACATCAAGCACATTTAAATAAATAGCCTATATACTTCCAAAATTTCCAAGTCATGAAAACTCAAGGATAGCTGGAAATTTTTGCAGGTTAAAGAATAATAAATAGATATGTCACCTAAATGGGATAGGTGAGTCTGAAATAGATCCTAAGCTGAGAATAAAAATAGTCATAGACAACATTTGGGGGGCAATTGGTGAAATTTCATTATAGACTGAGGATTAAGTAATGATATTGTAGGAATACTAAGTCTCCTCCTTTGGATAAATCTCCTCCTTTTGATAAATATACTTTACTTAGCAGAATGTTTGTGCTTAAGAAATTCATGTGAAAGTATTTCTAAGTAAAAGAGTACACTGTCAACAACTTAATCTCTACCTGGCCAAATGGGAAGAAAAATTTGTGTGTGTGTGTGTGTGTGTGTGTGTGTGTGTGTGTGTGTGTGTAGGGGGGAGAAAAGAGGAGGTACAAAGAGATGGTGGGAAAAGGAAAGGAAGAGAGAGAGGGAAGAATAAGAAGTTGATGAATAAGGCAAATAGGACTTAAAATAAATTCTTAGACCATTATAGATACATACACTAGTGTACAGAACAGAGTCTAGTACTATCTAAGAGCATTATTACAGTTGTCTGTTATTACATGTTAAATATATGACACCAAGTAAGTTTTCTATAAGTGATATTATAACTTGCATTAGGATAAATTCAATTGGGAGCAGTTATCTAATTTTACCCTTTAATTAATTAATTAATTAATTAATTATTTGTGGTAGTGGGGGTTGGACCCAGTATTCATACATGCTTTGCAAATGCTCTACCACTGAGCTGCACCCTTAGCCCATTTTTTCCTCTTTATTTTGAGAGGAGGTCTTATTAATTTCTGCAGGCTGCCTCTGGCCTGCAACTTGCAATCCTCCTGCCTCCAACTCCAAGTCTCTGGGATTACAGTCACCTGCCACTACGCTGGGCTTACCTTTAAATTTTAGAAGTCTGAGAAAAGCTAGCTATGATGATACTGTGAATTTCACTTTATTCCAGTGCACTAATTTAATATTTATTAAACTAAATGCAGGATCTGTAGCATATAAGGCCAAGTCTGTGATTAAATAAAAGGTACAGTAGGCAGTAATTGTTTTGAATTCCTTGTGATCCTTTTAAAGCTCTTTAAATGTACCTAGCCACAGCATACTAATTTTAAATGATCAACTCATACAGACTAATTGGTATATAGTCTTAACTCACTGAATATTACTCACATTCTTCAAGCTTCCATGTCAAAGTAAGCATACAGGTTTTTATGAAGCTATTTTGCAGATAGTTGGGAGTTTTCTTTTTAGTGCCTCAATATAATTATAATTAGTTCAGAAGGCCCAGTAACACTTTGAGATAATTGTGCATAAATTAATTGCTAAAGGGCACAATTAACTTTTTATTAACGTTTGTGATAATAAACATTCAACTTGGTTTCTAATATTTCATTAATTATATTCCATATTTTAATTGTTCCTATATTAAGTTTTATTACTTAATGTCCTTGAATATTTGCCTTGGGGACCAAAGCAAACACTCTAATATGCTTAATCCCAGGGAAAACCTGCATTTAATTAGAGAATGTGAGACACAGGGCTGCCTCAAGTCTTCAACTGCTGTCATAGGCAAGGAGGGAGAGTTCCTATGTAGGAAAAAAGGGAGCAACAAACCCATGACAAAAGTAACATGTTCATAAACTGATACCCTTTATCTCTAAGGTAACCCTGATGTTTTGACTATGGAAATGAAGTGTAAGACTGGAATCCCTTTATGATTCAATTATGTCCAAGCTTGAATTAAACAGCAAGGACATCGTAGAGTTGTTCACTGGCAGGGCTCAAGAGCAGTCTGTTCATTACTTTGAGTGTCTCCTGCCATTTGTTAAAACTACACTGAATCCATCCAGAAGGACTCTTCCAGTCACCCTACTTTGAGGGCACAAATCTGCCTCTCTAACCCTGGAAGCTGTGGATGAAGAGGGATGGTGCTACCATCCTTCAGTAACTTTCCTGAAATCCTCCTCCTTTCACTAAGATCTCTACACCTCACCCTCATTTCCACTTGGTGTTTTTGAGCCCAAATCTTCTCGTCAATGGACTTGAAGATTTAAATACAAGTTGCCTTAGTCAAGAGGCATTTTTACTGTTACCTGATGCAATAATATTTTGACACTTAGACCTGGTGGCTTCTACTATGAGGTCTCTTAAGCTCTGTTACCCCGGGGGCACTGAAGACAAAGACACTTCAGATCCAAAGGCTTCCTGGGCTTGTCCTCAGAGAAAGGACAGGAGCCACCAGGGACCTGAGTCCTTCTCCAAACACAGCCTGAGCTTGTAGGAGGCTACTTAGCCAAGGCTGCTGTGGAAAGGAGGAAGATAGCCTGGGTATTGGAAAATTGCAAAAAAATGGAAGATGACAGAGGACCAGGTTGGGGAGTCTGGCCAGAGAATCAGCAAGGCCCCCAGAGACTAGTAGTGTAGACAGAATAGGACTCACTGCCTGTATCCACCTGGGGATATTGCAAGAAGACACTGATAGCATTCTTTGGCAAATATGCTCCTATCCTTATATTTAAGTGTAAAAAAGGAAGGTTTTTAAAAAGTATATGGTGTGGAGTTTAGCTCAGTTGGTAGAGTGCTGCTCTGTGCTCTTCAATGCCCTGGGTTCGATACCCAGCACCACAAAAATGGGAGAAGGACCTGGCAGCCCACTCGCAAAGCAATCCCAAAGCAATCAGCCATCAAAAACCCTATGAATAGCAGAGAAGCACTGACATAATGCTATGCGTTGCACAATGTTGGGGAATGTTTTGTTCTGTTGTACATAGGGTTGCTATGAGTCAGATTTTACTTGACAGCAACAATAACAAAAAAGTGTATACTTGTGAAAAAAATTTTTTATATATTCTTAAATGTAAAAGGCAACTTACAACATTCTATTTTTATTACTTCCTATAGATAATACACGGGCTGGGATTTAGCTCAGTTGGTAGAGCGCTGTGCTGCAGTCTCTGAGGTCCCGAGTTCGATTCCCAGCACCGCAAAAATGGGAGAAGGAACTGGCAATCCACTCCCAAGGCAATCCCGAAAACAGTCAGCCATTGAAAACCCTATGAGGGTCGCTGAGTTGGATACCGACTCGACAGCACCTAACACCAACCTAACATAGATAATACAGGATTTTATATGCGTGCTTGTGTATTTTTGAATACAATAGAAAGTTTTTCTCAGTAGAGTGGGTTGAGGGAAATGAGAAAATGAAAGCTTTTATTTTTTATATTTTTGTATTATTTGTTTCATGTTATATTTATTTTTCTAAGCCATTTTGATCCAAGAGAAGTATAGAGGGAGCTACATATGTGAATTTAAATTTTTAGTAGTCACATTAAAAATAGAAGCAGGTGAAATCCAGCTTAAAATGTAGATTATTTTACCTAGTTTAACAAAAGTGTTATCATCTAACATGGAATCGACACAAAATTATAGACATGTTGCACATGCTTCTTTCCATCTGAAAGTTTTAAAGTCTATTATATGTTTTACACTTGTGTTAATTTGCACTAGCCACATTTTAGGTGGTTAGTGATATGTTACCAGAGGCTACCAGATTGGATAATGCAGTTTTATACTGCTTAAATTATTATGAGTATATATTCTATAATAAAATAATAATATATACTAAAATGGATGTGTGCAAATAAAATAATTAAATGTCCAAATTACCTTCTCTATTTCTTTAGATTAGTCAGAATATGTCTGAAGCAGCTGGGTGCTCTAGTGCATGTCTGTAATCCCAGCAACTAGGGAGGCTGAGGCAGGAGGATTGCAAGTTTTAGACCAGAAGCAGCCTGTGCAACTTAGCAGGACCCTGTCTCAGAAAGTAAAAAAGGGGTTGGGGATATAGCTCAGTGGTAGACCACTTTCCTAGCATGTGCAAGGCTGCGTTCAGCCCCTCCGTACTAAAACACACACACACACACACACACACACCCCTGACGCAGACCCCTTTCTCATACAGTCATCTCACTAAGTTACTCAAGGCAGATCTCTTTTCTCATCAAGGTCTAAACTACCTTGTACCAAATAACAGTGCTACTTTTAATCTCTTTTAACTTAAGTAAGTGCCTGATCCAATAAACATGCACAGTATTCATTAATATTGAAGAAAGAAAGAAATCAGAATGCCTGTACTGAACACAAGCCCAAACAGAGAAATACCACATGTTCTCACTCATATATGGGAGCTGAATCAAAATTAAAAGAAGGAAAAAATCCTATACATAAATCAGAACATAATAAAAAGCTAAAGTCAACTTAGCGGAGAAGGGACAATTTAGGGAGTGGGAAGAAGGAGGGAGGGATCTAGCAAAAGGAAGAGACGATGGGAGAAGAAAGAAGGGAGAGGAGGAACAAGGAGGAGCAAGGAATGAGAGAGAGGTTGACCTCAAAGTAAACAGCCCAACTTTAATAGTTCGGGAAATAATTATAATACCGATAATACCAAAGAATGGTAATAACACAAATGGGCTAGAAAATTCATGTAATATTACTGACAATGTAAAAAAAAATAGATCACTACAGAAAAAGTTTCGACCTTAAACATAATTGGGATCCAAGGAAATATAGAAAAATATTCCCACAAAAAGATATGCAAGTGGAAGAGAGGCCTTTGGTAGGGGGATGGGACAGGGAGAGGAAGTGAACAGAGGGTAAGGGGGAAGTTATCTGTGCAATGGACATTGAGACACATATATGGAAATGTCACAATGAAATGCATGTCAGAATGAAACACATTAAGTTGTACATTAAAAATTTCCAATAAAAAAAAAGAATGCCTATATTTTGTGAATCACATAGAAGGGTAGAAAAAATGCTAGTCTCTGGCAGGCCTGGGGCAAATTGCAGGGTCATTAGCAAATGCGGTCCTGGAGGACTGGGAAAAAACTTGCTGGTCCCAGTCTGAGATAGAACATTTTGACTTGGTGTAACTCAGAAACAGTCAGAAGAGTTGGCAGGACTGAATGATGAGTAACTGGTTTCTCACTTCCTGAGAGAGAGTTAATCTCATCTTCGATAAAAGAGGGACTTCTTGCTGTCCTACATTGAATGTTAAACAAGAGAAAATGTTACTTTCATTCGTTTTTGCTGTCTGTGAATTTAGCCACTGGCAGAAAAAGTCACTAAAACCAGGAAGCATGCTCCCATTGAGACTGTTTTCCCAAGTGCCCAGAGCAGTCTGCTCCTGCTGTTTTGTAACCAAGAGCCTCCTCCTTGTTCCCAAGAAATACTTTCTTCTGTAACAGCAGTGCAAAGCTAAGGGAAAAGAGCAAAGCAGAGACTCATTTGTGAAACCAACTTGACTACATTCATCTTGTTTCAAGCCCAGAGCCCTAGGATTACTCTGTGGATCTTATGAGAAAGGAGAATTTCAGGTTTCTCTAGGCTCCAGCATTGGAAAGAATCATGGGTATGGCTTCCTCTTACCAAAGAAGCCCATTTAGCTCAGCTGGCTAGTGACCTGACAGTCACTGCACAAACACACTTCACAACACATGTCCAACATACACCCACACACACATACACCACACAAAACACATGTGGCCACACACCACAGACCCAAACACAAAAACACTATACACTCACATATGAGTATCCCAGAATATGAATCTATATTACTAGGTTTTAATGAGTTTCACTTTTATTTGTAAATTTAAGATGAAAGCTTGCCCAATGTGTACAGGTTTTTAAAACCTGTATCTAGTTTTTGCTTATATTTCTTTTTCATTGAAGTTAATACTTCCATAGGGTTTTAGCTTCTCCATCTTGCTAAAGTGGTTGTGCTTGCTCTCTTGTGCATTTTTCTCTCTCTCTCTCTCTCTCCCCTCCCTCTCTCTCTCTCTCCCCTCCCTCTCTCTGTCTTCCTGTGCTTGGGGTTGAACTCACAACAGGGCTTCACATATACTTTGCAAGTACTCTGCCACTGGGCTGCACCCCTAACCCATTTTTTATTTCTTATTTGTGAGTCAGGGTCTTGCTAAATTATGCAGGTTGCCTCTGGCCTTGAACTCATGATCCTCCTGCCTCTGTCTCTCATGTGCTGGGATTACAGGGATATGCCACCATATAGGACTGGTTGATCTTTTTAAAACATCATTATTGTTGTTGTTAGGTGCCCTCAAGTCGTGTGTGACTCATAGCGACCCTTATAGGGTTTTCAATGGCTGATTGTTTCAGGATTGCCTTGGGAGTGGATTGCCACATCCTTCTCCTGTTTTTGCAGTGCTGGGACTCGAACTCAGGACCTCAGAGACTGCAGAGCAGTGTCTACCAACTAAGCTAAATCCAAGCCCACTAAAACATCATTAGGAAGAAGAAAAAACTATGTCATTTAAAGAAAAAAACATAGACTGCCCTCTCTCTATATATCATATATATGATAAATGTATAAAACATATGTAAATATCATATATGAAAGCATAATATATAACAATTGCTCTTATTGTTAGGTGCCATTGAGTCAGGTCCAACTCATAGCGACCCTATGTACACTCCCCAACACTAAGCCATGTCAAGCACTATGTCAGTGCTTTTCTGCTATTCATAGAGTTTTCCATGGCTGATTGCTTCAAGATTGTTTCACGAGTGGGCTGCCAGGTTCTTCTCCCAGTTTTGCAGTTCTGGGGATTGAACCCAGGGCACCAGAACACACAGGGTAGCGTTCTACCCACTGAGCTACACTCCAGCCCCAATATGTGGCAATATAATCATATCTATAACTGTAAACTTACATATAAAGACATACATGTATATTTCAAGAAGAATGAAACAATTCTTCAGCTTTGATGCTGATAAGCTGAACACATTCCATTTTCTTCTGTTTGCTTAGTTTTCGGAGTAAATAGTAGAAACACGTCTGTTCTTAACTTGCTCATGAAAGCTCCTCCTTTCAAGTGACCTCAGCGTTAGCTCTTTTTTCCTGTGCCAGAGATCTTTGATCTTCCTGAAAGGCCACCTTGTTAGAAAACACCACGAGGCTCACAACAAGCACAGCACAAGCAGTGCCAGAGCACAGTGTGAACAACATGACATGTTTGCACGTTGGTGTTGCAATGTGAGCTGTATCAACTTGGAAGGAACATTCTGTACATTGTGGTTTGTTGTTTTCATCAGCATCTCTCTTTGGAGCCTCAGAAGACTCGGCTGAATCATGTGCTCTTCTTCTCACAGACGTTATGAAACTGTGTTTCTCTTAAAGGACAATTTCATCTTGCAAGCTGGTATCTTGCCTCCTCCACAGCCCCTGTCAGTGGTTCTTTCCCTGTCTATTTCTGTGTCACTTCCTTTATATCTCAGCCAATCTTTCTGCTGCATGAAGATAGGAATAGGTTCATATAATGAGTGATAAATGCAAGGACCTGGAACTTCTGTTTGGATGGCCATGATTGTGGGGCACGCACGCCTCCTGGTCCAGCCTGGATGTTCGGATGGGCGCTGCTGCCACACACACGGATACTAAACACAATTCACTCGGGACCCTCAGGTGAGGGGTGCGGACACCTTTGGACCTCAGGAACGCTGGCGGAGAAGGGAGAAAGGAAAAGCCTTGGGCGCTTTTCCCTTCCAGGGACAAACACCTGTGTTGGTGGTCTTGGTGGTCATGAGGAGAGAGTTCTTGCTTCCTTGGTGGTCAGACAGAGAGCGAGTCCTTTCCTTGTTGAAGGTTGGGGCAGGAGAGCGTTCTTTCCTCACCAAAGGTCCGGGCGAGAGAGTGGAGAGAGCTGTTTCCTCATCGATGGTCAGGCGAAAAGGTCTTTGCTTAGCTGATGGTCCGGTTGAAAATGGGGAAGTTGTTTCCTTGTTGGTGGTCGAAGGTCTGGGTGAAAAAAGGGAAAGGTGTTTCCTTGTCAATGGTCCCTGCGAGAAAAAGGGAAAGGTGTTTCCTGGTCGATGGTCCAGGTGAGAAAAAGGGTCCAGCTGCTGCAGTGCAGCTCCTTATATAGCTCCCCCATGGAATGACCTGAGCCAATCAGCTTTGAGTCCAGTTGTCCAATCAGGTTCGGGGGATTTGTGAAGGGTTTTGTACAAATGTCCAACCAAGTTACTTTCATTTTCTCTAGATTTCTAATTTACAAACCAGACCTTCAAAAGCTGTTTTCCCAGTTTTGGGGTTTTTACCAATTTCTTCCCAATTTCTCCCTACACATAATGATACCCGGGCTATTTGATGGAGGTTGGTTAGGATTTTTGCTCTTTTTACCAGAAACCTTGCTGCACTGATATTTTTATATCCACGTATGTTTTTGATGTTTAGGTGATATACTGTGTCATGCAAAGGCCCCACTCTGTATTCTGGGATATATTTAGGAGAAGGTTTAAAAGACTTTAGAGAAACCAGTATGTCACATGTTCATTCAAATTACATAATTTTTATACATGAGAGATGCAAAGGGAATGTCAATAAGATTATTTTACAGGGAATCAAAGACAGGTGAACTCATTTAGGAGGAAGGAGAGGAAGATGTTAGTCTTCAGACCAACATTTTGCAGAGAAAGATTCAGAGAAGTTGGTGTTGCTCCTCTACATTCAGAGCACATGACATTCTTTCATTCAGAGCACAGACGGCCTTGAGTGAAGTCTCACACTGTACATTTACTGAGCCACTGAGACCTTGACACAGTGACTCACAGAACTCACACAGGCAGACTCTGAGGCAGCTGAAGCTGGTTTCAACTCTGAAATACCATGGTGCAGCAAATTCTGCTCTTCTCATAATGAAGCCCCGCCCAAATCCTTTGCTTCTCCCTCCAACACAGCCCCTACCCTGGACTAGTCCCAGTACGTTTTTGCTCCTCCCTCTCTATTCCATAGTCACAGCTCAGCACAAGCCCTCTCAGGGAGGCAGCAGCGAGCAGGGTGCTCACATGCACCAGAGCAAAGTAGAACAGGGTCTCCATCCTCACACATCATGGTATTAGAAAGAGCAGAAGCTTAACACTGAAGAACTGCAGCTCTAATGGAGAATCCACCAGAGAAAGAGATGGTGGGGAGAGGTCTCCTTTCCAGGCCCTGTACTACCAGTACAGACCATGGTCTCTGCATTGACCACCATGCCGGCTGCACCCTATAACCCATTCCTTACTTCTCCTGATTGGAAGTATGGAGGTGGGGATGGGCGAGACCAGGCTCTGTGAATTGGTTTCAAAGTAATATTTCAGAAAATTCTTCTTTCTTTTTTCCTTTTGTCCATGCTAGAGGTTGAACCATGACCTTATACGAGGCAAGGGCTTCACCGTGGAACTGTACCCCCAGATTCCCCTTTTTCTTATTTTTCATTTTGAGACAGGTGTTTGCTAAGTTGTGCAGGCTGCCCCGGCCTTAAACTCCTGATCCTCCTGCCTCAGCCTCCCAAGTGGCTGGCACCACAGGTATGTGGCATGGAACCTGGCTGGAAAAAAAAAAAAAAACTTTTCTTCAAATAAAGTAGAAATAGGAGTAATAAGTGAATGAGGTGGCACCGTGAAGAACCTTTGTGCACGTGAACTGCATTCATGTCCATATCACACACTGATATTCTTTGGGTCTTGGGACTATTTTACTAAAATACTACTAGAAAAATCAGTGATCTTTCTTTTTAGAAGCCCTTTGTGTAAACAGTCAATGCCTCACATATATGGAGGGAGGTCACATTAATGTGTCCAGACATTCAATCAAAAAGTGATTATCTGGATTCTGGTTGGACAATTACTCCCTTTGTCCTAGCACCCTGATTAGAAATTGGTACCGCACAGACTTGTGGACTTTGCGATGTGGCTTGTTCAATCTGTGTTTTCTTTAGATGTTTTGCTTTAAACTACAAAAAGATTCAGATTGACAAATGCATTGTAACTAGGAAAAATAAGAAAACATACTTTAGTTGTACATCGACAATATATATTTTATATAATATGTAATTGTACATAACCATGTATCTATATAATTATGGATATATAGTTAGATATATTTGATTACAATAAGAAACAGAATTTCTAACCAGCCTCTTAGTTACATAGGTATCAATCACTCTGACAAGTGTACAAAAGGTACCTAAGCCCTTCTGAGATTTCTACATCTATCTGGCATGTTGGATTGAAATCCTAATGTTTTCTTCTTTTTGCACACTGCTTAAGGCCAGTTTCTTTGGTCTATTAACTGACTTGTAAAAAGGAAGAGTAAATTGTCCTTGACTGTACAAACACCCCTGACTTTTTTTCCATGAATACAAATGGAAGATTTTTAAACCTTGGCAGTTTGCAAAGACATGACTCCCAAGATAAATTAAAGATCATGAAAACTTTCTCTCTCTCTTTTTTCATTATTGAGAGATTTTTTTTGGGGGGGGAGGTAGCGTGGGTTATAATTATGATTCTGACACTGCTTGGTAATCTTAACCAACATAATCTCCCTGGAAACACTTTTTTTTGTTAATTAGAAAAAAGTGTGAATTTGCTGTAGGAAGGAAGGATAAGCTGGATGACCTCAAATCCCGATCCAGTCTCAACAATTGATAGTTTCATAATTTAATATGCATGGAATCAACACTCTTCTCCTCTTCCTGGACTTTTAACAGACGCACCTACCATATGCTCATCCTGAGCTCTGAGTAGCAGTCCACTGTGGCAATTATTTGATTGTATTGAAGTTCTGTTTTGTATATTTGTCATCCTCATACCTTGTTAACATAGGGCCAAGATCTGACTCAGCTGTGTTTTCTTGACTTTGTGTGCCAAGTTCCAAACATGTAGTTTAGTGCAAAGAAATCCTATATATGGAATTAATAAACAAAGTAATTGCTTGATAGTATTCAATAATTAAACACTAGTTACTAGTGATTCTTTGTGTTTCAGAAAAATATCATGTTTGGCCTTACCCATAAACAGCCCCCAAGGGAGCATAGTCTGAGAGGGCTGTTCAGTGTTTCTTGTCTTAGTTTACAAACACTTGAGCCCTAGAATTCCCCAACCAATTAGTGTGAGTGTTAATTAACAGCATTCAGTCCTCAAGTACAACTTGTAAGTATGAAACAGGTTGTTGTTGTTGTTGTTGCTAGGTGCTATCCAGTCTGTGTCTGATTCATAATGACCCTATGTACAACAGGCAAAACAGTATTGTCAGTGTTTCTCTGGTATTCATAGGGTTTTCAATGACTGATTGATTTTTTGGGAGTGGGTTGCTGGATCTTTCTCCCAAGCCTACAGCAGCTGGTGTTCCCAGGCAGTCTCCCATCCAAGTACTAACCAAGCCCAATTCTGCTTAGCTTCTGAGATCTGACGAGATTAGACACCACCGTGGTACAGCTGCAGACAAAGTAAGACAGGTCTAAGGCACTTGCTAGGAAGTGTTAAAAGTGGAGCCCTGAATAAGACAAAGAATAGCACTCTTTTCTCCTTTTCTTCCTTCTTTATTATGTCCCAAACACACATTAGAGTGCAACCCACACGAATCTTAAAGGAAAGTAGGGAATGGACATTAGTAAGCAGGAGATTCTACCACAGAATGATCAGTGCTGGGCTGGAGAAGCAGAGAGAGGTACCTTAGGGGGACCAGCAAAAGCTTACAGAGGCAAAGATGGCTTAGTTGAGACCTACTGAACTAGTGAACACTAAAGACCTGGAGAGATGGGGAAAAAGAGGTCCATTTACAGATAAAAATGTCTCTTTGGTGAGTAAGGCACAACCAAAAACATAAGATCCACCTTGTGAGGTTTAGAAAGTTGTGGGAAGAAGGGGACAGGGGGAGATGAGTGTGGTCACTTTAGCAGGGGCTGGTTCATGTAGTCCTTGTAACTATGTAAGGCATGAAGATCACATTAAAGAATTCAATCTGAGGTCAAAGAGAATTCCCTACAGTATTTTAGACAAAGCAGTCACACATCCAGTATGAATTTTTGAAAATTATCTATGGAGTCCATGGAAGCAAATAATTTCTTAGGGAAAAGAGTAGATTAGGAGCCATGAACACAAATTAAGATTCTTTTCGAGTCAAGTAAGAGATGAAAGCAGTCTGGACTATGTCAGTAGCCAGAGTAGTAGAGGAAAAAGGATGTATTTTTAGATCCAGGAGGAACAGGACTCAATAATTCACATAATTAGGAGGTAAGGAAGAAGGAGGAGTTTAAAATGAGTTGCAGACTTGGGACCCTGCAAGTGGATTTTTAATGGTTCCATTTGTTAAAGGAGGAAACATAAAAGGGAGAGCAAGTTTCTGAGGGGCACTGTAAATTATGTTTAGAACATGTCAACTTGAAATGTAAAAGGTAGTTTACTGTTTGAGATATGGGCAGAAAAGACAGGTTTAGGGTTTGTCAGGATGGTGGTAGAGGGAGAGGATCGTATTTCTGGAAAAAATGCACAATTTGTTGGACATTTTTATTTAACCATTGTTTTTTTTTTAAATCAGCAAGTCCTAGAGAGATTATAATTGTGATGAAACTCTGTTAAGGAGCATCAGCAGGAGTGAATCAAGGAGAGGGACTTGGAGAGAAGCCTGAGGGGCACTGGCCTTTAGGAAGGATGTGAAGGGAAATGATCCAGCCATGGAAACTAGCAAGTGCACCTGGAAGGTTAGGAGAAGACCCATGAGCTGTGAGAAAAATCAAAGTGGTTCAGCCACGTTATCTCAGGCAAGGACTGAGAAGAAGCCATGGATCTAAGAAGTAGGAGGTGGGGCAGACCCCGTGGATACCCAGTTTTCATCCTTTACTTCCCCACTAGGGTCTCTCACCCTAGAGCTCCCAGGGAATACATGGGCTTTAATGCAAGATGAAATGCAAAGATTGCCAGAATTTTTCTGTAAAAGGGCCAAGTAGTAAATATTTTAAGCTGTGCAACAGTCTGTTGCAACTATCCAACTCTGCCTTTGTAGCACGAAAAGCAGTCATAGACAAAAAGCAGCCATGGACAATAGGTAAAAGAATGGACGTAGCTGTGTTCCAAAAAAACTTTATTTACAAAAACAGGCTGAGATCAGATTGGCCCTTAGGCAATAGTTTGTGGACACCTGATGTAATCTATTCTTAACAATTAACAAGAATCCCTGTAGATCTTTTACCTAACTCCCTTTATATTGACATTTTGCATAATCATAAAAATGATCAAAACCCAGAAATACTATCTCTATTAAAATAGTAACTGAAACAGACTTTATTTGAATTTCACAATACTATTAAACTACAGTTTCTCTAAATTTCAAGTTGCCTCACAAATGTAGTTTTTTGTTGTTGTCTAGGATCTAATCTATTATCCCTTATTCACCTTAATTATGTCCTCTAATCTATGAAGACTTCACAGTCTTATCTTTCATCACTTCTGTGTATTTGGAGAGAACTAATGATTCATTTTATATGACATCTCTCAATTGGGCTTGTATGATGACTTCAAATGATTAGATTGAGGTCATGCATTGTTGTTGTTGTTAGGTGCTATCAAGTTGAGTCCAACTCATAGCGACCCTAAGTACAACAGAATGAAACACTCCCAAACATTGTGTCATGCCTGGAACTGTCCGTGCATTTTTACTGTTCATAGGTTTTTCCACGGCTGATTGTTTCAGGATTGCTCAAAGAGTAGATTGCCATGTCCTTCTCCCATTTTTGCAGTGCTGGGGATTGGCCTTGGAGCCTCAGAGGGTGCAGAGTGGCACTTTACCAACTGAAGGGTGTACAACACATCAGTAAGAACATGAGAAAGGTACATCTTCCTTCTGAAGGTGTTGACCTTGACCTCTTGGTTATGATGAGTTTCTCTGCAGTGACGTTACTAATTTTGCTTTTGTAATTAATAGATACTGAGGGAGATACTTTGAGATTGTATGAGTAGCCTATCTCTCCTAAAACTTTGTCCACTAATTTTAGCATTTATCAGTCAATCTTGCCTGCAATAAAAGGATTATTGCCTGTAGTAATTATTATCAGAGTATTTGCAACTTTCTCTAATGTTAAAAAAACAGGGCTTGTGGGAAAAAATAAGATTCCCATATCTGTACAACATTATTGTCAGAATACTAACAAAAATATAATTATTTCCTGTGGAGATAAGTTTTAATGCCCAGGCAGGCAGGCTGCAGGAGGCAGCTTCTGTGGATATGAACAATTGTTTGAAAATTCTAGAAACCTTTTGCTTAGAGCAGGGATGGCAGATGCTGAGAGGATGCAGGTGAAAATGCTGTCTCTAAGCTGTCCTGGGAGGCCATGCAAGCTGCGAAGGTTGCAGGCTGCACAGGCTGGCTTTGGCAAAGGTCAGTTAAACATAAATGTAAAAGATTCGAGAAAAAATATGTCTTTCTTCTTCACTCATTGTTACCTTGCCCATGTAATACTTGGAATCTCTTGTCATTACTACACAATATATGAAGAGAGGTTGTCCTGAAAATTAGAAGTTGAGGAAGAGAGAAGTTTTGAGGTGCTTGAAGATGTCAAGGGGAGAGTTCTTCTTTCTCTATTTTAATTCTATAAAATATTTGAAAATAGGTAGATCTGTGTGAAATCCATATTAAACTCTACTTAATTTTATAAGATTACAATTTCCTATGTCCTTAGTGGTTTAACATGATGTTTTATACAAAAGGAGTGAAAGAGATCACAGAATATAAATGAGTCCTACCTTATTTAAAGTATAAGTCTGTATCTTTTTGATGAACACATAGTTGTCTCAATTCTTGTTCTCTAGAAGAGTTATAAGTGATGTAATAATTGCACAATGGAAACAGCCAAAACCATATTATACCCCAACATTTATTAATAAAGGGGAAAGGGTCATAATTTCCATGCTGCTGCAATCATCTTTTGTCTGTGGGACACAGAATAGAAGGAAAAGCCAGATCAAGCCTGCCTGTCTGATTTTATGAGTTAAGTAGGTTCTTGTTTCCGGGAAAGCAGGAAGGTGTCTCATGTATTCCACAATTCTTATTTCTTCCTTCTAGGTCTTACACTGTTTATTTAGAGAGAGAGGATGGATTTGGTTATTATATGGGCAAAGCTGTGTAAGTTTAAACCTGCAAGCTTTCATTTAAATAGTTGTCATTTCTTGGTTCTGAGGAAGGAGACAGTAAAAAGGAGAATGGAGAAAAATAAAGACGTATTACTGACAAACTGATGAAAATCAGAAAGGAAGACAGATCTCATTTTAGCCCTCCATTCCCTGTAAGTGCAAACATTCAACTGGTGACACAAGTTCAAGAGAAGAAAGTAAACAGCATGATTCTCTTCTATAGACTTAATTGTTGAGGGATCACTACTACCAGTTACCTTCGGAGTCCCTGCCGTGACATGAAAGAGTGCTCTTTCCTAAAGATTATAGGGATTATTTTATAATTTTACAGCATATTCTATAGTACACCCTCCAAATAGTCATTTAGACTAAACCAGTCGAAAGGAATTACAAGAGTGAGAAGAAAATCAGCCTTCACTAAGCCTAGTGTCTAAACAGAATCCAATGAAACAGTGAGATTCTGCTTTCATAGACGTAGTGTTTGACATAAGTGTTAATTTACATCTACACTGATGTTATTAATAATCGTTAAATTGTCATATTATTTAAACCTTGAATGTGAATGGATCACACTCAGTTTAAAGCTTACAAGATAGCTCTTCAAAGAGTTTGAAGTTAGGAAAAAAGGAAAAACAATAGTGATTAGTTTTAGCATAACACTTTAAATTTACAAACCATTTTCTTAGGCTTTCACTCATCAAGGGACCTTTATTAAAAGAAGACAGTGCAGCTCAATGACAGAGATTTCTAAATAGCCAAGTTGGAAGGTGAATATCCTATTCATGATCCCAGCATTGGCCACTTCCCAGGGCAAAATGCTGGTTCCCATGACACAGGCACTGCAGTGTTTAATGTTACATAAAATCGATTTTTCCTTCTTGTGCAATTTTCTGGGAACAAATAGCTTAATTAATTTATTGTTTGTTAATTTTTTTTCCTGAACTCTTCATTGAGTTCTAATTGTTCATAGGGGGGTTTCTGGGATTTGAAAGCTGCATGCAGTAAAGGAGGAATTTTTAGTAATTTAAATGTAACAGACTTTACTATCCCTCCACAGACTTAAGGGCAGGGCATTGAGTTGGTAAAAACAACCGTTCCTTTCATGCTTTGTTCAAGTATTTATTTGCTGCTACTATTGTATCTGCTGAACATAACCACTAAGGAGAGGATCATGATCATGTGATCACAATCAGAGGTTCTTTATACACAAAACCTTCTGGGCAACCAAACAAAGTAAAACCAAACAAAAACTATGATACAATATGGCCTGGAAGAATTGTTGTTGTTGTTGTTGTTGTTGTTGTTGTTAGGTACCTTCAAACTGAGTGTGACTCATAGGGACCCATACAACAACACAAAACACTCCCCAGTACTGTGCCATGCCTGGCACTCTGGTGCTTCTTGGCTACTCATAGAGTTTTCAATGGCAGATTGTTTCGGGAGGGGGATGCCAGGTCCTTCTATTTTTGTGGTGGTGGGGATTAAATCCAGGGCATCAGAGAGCATAGAGCCACCACTCTACCAAATGAGCTAAACTCTAGCCCCCCCATCATTATAGTAGGGATATATTAAACACACATGTAAGTATTTTAAGGTGCTTGGTGAAATGTGCAATCCATCCTTGATAACAGCCAGTAGGGTGAAAATAAGTAACAATTGTATTTTTCAAAAAGAAAGAATACTGAATATTTTTACAATGCAGAAATGACAGATGATTGAAGGGATAGATAGGTTTAAGCTGATTTAAACATATATATAATTATTATGTATATATATAATTATATATAAAATTACTACATATACAACATATATGTAATATATGTATACATCCATCACATGGTACCCCATTATTACATAAAATTTTTGTTCTTATGGATCAGTTTAGAAAGAAAATTAAATTAAAAAATGTAAGCCAGAAAGTTGTAAGATGTTGTGTAGATCACACTGCAATTTAACGGTTGATATTTTCAATGAACACAGAGCTATCAGATATGGAAAAATTAATCTTTCTCTCTTTCTCTTCCTCTTTCTCTCTCTCTCCTCCCCCTCCTTCCCTCTGTTCCTTTCTCCCTCTATGTACCTATGTACACATACGTATATATATATATACAATATGTAGATATATACAGTAGACAGTGTGTGTGTATATGTACATACACACAGCGGTATAAAGAGTTTGCATGTCTAACAATAAAAGTTTTGAAGATTTTTTTATTATGCAGTTAGGAAGCAGTAATTTCATTATTTACATTGAAGAAATATAATATCTTGTTAAAGAATGCCTGTCTCAGGATGCTTAATGTTTCTCATTGACATGTCTAGCTCTATTAAAATAGAATCCAGAGGTAATTTTCATCTGTAGTTCAGTCTCTGTTGAGTATTTTAAAATATTTTAAAATTCATGGGAATAATCAACACCCAGAAGAATTACATCTTTGGCAATGAAAAATATATTGAGAGATTTTAAAGCCTTTGCAAACTGCCACTCGAGCTTATTATTTATGAACTCTTTGCTCTTTAAAATTGAGAACAAAGCAATTAACTACAATTTCACACCTTCAGGAAGAGTAAGAACACAGGCTGCCATCTATTGTAAATTCCAAAGTGTATTCTTTCACTTCAATTTATGGTTCCATTGTGTGGAAATTTTTTCTTATTCAAGGGAGGGTTGGAAAATGAATCTTTCACTTTGTTCACTGAAAATGAACAGTGCATACTAGTTTTATTCTTAAAACAATAAGCTTAATAGGTTCTATTGTAAAAGAATAATTGCAAATCCAATAGTTAAGAACATAATACACACAAGCAGATCATGTGTGGTCGGTTAATATACTTCTTTTCACTTTGTCACTGAGCGTGGTGCTCAGAGTTTGAAAATGTGCATGTTGGTAGCAGCTTACGTAGTAGTTAGGGAGCACTTCGGGGTGCTCAGTCATTTCTGGATATTCATTAATCTTCACAGTGACCTTGTGGTACTCAAGCTGTGTTACTAAATTTATGTGCTCTTAAATTAACTGACCTAAGGGAGGGTTATGAATTCGCCCAGCTCACACATGGGAAGGCAGAGGTTTCAGTGTGTGTATGTGACCAGAACTGCAGTACTTTTCTTCCTCTTTGCTACACACTGCCCCACAAGAGACTGTAAGATCAGTGACATCATACCAACCTCTTAGAACTTAATACTTTTTCCACCAAAAGAAAGCAGTGTCATTTTCCTTTTGGAAGTCAACAGTAGAAATAATTCACTTAATTTTCACACTTGAGAGCTGTTCTAAGATGATGTTAGAATTTAACTTCTTTTCTTTTGTGCTTTAGATCTCAATATTGTTTTCTATTTCTATTCCTATTGCCTGGGCTATAAGCAATAGTCTCCTCCTCCTGTGCAATCTTATCCTTCTTCCTACAACCTCCTGTTCAAATTTTTCAAAGAGTAGCTCTACTCAAAATAAATAGGTGAATAAAATGAAAAAAAATAAATCTTTGAATTACTGCTCATGACTATTCCATAAAATCTGTGCAATACTGGCTTCCTGTATGAGTCCGCAATTATATTTTCAACCCTTTCCTTTCCTCTCACATTAGGAGGTAACTGTGAATTTAACTATTTCCATGTAAAGCTGTCCCTGCCCCTAATCTCAGCCCTAAGACTATTAAAAAAAAAAGACAATGTTAAGTTCTCACCACGTTGACTGGTTTGTGGCAGGCACTTTGATAAATCTAGGTTCTGCCCTCAAGTAGCAGGTGTTTCATAGCAGACAGATTCTGCCGTCAAGTAGCAGATGTTTCATAGCCAGACAGCCCAAGTAGACAACTACCTAAAATAAAATAGCCCAAAAGACTGAATAAAATTTTGCATATTTTATCTAATTCATCTAGGAACTATATACTCACCTGTTTTAGCCATCTTACCAATTGACACAAACTATCATGGATTGTGTGAAAATGATGTCCAGGAGAAATTTCTCTATCCTTACTTAATTTCTTCATTTATTTCTTTCTTTAAAAAATTTACCAGATTTTCTCCATATATACTTTCTCATATCCTCACTAGTGGCTGCCCAGTCTCCTGGTCTAGAAGATTGCTTTTTCTCACTCTCTGTTCAAAACATAATGTTATATTAGTAATCTACCAAGCTCAACATGTAGCCCATCTCATTGTACTATGACTTCTCCCTTCTGTGAAGTTCAGAAGCTCTCATTGTCATCCCTCAACCCATACTTTTGTTATGGTGGAGTGTTTTGGAAAGCAATGTGATCATAATCAAATCATATTCAATGTATCCGTAATCTTGTCTGAACCTAGATTGGAGCCCTAAAAGTGTGTTACTCGATAGGTATTTTCCCCCTCAAAAATCTGATATTATTTTCTCTCTAGATATTTTTCTTTTAAAAAGTAACTCCCTTCATTTATTTTCCTTTTTTTTTTTGTTAGCCTTTTTGGTTTTTATCCATCTGTCTTTACAATGTCAAATGTTTTGCATACTTTATTAAATCTCAATTTTCTTACCTGTAGATTAGAGATGGTGTTACTTAAAATATATAGTTATGAGGGGTGGGACAGAATAAAACAATATACTCAAACTTTCACACTTGGCAGGAGCAACTGAAAAATTAGTGAGGAGGGGAAAAGAGAAGCTAGGCTCCAGGCAGGGAATATAAAAGCTAATATGTTCCTATCTTCATTATGGGCAGAAGATTACATAGAAAATAACAAGAAAACATGAAAAGCATTATTAAAGAGATATAGTGAAGGTAAGAAAACCTTTTCTGTTGAAGATAAATTTCAGTTTGATGTTTCATAAATGCAAGATAATGTGCATTTGGGGATCTGATGTTATTTCTTAATCACTTGGGCCATAACAAATCAGCAGATGAAATGGCATGGACTGAAAAAAAAAAGCTTAAGGTTGACATAACAGTGTAAATCATGCTGAATTAGAAGAGTTGCATTCTGATTCCATGATATTCACCTTTCTTTGTAAACCCATATATTGAGAATGAAGTCTAGATAGGAAGAAGACTGATGAATGGATAGCTATTGATCCTTTCTGTAGAATGGAAATGGGTTAGCTCTGCCACAATGAAACTGACCCAAGTTATTCATTACAGTAATGACTTACCACCCCTGTGACCACATTACCTTATAATAAAATGCATGAGCATGAAGGCCACAAACAGTAAATGTCCATCCTTCTCCTTTCCCTTTGACTTTTCTGCAAATAAAACCAAATGAACAGGTGCCAACATATTATAGCATTGATAGTCATTTAGTGTCAGGAGAGGAAAAATGCACACAGACACCCCTTTCCCATATTGGTATAAACAATATCCAAGGGAAAGTTTGTTATTTACAAACAGATTATTTTATTTACCTTTGCAACTATTTGTTTTTGAAGGAAGTTTATTCTATAAATTTATAGTGACAACAAAAAGATATATGTGATCATCAAAGAAACAGGTTTAAGTGGTTAAAAGCATGAATAACGAATTTAAATCACAAAGTGTATTAGTTTTTTCCTAAGTTTATAATAGTACCAAATTTAAAAAATTTATAAGCTCAGAAGGGTGTGTAGTTTCCATGTATCAGCAGCATGTATTTTCTGTGGTTTCCATGAGACAAAAGTCCAGGCATGGCTTAGCAGTCCTCTGTTCATGCTCTCAGAGGCAGCAGTCAAGGTGTTCGCTGGGCTGCATTCTCATCAGGAGGCTGGACTGGAGATGAATTTGTTTCTAAGCGCATGCACATTCTTGGCAGAATTCAATACCTTGAAGTTGTGTGAGTGAGGTCCTGGCTTTTGTTGACTGTTGCCAGAAAGCTATCTTGGGGTCCTAAAGGCAGCCTGAGATACTAGAAGCCTCCTGCAGTTCCCTAACAGCATGGGTGCTTCCAAATACAGCCACATATCCCAGTTCATGCAAAAGGAGCATCTCCAGCTCCAGTCAGCTATGACAGAGTCTTATATGATGCAATGCCATCATGGGAGTGACATCCCATCATGTTCGCTATACTCTGTTGGTTAGAAGAACCTTACAAGGTTCATTGAGTCCTGCCTAGACTCAATGAAAGGAAATTAAACACAAAGGATGAACATCTGGGGTGGGGATTGCTAGGGTTTGTCTGCCACCCTAGGTTATATGAGTAACATGCAAAACACATTTGTATTAATTATCTCAGTATTTAAAATTAAAGGTTTACCATAACTTATGCAGAATAATACATAAAGTCTCCATTCCACTGTGGTTGTATATTCATGGTATTCACTTTTGCATGTGTGTACGGTACTGGGAATCAAACCTAGGGCTTCAAGCACCTCCTGGCCCATCTCATGGTATTTAAGTGTTTAAATCAGATGCCCTCATGATAAGGAGCTTTTAAGTATAATGGAAGAGAGACATTAAAAACAAAACAAAGCTGTTCGGTAATTATGTGTACATGTTCACCTAGGAATTTGCATTTGAGTCAATGTTTTTATGAGCCATATTTTTCTGGTTTCCTTCTGGAGAATAAAATAAAAATCATATATGTGATAGAAATAGCATGGTAGTTTTCTATATAAGATGGAGCCAGCTGCTGAAAACTAAACCTTTCCCCACAGCCAACACCCATATTTGAAGACCAAGGACTTATCTAAAAAGTGTATAAGTTGTGCATTAAATAATTGCAAATTAAGATTATAATAATGTTTAAAAATATTTAAACTTAATTTGGTTTCTGTATGTTAAGTTAAAGGAAAAACAGTCCCCAGTGAATAACATAAAAAAGTCAGTGAATATTTTAAACCTTTATGAAAATATTATTTTATTTGTACATATTGGTGGGGTAAAGAGTAATAAGTCACTTGCTATATCCATTATGCAACTTAAAAATCACTTTTGCTTACACATACCTGATCTTACATATTTTACAGAACAGTATAAACTAAAGAAAAGAAAAAAGTAGGAATTTTTAATTAATGTGTATTGAAAGTCATATGCAATCATAGGTTATGTTCTCATTTATTCCCCCCTTCCATGAATTCATATAGTTATATCTTATATGTTCGGCAGTATTCTAGCTGTTGGTGATTGTATTAGTTATCTGCTGATGCTTTAAAATAGTCTTCCAAATTAGAATCTTAAAACATCAAACATTAACCTGGATTCCAAAGGTCAAGCTTCCTGGAGCATTTTGGTCATGTTCTGACCCAGTGTTTCCAGTGTCTCCTATAAGGCTGGTCCAAGATGATGGCCAGGACTGTGGTTATCTGGAGGGTGGTTTGGGATTTTAGGATTTTCTTCCAAGTTCATTCATGTGACTTTGCGCCTCACTGTGTAAGCCTCTTCCACAAGGCTATCCGTGATGTGACAGGTGGATTTCCCCTGAGCAAATGATCCAAGAAAGGGCAAGCAAACAACAGACAGCAGCTACAGTGTTGTGTCACTTATTTTCAGAAGTGACATCCATCCTTGTTTCTGTAATGTATGAGTCCAAGAGACCAACCTTGGGGCAGTATGGCAATGGACTACAAAAAGATGTGAATCACTGGGAGGCTGGTGACCACAGGAAAGCAAGCATAAATGAACCATATTAGAACACATATTTTTATCTCATTAGGTGGATTTATTTCTCATGATAGACAATGGTTCTTTGGTGCTAATTAATATTGTAGAATCAGCCACTGGTGTAATACTAGCTTCTATTGGAACAATGAGTTTACAGTAAAGTCAGTTTGTTTACCCTCCCATCTCTTAGACCTCCTTTCCCAATTTGCAAAATGCTGCCCATTCTTTGTCTGTTCAAATGATGCAGTATCCATAAATGTGTTCATCCTCCCCATCAACCAACCTTTATCACTCCATCTCCTGAATTCTACTCTCAGATGTTTTAAATTTCTTTTGCTGGCTATAACTTTTTCTTTCCAGCAATGTAGTTACTAATCTAAATAGTTCTTTATCCTGATCAAGTTCAGTATTTTGAAAGTGAGACTGAGTTTTTTTATTTTATGTACTGCCTAGTAAATTTTCTAGCAATTATGGGAAAAGAGTGAGTTATTATGTGAAGGGAAGTATGTTAGCTAGACCATGGTCAGAAGAACTCAAAAAGCATTTGAGGTATAGAAAAACATGAACGATAACTGTGAAAGAAAAAACACATTGTAAGATTAGAAGTATGGCAAACAAATAACTTTAGCAACATACTTGTAATGACACTTATTGTCTACAACATTAACCCAGCCCAATGCCTTCCCTCCCAACAATGCTAGTAAAATGAATGCTTTACATAACTGCAATGATTTCAAGGTACAACACTTAATTTTAACACTCTTGACACATACATGGGTTGCACCATATGCATTTCTTATTTTAAGTTTCTATTCATTTCCATTTTCTTATGAAAATAAAAAAATTTAAACTTAAAAATTTCATCTCTATTACCCTGTCAATTCCTGAATTCTGCTTGTCAGACTATTTCATCATAGACCATAAGGTGTAATATTCTATCGTGATACATAAATAAATCTGGGATTTTTTTTGATCTATTGACGTTCAATGGAATCATTTTAAAGATTAAACATGAATTGAGATCTAACTGTTTCTACCCCTTAATTTTAACCTGTGTCATTTCAAAGTCATTGTTTTTCCTTTAGCATATTAGTACTTTTCCACTGGATGGTCTAAGATTGTTTTCAGAGTGAGAGTACATATTTATTAATTTGTATTGAATAATGCAATATTTAATTCAATAATTTGTATTCAGTAATTTGTAAGAGAATAATGAATATTAAAAAATAAATTGAATTTACATATCCCTTTATTTTTGTACAAATTCCAAACACCTTATTACAATTTACAAAGTCCTTTAATCCAAGCTATAATTTTGTCAACTGCATTTCTACCTCTCAGTACAATGCACTCTTTTCATTTATTAACTGTGTTAAAATTTTGGCTGTCTCCAGACTTCAGCTTGTGGCATTTCTTTTCCCTAGAACAATACTGGCAGATTTTCACTTGGTAGACTAGTCATATAACTGAGTCTTAGTTTAAATACCAATTCCTTAAGAGACTGCCCATGACGACACTCTAAGGATAGAAGCCCAGCCAAGTTAAATTATTCTCTATCATAACACTTACCAACTATATTTACTGTGATACAAAATTTAAATTTTATTTCTTGTTTGTTGAATAACTGACAGACTAAATTTATAACTAAGCATATTACAGTGTCTGAAACATGGAGGGAATTCTGAAATATTTTTTAATGAACGAATACATAAGCATCCCATTAATCAAAACCAATCTCTTTCTAAAATCATTTACAAAATTTCATTCTGCATTCTTAGTTTTCTGAGAAAACATTTACGCTTGCTTTGACAGAGTTTTTGTGCTTTCATTCACCCAAATCAAATGATCATCCTATCTAAAGTGCAGTACAGAGAATAAAGTCAAAGACTTCTCCTAGGATCAAGACTCATTGTATTTACCTTCAGTGAACATACGGGCAATAACATGTCATCATCAGGTCTAGCCTGGTAAATAGGTACCAAATTGAAATACACAATTTCCTGTAACTGAAATGCAAAACCTACGAAGAATCTGTCTCTTTTAAAGAAATCAAGAAGTGAAACTTCCAGATAAACATCGATTTGAATAGACAACCATATGGTGGAATGCTGGAAATATTTTTGTTTTTATTAAACCATATGAGAAAGGCTGTAAAGAACTGTAAGTAAGCTGCAAGTTGTATCTAGCAAGAGTGATTGGGCTAGGATAAGTGGCCTCATTTCTCTATCCTCTCATTTCCAGTGTTTATACCGTCCTTTATCAGAGATGCAGCACAGAAACTCTTCTTGCCCTTGTCTGCAGTGGTTTAGGCTTGTGATGATCCCTTATCTGCACACATATATGGTACACTTACAGCAGAATCTTGTGAACAATACTTATTCCTTTTTCTTTCAATTCCTTGGAGAAGGTGATTAGTTATTTTTAAATACTTTAATGTCTATGTCTGATAATTCTTCTGATTATATAAAGGTAAAAATAACATATTTTGAAGCTATTTTACATACTCTAAATACAGGGGAAAATTTAGACATTCTGGCATCATTCATATTTTTAAAAACAAGCGTTAGAATAATATAATTCATTAATTAATTCCAGACTTGACAAACCTCATTTCAGCCTAAAAATTTCCCCCTTGATTTCCTTCATCGAGATGATACAGGCAACAAGAATCTGATCTGGAACATATTAACAGATCCATTGTGTAATCATAATTTTCCAAATGCAAGAATAAATATGCACCTTGCATTTAATTTTTACATAACCAGGCCCAGACAGACATACCTATCATACTGATAGTCTCAGATTCTCTTTAATTCTGGGACATGGAATAAGATGAGTAAATTTCAGACAACTCTATGAGTCACAGTCTGAATGTGATTTATGGGAAGTGAATTTGCTCTCCTGGAGTGACTAATGTGAGGAGCCAAAGGAATCCAAATTCTGCTCCAGGGTCTCAGCTGAAATGCTGGCTCACAGATTCATCTCTGACTGTTAACCTGATTGATGCCCATGGATGATGCTTTCCAAGTGGTCTACAGAGACATTTTAGGACTTTTCTATTGGATGTTTCACACTTTCACTTTCCTAAATAAGAAAAAAATTTACAACTGTTTCCCTACTGGTGGTCTTAAGTATAATTTCAAATCATGGGGACATGGTATTCTCTAAAGATAATATACTGACATTTATTCTGGTATTACACTGTGTATAAAAACTTTGGATCTGGAGTACGTACACTAGAATTCCTATTTTTCTCCTGACTGGGGTTTCTGGCCTGGATAAATCATCTTCTGTGTTTATTCATCTCTACACTGGTATAGCTAATACATATCTATACTATATGTGAAAAATGCAGTATATTACTTGAACAGACTTATATAACTTGAAGATATATATTATTCACCCTAAGTGACTCCTAAAATATCAAAACAAAAATTTTTAGCTAATATGTCAACAATAGGGATAACATAGAAAAATGCAAAATCAGCCCAAAAGAAGAAAAAAAAAATTACCAGATGAAACTAATAAAACACAAAAAGCAAAATGGCAAGCTTAAATTCAAACATAAAAATCATATTAAGTAGTTTATATATGCCATTTAAGATAAAGATTACTAGGGCAAAGAAGCAAGAAACTCACCTTAAGTATAAACACAAAAGACTTTTAAATTATATGTAATTAAAAATATGGAAAATTTAATAACACAAAGTAGAGTTAGGGGGAAGAAAATTTATCAAGAGTTGAAGGGCCATTTCTTAATAATAAAGCAATGATACTGAAAATTGCACCAAGTCCACATAATCCTGAACTTTTATTCAGCTAAACATAGAGCTTTGAGGTATATAATGATAAAACTAATGGAACAGCAAGGGAAATAGGCAAACTCCCAGTTACAGTCAAATATTTAAATACTCCTCTCTGAACTATTGATAGAAAAAGCACACAGAAACTGAGGACATAAAAGACTTGAACAACAAACTTGAGCTAGTTGACATTTATAGATCATACCAAATATAGTATAATACAAATTATTCTCAAATGCATGTGTCTATATAGATAGTTCTGCAAAATCTACATAAAAACTTCAAAACTCCAATTTCACCAAGTACAAGATCACTGTACAAAAGTGAATTGTATTTCTATGAACTAGAGGCTAACAGAAATTGAAATTAAAAATAAAATATCATTTATAATAACATCAAAGTATATAGGGGTAAAACTGACATAGATATTATTAGTCATTAAGAAAATGCAATTGAAAACCACTAGATATTACCATCCCCCATGTATGTGTCAATTTGCCATACTGTGGGTGCTTGTGTGTTGCTGTGATGCCAAAAGCTATGTGACCAGTATTTCAGATACCAGCAAGGCCACCCATGGTGGGCAGGTTTCAGCTGAGTTTCCAGACTAAGATGGACTAGGGAAAAGAACATGGCAGCCCAGTCCAGAAACAATTACCCATTGAAAAACCTGTGATTAGCAGAGAAATGACTCAAAATGAGGAGGAAAAACTGTAAGCATCCATTAATAATTGGAATGTGGGATGTACATAGTATGAATCTTGGAAAATTAGAAATCATCAAAGGGAAATGGAACACATAAACATTGATATTCTAGGCATCAGTGAGCTAAAATGGACTGACATGGGCCATTTTGAATCAGAAAATCATAGGGTCTACTATGTCAAGAATGACAGGGTAAAGAGAATTGGGGTTGCATTCATCATCAAAAAAGACACCTCAAGACCTATTCTGAAGTACAATGCTGTGAGTAATAGAATAATATCCATATATCTACAAGAAAGGCCAGTTAATATGACTATTGTTCAAATTTATGCACCCATTACTAGGATTACAAATTAACATAGGGAAGATTTTTTACCAGCTCATACAATCTAAAACAGATGGAACATGCAATCAGGATGTACTGATAATTACTGGTGACTGGGATGCAAAAGTTGGAAACAAAGAAGGTGGCTCAGTAGTTAGAAAATATAGCCATGGTAACAGAAACAATAGTGGAGATCACATGATAAAATTTTGTCAGACCAATGACCTTTTCATTGCAAATACATTTTTTTCACCAACATATAAGGTGCCTGTACACATGGAATTCATGAGCTGCAACGTGTAGGAACCAAACTGACTACATTTGTGGAAAGAGATGATAGAAAAGTTCAATATCAAAAGTTGGAACAAGACCAGGTGCTGATGGTGGATCAGACCATCAACTGCTCATATGCAAGTTCAAACTGAAACTGAATAAAATTAGAACAAGTGTATGAGAGACAAGATATGACCTTCAGTATATCCCAGCTGAGTTCAAAGACCACTTCAAGAACAGGTTTCATGCATTAGACACTGAGGATCAAAGACCAGATGAGTTGTAGCATGATATCAAAGACATCATTCATGAGGAAAGCAAAAGGTTATTAAAAAAAAACAGGAAAAAAGAAAAGACCAAATTACATGTCAAAAGAGACTCTGAACCTTGCCATTGAATGTGCAGCAGTTAAAGGAAAAGGAAGACATGATGAAGTTAAGGAACTAAACAGAAGATTTGAAAGGGCAGCTTGAGAAGAAAAATCAAATATTACAATGACGTGTGCAGAGAGCTGGAGATAGAAAACCAAAAGGGAAGAACACACTGTCTTTTTCAAGCTTAAGGAATTAAAAACTCCAAGCCTCAAATGGCAGTAGTGAAGGATTCTACAAGGAAAATATTAAATTACACAGGAAACATCAAAAGAAGATGGAAGGAGTACACAGAGTCACTATACCACAAAGCATTGTTGGAAGACCAACCATTTCAGGAGGTTGCATATGATCAGGAACTAATGGTACTGAAGGATGAGGTGGATGCTACCTTGAAGGAACTAGCAAACCACAAGGCTCCAGGAATTTATGGAATATCAATAGAGATGTTTCAACAAACAGATGTAGCATTGGAGGTGCTAATATGTTTATGCCAAGAAATTTGGAAAACAGCTACCTGACAAACTGATTGGAAGAGATCCATATTTGTGCCTATTTTCAAGAAATGAGTCCAGCCAAGTGTGGAAATTAACAAATGATATCATTAATATCACTCTCAAGCAAAATTTCACTAAAAGTCATTCAAAAGCAACTGAAGCAGTACATAGATAAGGCACGGCCAGAAAAATCAAGCCAGATCCATAACATTTAATTGTTCTCATGAAGAATCTGTACATGAACAGGAGGCACTCATTTGTACAGAACAAGGAAACACTGCCTGGTTAAAGTCAAAGTCAGGAAATGTGTGTGTCAGGGCTATATCCTTTCACCATATTTCTTCAATCTCTTTGATGAGCAAGTAATCTGAGAAACTGGACTTTTTGAAGAAGAATACAGCATGATGATTGGATGAAGACTCATTAACAACCTGCATTGTGTAGATGACACAATTCTGCTTGCTGAAAGTGAAGAGGATTTTAAACATTTACTGATGAAGATCAAAGAACATGGCCTTCAGTATGGATTGTGCCTCAACATGAATGAAACAAAAATCCTTACAACTGTGTCAATAAGCAGCTTCATGATAAAGGGAGAAAAGATTGCTGTTGTCCAAAATTTTTCTTTATTTGATTCTATAATCAACACCCACAGAAACAGCAGTCAAGAAATCAAAAGACACATGCATTGGGAAAAGATGTTGCAAACGACCTCTTTAAAGTGTTGAAAAGTAAGGATGTCACAATGAAGATGAAGGTGTGCCTGACTCATGTCATAGTATTTTCAGTTACATCATATGGTTGTGAAAGTTGGACACTGAATAAGGGAGACGAGAAGAATTGATGCTTTTTAATTATGGTGCTGGATATGAATGTTGAATCTACCATGGACTGCTGAAAGAACCAGCAGATCTGTCCGAGGAGAAGTGCAACCAGAGTGCTCCTTGGAAGCAAGGATGGCTAGATTTTGGACATATAGTCAGGAGGGACCAGTCCCTGGAGAAGGTGTTTATTTCTTGGAGAATGGTGAGCCATAAAAAAAAAAGGAAGACTCTCAACTATATGGATTGATAACAGTGGCTACAAAAATGGGCTTAAACATAAAAACAGATCATTTGCCTAGGACTGAATTGAGTGTTTCATTCTGTTGTACATAGGATCACTATGATTTGGACCCAACTCAGTGGCACCTAACAACAACAATAATATATTCCCATACATCAATTATACTATTTAGATTTTGAAAGACTGGTCATGCTAAGCATTTATGAGGATGTGGAGCAGTTGGAATTTCAGATGTTTCTCACGGTAATGCAAAATTGTGCTGCCATTCTGGAAACTTAGAACCTTTTAAAAATGAGATATGCATCTATACATATCTTAGATATGTCACTTTTACGAATTTATGAATTTACCCAAAAGATCTGAAAGTGTATATTTTACTTTTGTGTCACTGTGACTAATTATATGATAGAAACAACTTAAGGGATGAAGGATTTATTTTTCTCATGGTTTCAGAGGGTGTAGGCTATGGTGGCTTGGCCTTGTGACTTAGGCAAGAACATCATGGCAATGGGAACATGTGAGGAGGAAGCTGTACATCTCATGTCAGACAGGAAGTAGAAGGTGAGGAAGGGACTGTAGACCAGGGATGGCCTTCAAAAGCATGTTCCCCCAGTGACCCACTTCCTGTAGGTAGGTACTACCTCTTAAAGCTTCCAGAACCTTGCAAAATAGCACCACTAACTAAGGATCAAACATTCAGCACGTGAGCCTGAGATGGAGGTGTAGGAAGTTAAGGTGGGAAGATGTAAGGAAGACTTAAAAGGAGAAAAGAAACATGTATGGGGATGTTGTTGTTGCTATTGTTAGGTGCTATCAAGTAAGATCCAACTCATATTGACCCTATCTACAATAGAATGATACACTCCCTGACACTGTGCCATGCCCAGCACTATAGCAGTGCTTCCCTGCTATTCATAATGTTTTCAATGACTGATTGTTTCAGGTTTGTTTTGGTGAGTGGGCTGCCATATCCTTCTCCTATTTGTGCAGTGCTGGGGATTGAACCCAGGGCCTTATCCCAGAACATCACTCTACCAACTGAGCTAAACTCCAGAACTTTCTAGAGATATAAGTGTAGTCATATCTTGACCAGGGTGATAATTTTGTGGGTATACCTATACCTCAGAGATATCAAACTGTACATGTTAAGTATGTGCCATTTAGTGTGTCTCAGTCTTACTAACATTGTTTTGAAACCCCTAAGAAAAGAAATGACAGGCTTGATGGAAATTTATAGCCCTAACTGTACACACGAGGGAAAAAGAAGCGTATTTGCCCAAAGCGGTTAATAAACTGCATTTCTGAGAGGTAAAGATAGGTCCTGCCCTTGGGCACTTCACAGTTCTCCTCTGTTTTGAAAAGGGGTGGGTAGCTTGTGGTAACAAGTATTCAAGTCAGAGTTCCTAATGGGAAGAAAAGAAGGTATATTTTCTATAATCAATAAAATATGGAAATGAGATTATAGGCACTTCTTATAGAGCTCAACCCTTGACTGACGTGTCAATGTCATGCAGAAAAAAGCTGAGAGGATGACTTTGGAGAACAATTATTTGACCCATTTTTCTAGATACCAGAAACCCACCTGACTCTCATATGGATTCCTAAGGTTTTTATCATAAGTAATCCATCTTGAATGAGCACCAGAAACGAACTAACAGGCACATGTGACTTAAAAATTAAATAAATATACAATATAGTTTTGAGTAGAGTCCCATGGCTAGGGGCTGTGCCATTTGACTTGGATCCCACTTTGCCTCAAACAGATATTCCAGGGAAGACAAAAAAAAAATCTGGGGGAAAAGTCCCATAATTAATAAGGTTTAAAATTATTGCATTAAACAAATTTAGCCTGTTTCTTTGTAGTACTACCTCTCAGAACGATTAAGTAGGAACAAGTCCCCAAGAGTGTTACACGGTGTGACGCTCTTTACAAAGCTTATTTAAATGCATTACACTTTTCATAAAGTACCTATTAGCAAATGTAAAAACTTTTCTATAGCATCCAGTTTTGGATGTTTTATGGATTATTAGTGATCACCCTGATTAATTAGAGCATTTGAGCCACTTAAATTGATTCACTAGAAAATTAAAACCCTAGGACATGATGGTAAACAGAAGGTGATTGCCAACAGAAAATAAAGGAGATTTTGCTGTTGTCTTATGTTTAAATCACATCCAATACTGAGTCATCACAAAGCCTCACCTTCCACACAATTAATACAAAATAAAGTTTCAAGGGAGATTTTCAGGTAAGGTGAATAAAATGATAAATATGGGGATGGAAAATAGACTTCTAAGATCAAACAACATAGGATGTAGCTTGAAACTGGTTGTTGGACTCTGTACAACAAAGAACCAAGTACCATAAGATAAAATGATCAAAATGAAATACAAAGACCAAGATAAAAGAGTAGAAGACCTGATTTCTCATTAGCCAAATTAAATTCAGAGGATAAAAGTGTCCTATGTAAAAAAAAATTACTGAGATGTGTAAATGGTTCATATTTATACTAAGAGTTCTAGAAAGATAGAACAAAGACAATGAGGAAGAGAATGTTAGAAAAATTAACATAGGAAAATTTATCAGACTGAAAAGAACCATGAATATTCAAATTGAAAAGGCTTATTGAGTATGGAAAAAGAAATCCCTGCATTGACACAGTTTTGTCACAGCTCAGAGAGAATGAGAAGATGCCAAAAAATTGTCCAAGTTGAAAAAGGGTACCCATATGGAAATGAGATTTGCATTGCTATTAGACTCACCTTCACCACCACTGGCTGTTAGAAGACAAATTTCTTTCTTTAATGGTCTCAAGAAAAAATGATTTTCAACATGGAACTCCATACCCAGGCAACAAAGCAGTAAGTGTAATGCTATAAACAAAGACATTTTCAGATGCACAGGGCTCAGAAAATTGAATTTTCTCCACCAATCACCTTAAGAAATTGTGTGGAAACACACACACACACACACACACACACACAGAGGTAAAGGTTATCGTAAGAAAGAGATAAGCTAGTTTAGGACTTCATTAAAAGGAGGTTATAAAACATCATTCTAATTATAAGCAAACAGGAAAGCAGAGGGCAATAATAATGATGAGCCTGAGGAAAATGGATGATTTCCATCAATAGAAGGAATGAAAAGATGGAGAGTCTATGTGTTTTTGTAAATAAGGCGTGTGTTTGTTTTTCTTAGGAAAAGGTCAGTTAGAATTTCTGGAAAATATGAGTACAGCATTGTTCAAATATGAAACCAACAAAATATAGTATTAAGTTTAAAAAATGAAGTGAAAAGACAGAATCTCTTTTATCTTGGTCTTAGTCATATTCTGCTGTAAGTGGTGCTGGGGTCATGAAAACTAAATGCAAACACTTTAATTAGCTTGCTTTGAACAACATTTAATGGTGTAAATGACATTTGTTGATTTGGAATGTTTAGAATCTGCCAATAGACAAAACTGTAGAAGACAAATATACTTAAAAATAGCATATGCATATTGTCAATTTGGAAATATTATCAAATACAAAAGTAAAATTTGACTAATAGAAGATGTGAAAAGTAGGGGAGGAGATGTATAGGAAAGTTTAGGGGAGCTATATTTTTCATCTTTCATCTTGGCTGCCCAAAATATGCAATAAGACACACTCAGAATGACTAGAATCAGAAAGATAAACATTATTTCCCCCTGGGGATCTGGAATCAGGGAGGTGCTTTTGCTTTTTATTGGTCCCTTATATTTTCTGCTTTATTGTTGCATCCATTTCCTGGGGCTGCCATAATAAATTACCGCAAACTGTGTGATGTAAAAAGGAGATGTATTTTCTCACAATTTGGGAGACTGGACTTAAAAATCCAGGTCTTGACGGGTTGGCTTGTTTTGGTGGTGTGAAGGGAGAAAACTGGGTCAGTAAACAACTTCACGATAAATGGAGAAAAGATTGAGGTTGTCCAACATTTTTCTATACTTGGTTATATAATCAGCACCCAAGGAAATAGCAGTCAAGAAATCAAAAGACACATTGGATTGGGAAAAGCTGTTGCAAAAGACCTAATTAAAATGTTGAAAAGTAAAGATATCACGTTGAAGATGAAGGTACACCTGATTCATACCACGGTATTTCCAGTTCCATTATTTGCTTTTGAAAGCTGGACATTGAATTAGGGAGATGAGAAGAATTGATGCTTTTGAATTATGGTGCTGGGGTTGAATATTGAATATACCATGGTGTTCCAGAAGAGCCAACAGATCTGTCCTAGAACAAGTGCCACCAGAGTGCTCCTTGGAAGTAAGGATAGCTAGACTGTGTCTTATGTATTTTGCACATTTTGTCAGGAGGGACCAATCCCCGGAGGAGGACATCAAGTTTGGGAGATTGGCAGGTCAATTATAAAAAGGAAGACTCTCAAATAGATGGACTGACACAGTGTTAAGCCAATGGGCTTAAACATAGAAAAGATTATGTGCCTGGCACAGAATCAGAGAGTGATTTGTTCTGTTGTTCAATAGGGTTGTTATGAGCTGGACCCAGCTTGACAGCACCTAACAAAAGCAAGGAAGAAAATGCCATGCCTCTTCTCTGACCTCTTATTCGTTGTCAGTAATCTTTGGGGTTCTTTGGTGTGTAGCTACATCACCCCGATCTTTCTTTTCTTATATTGTTCCCTGTGTGCCTGTGTCTAAATTTCCCTCTTCATTTAAAGACTTTAGTCATGTTGGACTTTGGCCCACCCTAAAGCAGTTATGACTTCATTTTAACTAATTGTAGTTTCAAAGACCCTATTTCCAAATAAGGTCGCATTCTGAGGTTCAGGATGGATATGCATTTTTGGTGGATATACAACTCAATCAACCTACCACAATTATCATACACAAGTATTAGATAGATAGGAATATTCAGATATGGAGAATACTTATTTTTTATTTTTAAGTCATCTTCCTAATACATTGTACAAACGTGTTTATTAGAACCCATTTACCTATCTGTGCTAAACAATACCATATGAAACTTTACTAAGGAATTTGATTCAGCAAACAGCCATATGATTATGCATATGAGTTTTTTGCTAGAACTGTTGTATAAAACACGACCTATTATGTGGTTTAATAACCCTCACATAAAAATTTGTGAAATTCATTAACTTAACATCAGAAAAAGTTTCTCTGAATTTTTAAGATGGTATGCTTTTTTTCATTGACTAATTAAGAAATACCTGCAGCTGTAGCCCTGTGGCATCCAATCCCGTCAGATCTCGGAAGCTAAGCAGGGTAGGGCCTGGTTAGTACCTGGATGGGAGACCACCTGGGAACACCAGAAGCTGTAGGCTTGGGAGAAGGACCTAGCAACCCCCTCCCAAAAATCAATCTGCCATTGAAAACCGTATGAACAGCAGAGAAGCACTGACAATAGTGTTTCCCCTGTTGTACAGCAGGTCGCCATGAGTAGGATACCGACTCGACGGCACCTAACAACAACAACAACAACAATTAAGAAATATATGGTTCATTTTATTTCCCTTTCTGTCTTCACTGGTAGAAAATGTTCTCCTATACTTAATAGCCTATTTGTTGGAAAATATCTAATCCCCGCTTAAAGCAAATATTTTGGTTATTTATTGTGTATTTAATTAATTGACATTTAATATAACAAACCCAGTCTGTTAAAGGAGGTAGGAAGGTGAGCATCAGATAAATAGTTATTGTTGTTTTTAGGTGCAGTTGAGTTGGGTCTGACTCATAGTGACCATACGTACAACAGAAGGAAACACTACCCAACATTACCACTCCTGGCACTATGTCAGTGCTTCTTTGCTATTTATAGGGTTTTAAATGGCTGACTTTTTCAGGATTGCTGTGAGTGGGCTACCAGTTCCTTCTCCCATTTTTGTGGTGCTGGGGATCAAACCCAGAGCTTCAGAGTGCGCAGAGCAGTACTCATAAACTGCACTAAACCCTAATCCCTTGAAAATGGAGTAAGTATAAAGCATCTACTATTGCAATGGAGGGGCTTGGATTTAGCTTAGTTGGTAGAGTGCCACTCTGCAGTCTCTGAGGTCCTGAGTTCCATTCCCAGCACCACAAAAATGAGAGAAGGACATGGCAAACCACTCCCAAGGCAATCCTGGAACAATCAGCCACTGAAAACCCTGTAAGACCTCTGTGAGTCAGACACAACTTGAAGGCAGCTAACAACAACAACATAGCAATGGAATATGGGTGAAGTGCTGGTTTAAAAAGTAGTTCAGAACTTTTCAAATGGGCTGGAAGAGAAAAGACATAAGGAGAAGATGAAAACAACTGTAAGATTTAAAGCTTCAATTGGCCATCAGGGTGGCAGTGTGAGAACAGACCCAACACACAGGAATAGCAGAATATTCAAAGACAGGAGAATAAACTCCAACTTTCCTCTGGCCTTCTGACTTTGACCATCAAGTACAGGCAGGGGTAGTACCTCACCAATAAGCATTTACTCACTAATACATTAATCCACTTATTCCGTGCATGCCTTGCACACATTTGTGTTCTAGTTACTTTCTTGATAGAGAAGAGAATAAAAATGACAAGTTCCTCTTCTTATGGAGCTTAGATTCTAATAATGGAGGAAAAAGACAATTAATGGCTAACTAAACACATCATGCAGTGCCCAGAAGTGAGATGCACTTTGAGAATAAAATGAAAACATGGAAGGAAAATAAGAACATACAAGGGGTACTGGTTAGCTTATGTTACCAGCGAAGGACTTTCTGAAGGATTAGAACTTGGGCAGATGTCTGGAAAACAAGTGAGAGAGAAAGCCTTTGGCTGTCTAGAAGAGAGAGTGTTTCATGGAGAGGGAAAAACAAGGGCAAAAGCCGAGGTACAGGTCCATACCCCAAAGTGGCTCTTGAAAGGAGTATGCGTTGGGACCATATGTGCAGCTATTTCTGAAGATGCACTTTGTATAGAAGAATATATCTCTTATATTTTTTTTCTAAAATTTTAAAACCTAAATGTAAGACTAAGAAAATGCTTAGGGGAAATGTTTGGAGTTAGGAGAAATTATGACAAATCTTAGATGCACCCTTGATTAGTTAAACGATTTTGAATCAGTTCCTCAATTGCCCTGCATCTCACATTTAACATGTGTCAAGCAAGAGGTACAACAAATACTGCCCATGATTGTCCTAGAGATGAAAGAGGGCTTAGACCCAAATTCTGATGCAAAGTTCAGAATAACAATAACAAACAAGTATTAAAGATTGTTGCTATCTTAGGTAACTGTTGTCACTGTAGCAGAAAAAAATAAACCAGACTTATGGGATAAGAGGTTTCTTGGGGGCTAGAGTTTAGCTCAGTTGGTGGTGTGCTGCTCTGCACTCTGTGAGGCCCTGGGTTCCATCCCTAGAACCACAACAATGGGAGAAGGAACTAACAGCCCACTCCCAAAACAATCCCAAAACAACCAGCCATTGAAAATCCTATGAATAGCAGAGAAGTACTGACATAGTGCCTAGTGTGGCACAGTGTTGGGGAGTGTTTCATTCTGTTGTATGTAGGGTTGCTATGAGTTGGACTCAACTTCATGGCACATAACAACAGCAGCAGCATGGTTGGAGAATCAGTCCATAATGGTAGGAGGTCAGGCAGAGCAGTGGTGGCACAATGCCTGTTGTAGATGACCTCATAGCATGGTTGACCAGAAACAGAGAGAGACCAGGGTTGTGGGTCCGCCCCTAGGGAGCTACTTCTGTCATAGACCTACCTTCTAAAGTTCTGCCACATCCCAGGACAGTACCACTATCTGGGGACCATGACCTTTCAGGAGACTTTATATTCAAATCATGATAGTTGGTGTTAGAAGTGTAACTAGAACATGAAAGCTGGGATTACATTTATTTATATTGTTCTTAAATTTTGACACCCAAACTCTGCTCTAGAAACTTACACTTTTATTCTGACTTGTATTATTTGTATGAAATAATCTTCCATGTTTTTATGTCTGATCCTAAGAAAAATCATTAAAAACATTGTAATATTACATTTAAAGCTCACAAATTTGCTTGCATTTTGTCTAACTTAATTGTATATATAATTCTCTCAATTATATGTTTTGGTACATATCTGTACCTGTAATACTTTTATTACAAATAAATGTAACATTTTCATAATATTATCTAATAACCAGGCTGAATCAAAAATGGTTCCAACTGATCTAGTGTATCTATTAAAACTTGTTTTGAATTGTATTTAGATATGGGGGGAAAACTCCTCAGATATTTAAACAATTAAGTTATATGTGCTGATTCTGAGAATTGAAGCTGTTTTGTTTTCATTTCTGGTAGTTTTAGTCAATTACAAGTTCTCCATTTGGAAAAGTGATGAACATTAACATTAGAGAAAGTAATTTTGCAACTGTATTGAAAAGAATAAATTCTCATCAGTCATGTTAGGGTAGGTTCCAACTTGTGTGTCACAGAGGTATCCATAAAAATACAGCCCCTTCTGCTCCTGGTTCTGCAGGTACTGGGAATGAAATGTACATTTTTCACAAGTTCCCAGGTAATTCTGGTGCTGTTTCCTGGGTACTGCATTTGGAGAACTACTACATTCTATCATATTTTTATGTTGGTGTACATTTTTAAAATTTATCTTAGTTTGTGTATCTGGCCATATAAGCAGGACACATAGGGCCTTTAAAAGTCTTGCATAATTTAATAACTAATTTTTGAGAATCCATGGTGAGCTGCTAGGTACTATGTTAATAGTGTAAGATAAAATTCTGGGCAGTGAGATGATTTCCAACATTTCTCCAAAGTTCTGGGAACATACCATACAAAAAACTCCACAGAAGAGCAGTCACCTGTCCATAGGTGAGTCACATGTTGTGGGAGAAGGCCAACCCACACTCTCACCACATCAGTGTGGCTTAGAACTTACACATACAAACCCCTACACAATCCCTTGAGTTAACTGATCTATAGGGAGTCATCTGGACCACCTGGGAATTCTGTGCTTCTTAGTAAAGTGAAAAGAACCACTGATATGACAGTGAATTTTAGAAAGGGCATCATGATTTTTATTCATCCTAACAAATTATGGATTGGATGCCTAATGGGCTTGCTCTGAAGAGTGCCTTTAAGAGACCATATTTGACTTGGATACATTTTCATTCCAAGGAAATGCAAATCAGCCAATCTTAACATATAAAAATCCAGTGGCTCACGGAGCCAGCCCTGCATTACACTGTGAAGGCTCAGTATGCACAGCTGGAGGGACAGATCACTAAAAACACTTGTGTGCTTCCTCCAACACACTTCGATGAGTTTGCTGATTCCATTCTCTCTTCTCATAACTGGACAATAATTAATTATTGCCATGGCTGACCCAGCTTTGTGAAGCATGTGTGATACTTCCGTCACCTCTGTAAATGACTTTGCTCCATCCAAAAACACCTGTCTCAGCTCAGAGCCAGGTAGCTTTGCACATGGTAATTAGTTCTCCGTCTTGCTATCAAAATAGCCACCCCTGACACACACACACACACACACACACACACACACACGAGTCAGTAAAATAGGAAGGTAAGGAATAGAGACAGAAGACAAAAATAACTTTTTATAAAGGTCTTTGAGTTCACTATTGCTAATAAATACATTGATTCAAAATTTTATTCTCATGTGAGTAAATCAGTTCAAATCAGAGGGTTTCTTTGATGTTGTTTCTGAATTGGGAAATATTTACTATTCATGATCATACTCAAGGCATATAAAACACTGCCTTATCGCATAAATAGTTCCTAAATGTGTAATGAATGAATGAATGGTATGGTATGGGATATTAGAGTGGTTAAAATAACTGGCTAGGTCAACTAGAAGTAAAGAAGGTGAGGTAGAAGCTGAAGCAAGGGCTCTTTGGCAGCTGGTGTGAGAAAGCCTGATGATGAAGCCTGAGGACCAGGGAGGCTTGGAAAAGGCAGATAGACAGGCAGGAGCAGTGAGAGGGTTCAAGGAGAATGTCAGTCATGGGCTCAAGATTCATGTAAAATGCAGATGATCAGCTCACTGGAGTGCGAAGTTGGGCCATGGAGTGATGGTTCACCCAGAAGAGAAACAGCCAAAGGTTCTATAGCTAAAGTCTCACCCTCCTCAGAGGAAAAGTAAATAAAGTCAGGTTTTAAACACAGTAGCCACAGGGCAAAAGGTAAGTAAACTCAGATCTTGTGAGCATTAAGGATTTGGTTAGCAAGGAGAATTCATGAGGCCCTATAGATAACATCAGCCCTGGTTATCAGAGGAATCTGAGAACTCCTTTAGAAAGAATCCAATCACAAATGCAGTGGTTAGAAAAAGACAGTGGAGGTATCCAGTTAAATGTATGAAGGATGGAAAGCCAGGTTACTTTGGGACATATATAGGGAGGGTTTTGGAAAAATTAATAATGGCATACCTTACATACCTCTTTATTGATGAATTATTTCAAGCATAGATTTGCTTAGTAAAGTTCTGAAATCAAAATTGCTTCTTGTATAAATTGTTGCTGGAGTTAGGTGCCATCAAGTCAGGTCCGTCTCATAGTGACCCTCACAGGGTTTTCAATGGCTGACTGTTTTGGGATTGCCTTGGAAGTGGATTGCCATGTCCTTCTCCCATTTTTGTGGTGCTCGGAATCAAACTTGGGACCTCAGAGACTGCAGAGGGGTGCTCTACCAACTGAGCTAAATCCCAGTCTCTTGTTTAAATTAGCTCTTGTGTAATAAATGACCCTAAGTCTTAGTGGCTTACATGGTAGCCACTTGTTAGTTCTCAGACACCTAGATGAGAGCATGCAATTCTGATGTGGTAGAGGTTTGCCTGATGAGTCTGCTCCTGGGTCTATGGTAGCTGGCTTGTTGGCTGGAAGCTAGAAGATCTAGGATGGTCTCAACTTAGACAAATGTATTCTCTACCTTTCTCGTGCCTCTATTATGAAATGTACTTTTGGTGATCTTAGATAAGAAGAAGAAAAGAAAGAGATGCACTAAATTTTTTCAAGGCTCTCATTGCATTCAGTTCAATACTGTCACATTGGCTAAATCAAGTCAGATAAGGCTGGAATAAGTATGGGAAGGGAAGTGTTAAATGACTAATTGGAAACACTGAGGATCAGTCTACACCGAATTTTTCATTATGAACTTTAGAAACTTTGGGAATTCTTAAAGGTATAGAATTCACCATGTTTCACTATCTAGAAGAAAATACCCTGCTGTATTTCTTGATATATATATTTATGGGGAATGGGGTTTAGGTCAGTTGGTAGAGTGCTGCTCTGCATGCTCTGAGGCCCTGTGTTCCATATCCATCACCGCAAACATAGGACAAGGACCCAACAGTCAGCCATCCAAAACCCTATGAATAGCAGAGAAGCACTGATAGTAGTGCCAGGCATGGCACAGTGTTGGGGAATGTTTTGTTCTGTTGTACATAGGGTCACTATGAGGTGGACCTGACTTGACGGCACCTAACAACAACATATATATTCATTTTCTCAATTAGCACCCTGCACGCATTTTCCTAAGTTGGTAGTTCTGAAGTACCATAATTTTTTAAAGCCTGTGTCACATTCTGACTTGCTATTATACTATATCAACTTAAAACATTTTCAAATTATGGAAATCTGCTGATATGTAAGATTACTTCCTTAGCAGAGTTCATTTGACTGGAAATTAGTAGGTCAATCATTCTTAAGTTTCTCAATGCCTGTTACTAAAATGCTTTCCAAAATATCTGTTCTACTTTCCACTATCAGTTACAAAAGCATGGTGCCCTCTTTAACCATGCCCCTTACCTTGTTTTTATTACATTTTGATGATAAGAATAAGTGCAGTTACCTCCAAGGGCCATATTCAGGTCTTAAAAATTAATCCGTATAAAGGCACAGCACAGTATTAGGCATTCAATGAGCTTTGTATAAATGTTAGTGAAATTCTTAATAGCCTTGTATTAATGTGAATGTATGTGAATATTCATGATTAAGTATTAAGTGTTATGTCTTCCTTTGTGAATTATCTTTTTCTCTCTGCTCCTCTTTTCCCCCTATCTTATTTTCTTCTGTTTGGACTTCTTTTGCTACCTCTACCAGTTTCTATTTTCATATCCTAATTTATGTCAAGCCTGAAGCCATACCACTGTAAGATCTGATTCCATCAGATCTTAGAAGCTAAGCAGGGTCAGGCCTGGCTTGTCCTTGGATGGGAGACTGCCTGGGAACACCAGGTGCTGTAGGCATGGGAGAAGGACCTGGCAACCCACTCCCAAAAAATAATCAGCCATTGAAAACTCTATGAATAGAAAAGAAGCACTATTGATAGTCTTTCATCTGTTGTACATAGGGTTGCTATGAGTTGGACACTGACTTGACAGCACCTAACAACAATTTATATAAAAAATAATTATGACACTTTAAGTTCTTTTATATAATTCTTTAGGGAATTGCCCTATATGAAACGTACTAACTTACTAGACTTCATGTTCTCAGATTTCTACAATAATAGTCATTTAAGCAATCTAAGAGGAAAACTGGAAGAAGGATATCTTAGTCCATTCCCCAAAACAATCCTGAAACCATCAGCCATTGAAAACCTTATGAGGACAACTTGATGGCACATCTAACAACAAGAAGAGGAAAACTAATATCCTAAGAAAAAGACAAGTCTAGGAATACTTTACATACTTTTAAACATGTTTGTTTTCACAAGAAAATGTTTCCCCTAAATAATTGAAATTTCTATTTACCTTAATTTCCAATAAGAAATTTCCCCAGACTGATCTGACAGTGATACCCTTGGATAGACAATTGATCTTCATTCCATGCAGTTGTGTTGGCTCTGTTGGAGGCCTGGGTAGTTTCTCCTGCATTGATAAGAAACTATCATTGTTTGTTTCATCAAGAGTGGCACAAAGCACTAGAATTATTCTATGCATAGAACACAAATGTCTTCTCCCTCACTTTGTGTTATTGGCAACAATTAAGTTGATTCAAAAATAAATCTATGCTGCCTCCATGTGCTTTCCATACTCCAATATTCATAATTACTCCCTGAGTGTAATGGCATAGATGTTAATTTTAGAGAGTCGAAATGGTAAGTCATATATTTTTAAATCACTGAGTCATTTTTAATTAATGTCTATTTGTTTTAATTTTCAAGCTCTGCTGAAATAATCAATAATGGAAGTTGAAAGCACAGGCCATAGTGACCAAAGTTATGCGAATTCTTCTTACTGGCTGTAATGAACTGGTTGAATCTTCATATTTTTTAAAAAGTTATAATTGAGCAGAATATTATTAAAAATATTCTGTTAGATTGGCCTCTGATTTCTTTCCACAGGTGGCCAAAGTTATAGTTCTGCTTCAGTTTTCTTCGAAGATAATGGAAAGGTAATTTGAAAAAGTAAATCAGAGAGAAGTATAGTTGTGGCATTAAAGAATAATGAAGTTCTTTGTGAGGTCAGTGCCACTAATTAAAGTGAGCCCCATCAAGATGGTCCAGGTCTTTTCTTCTGCTATAATGAGCTGTTTAGATTCATACAAAAAGCAAATGGGACATTTGGTTTAACCAAAGAGAGGCCTTTCCAGTGACAACAATGGAGTTAAAAGAGAGCAAGGGAATTGAGAGAGTGTATAAGAGCATGATTGTAATAATAGGCTACAGGATTGAAGTCACATAGGGAGTGAAGTGATCCATGAGGGATGTGGAGGGTAAGAGGATGCTGAGGTCCCTGGGTAGGAGATGCCTCAGTAGAGGTGTAGTGAGAGTGGAAGTTCCAGTCAGAGCAAGATGGAAATGGAGGAGAGGAGGGTAGAGAAATTTTACAGAGAGCAGAGTCATGGGTAACAACAAAATCTAAAGCCAGGTGCTGTGATGTACACCTGTAATCCCAGCAACTCAAGAGCCTGAGGCAACCTGTGCAATTTAGGCCATTTCTCAAAATAAAAAATAAAAAAGGGCTTGCATGGAGCATCTCTCTGGTAGAGCACTTGTCCCCCATGCACAAGGCCCTGGGTTCAACACCCCAGTTACAGTGAAAAAACAAACTTAGAAAATGATGAACAAGTGGTTGAGATAGGAAATAGAAAATTTAATCTTTATAAGGAAAAATATTATTGTATCAATGGTTTCTTCTTTTTAAGCAAAACAATATTGCCAAATAATTCTTTCAAAGTCCATTGAAATGAGTAGAAATGCTTTTTTTTCCCCTCGTGGTGGGTATACAAAAAGGTAAAGAAGCTGAATTCCTGGATACAAGAAACCCCCATATCCTTCCAATCTTGCCCTCCAAACAATTCTAGTTTTAAAGCAGCATTCTGTGATAAAGAAATTTATATGTATTAGTCAGCTGTCACTGCTAGACCAAACAAATCAACTAAAACTCATGGAAGAAAAGGCTTATTGAGGGCCCACAGTTAGTAGATCAGTCCATGATAATGGCAAGGCAGGAATGGCAGCAGCAGGAGACAGGGCCCATGGCCAATGACCTTACACCTTTGTGAGTAGGAAGCTCAGAGAGAGTGTAGCTACAGGTCTAGGATAAATATCACCAAAGGCCCATCCCAGTGACTCACTTCTGCCAAGCTAGACCTGCCTCCCAAAGTTTTACAACCTCCCAGGACAGTGCCACCAACTGGGGGCCCAATGTTAAAGCACATAACCTTTGGGGGGGCACTTTATTTTTGCATCATGACAATATGGAATAATCAACATCGGATATTTACCATAAACAGCCCTAAGACAAAATCCAAGGAGAGAAACATATTTTCAAGGTGCTTCCATAACATATTTCAATATTCTTTTCTCCTACCACTCTTATTTACAATGATTCTTATAGGCTCCTATTTTTACCAATTTATCACCCCTATGCCTGCTCACTTCACAAGACACGTTATGGTGAGCTTTAGTAATGCCATTTCATTCCATTAATGCATCTTGATAGCTACTTTCTGCAAGGTAATATGCTCCACATCACGGAAAAAAAGTATTGCAGAGACCACATAATTCACCCCATTTGACTTGAGGTCAGCTCTGCTACATTTTACTACCCTGTATTACTTCTGTAAGCGGGAAGGATGTTATATAACAACAGCACCTATTACTTAGTGAGACTCTACCACAAACTCTCATACACTGTTACTGAAAGTGTAAATTGGTACAATTGCTTTGAAAAAGTGTTTAATTCCACTCTTAAGGGTTTGTGTGTACATGTATTTTCAAGACAACTAATCATAACAGCAAAACAAATAAGCAAAACACATATCCATAATCAGTAGAATGGGTAAATAGTCACAAATTAATTCAGTGAAATGCTATCTAGCAATGAGCAAAAGCAAAATTCAACTATTTATGGTTTGCAATAGCATGGATTAATTGCACAAACATGCTGAATGGAGGAAGCCAGATGTTTCCCTCCTCCAAATCTGGCAATACTGATGTATGCTATTAGAAGTCAAAGTTCTGGTTATCCACTCTTGGTGGTGGAAGGAGTCATAGGATGTTTTGAGTGTTCTGGGGATGTCTATTTTTTCATCTGAGAGTTGATTATTCTAGATTTGTTTGTCAAAATTCATTGAGCTGTACATTCAATATTTTTGCACTATTATGTATGCCCATTATACTTCAATAACATTTTCTGAAAAAAAGAGAAATAGTCAATTTAATTAATCACATTAACAAAATATAATGGAGAAAGTAATAAAGTCATCACCACTGATGCAGGAAGAGCAATTTATAAAATTCAGCATTAGTTAATGAAAACTTTCTTACTGAACTTGCAATAAAAGAGAACTCCATTAATCTGATAGAGAATATTTGTAAAAATCTTGCAGAAAACTCACATTTCACTGTGAAATATAAAAGCTTTCCCCTAAGATCAAGAATCAAACAAAGATGTCTACTACCACCAATTCCCTCTGACATTTTATTCAAAGTCCCAACTAGGCAGTAAGACAAGCTTGGGAAATGAAGTAAAACTATCATTATTCATAGACCACTTGATAAGGAACACAAACCATAATAAAAACATTCATATACCAGCTATTATAATTACTATGTAAATTTAGCAAATTCATTGGGTAGAAGGTTAATATAACATGAGTAGTTTATTTATAAATATGTATAATTAATACATAATCATGAAATCAAAATACATAAGAACTTCGGTATTGATCTGCTACAAATCCATGCATAAATACTACATGGAACATGACAAACTATCATTCTTCTTTTTATGTTTTTCATTTTTTTCCAGTACTGAGGCTCTGAACCCAGGATCTCATGCATGCTAGGCAAATGCTCTAACACTGAGCTGCATCCAGACATTTTTTAAGTTTTTATTTTGAGCCAGGGTCTCACTAAGTTGCATGATTACCTCTGGCCTTGAACTCACAATCCTCCTCCTTCTGCCTCCAGAGTTGCTGGTATTACAGGTATATGCCACGATGCCCAATTATGTTTTTTATTTAAAATTATTTCAGTATTTTTAATTGTACGTATTTATCGAGTTGTTGTGAGGAGCTGTCAAGTTGGTATCCAACAGTATTGTTACTGCTTCTCTGCTCTTCATAGGATTTTCAATGGCAGACTGTTTTTTGGGAGTGGGTTGCCAGGTCCTTCTCCCATTTATGGGGTGCAGTATGATAATTTGATATATGTATACAATGTGTAATGATCAAATCAGGGTAATTATCACTTACCTCTCCTTAACTATTTATCATTTCTTTGTGTTAGGAAATTGTGAACCTCTTTTCTAGTTATTTATTTATTTATTTATTTGTGGTACTGGGGGTTGAACCCAGGGCATTGTGCTTGCATGCTTTGTAAGTGCTGTACCACTGAGCTGCACCCCCAGTGCATTTTTTTTCTTTTTACATTTTGGGGCAGGATCTCACTAAATTATGCAGACTGCCTTTGGTCTTGAACTTGTGATCCTCCTGCCGTGACCTCTTGAGTCGTTGGGATTACAGGCATGTGCCACCACACCTGGCTTTTCTAGTTCTTAATAAAATAGATAATTTATTGTTATGAGATATAGCCATCCTGCTATTTTGTTTTTGTTGTTGCTGTTGATTACCATTGAGTTAGATCCAACTTATAGTGACCCTAGGTACAACAGAATAAAACATCCCTGACACTGTACCATGCCTGGCACTATGTCAGGGCTTCTTTGCTATTCATAGAGTGTTCAATGGCTGATTATTTTGGGGTTGTTTTAGGCGTAGGCTGCTAGTCCTTCTCCCATATTTATCGTACTGGGGATCAAACCCAGGGCCTCAGAGAATGCAGAACAGCACTCTACCAACAGGGCTAAGCCCCAGCCCCTGCTGTACTGTAGAGTACGAGTATTCATTCCTCTTATTTATCAGTACTTTACTATTAACAAACCTTCCAATATTCTCTTCCCCTCTATCCTTCCTACCTTCTAGTGACTACTATTCTACTCTCTACTCTTTATGAACCAATTTTTCTAGCTTTTATATATGAATGAGTATATGTAGTATTTATAAAAGTGCTGACTTATATCACTTAACAGAATGTTCTCCAGTCTCTCATGTTGCCATAAATGACAGGATTTCACTCTAGTTTGTGGCTGAATAGTTTTCTACTATGTATATTTACCACATTTCCCGTATTTGTGTATTGATAGACACCTCAGTTGATTCTATATCTTGGCTATTATGAATAGTACAGCAGCAATTATGGGAGCACATGGATGCCTTGAATATATTTATTTCCTTGGCATATACACCCAGATGTGGGATAGCCAGATCATAAGGTAGTTTTATTTTTAGTTTTTTTAGTAACCTCTTTACTGTCTTTCATAATGGGTACACTAATTTACATTCCCAGCAAAGATGTGTAAGAGCTGCCCTTTTTGTGCACACTGACCAGCAATTTTTTGTCTCTTTTATTGTAGCCATTCTTATTGGGGTAACACTTTATCTCTGTGTGGTTTTGATTTGCATTTCTCCAATTATTAAGATGAGCATTTTTTCACATACATGTTGGCCAGTTCCTTATTTTTTAAAAGAAATGTCTACTCAGATTATTTGGCTGTTTTGTAAAAACAGAATTAGCTATGGGTGGGGTTTTTTGATTTGTTTGCTTGCTTGTTTGTTTTATTGCTGTTGATTTAGAATACCCTGATGATCTGGATATTAATCCCTTGTGAGATGAAGTGCTTGCAAGGATTTTCTCCCATTTGCAGGTTCTCTCTTTCCTGTGTTGACTGTGTCTCATGTTATGCAGAAGGCTCTTAGTTTGATATAACCCCATTTGCCCGTTGCTTTTGTTGCTTATGCTATTGGGGTCTTATACAAAACATCAGGATCTATATCAATGTCTTAAAGTGTTGTGCCTGTGCTGTTTTATAATGGTTTTCCAGGTTCAGGCCTCTTACTTAGGGATTTGATTCATTTTGAGTTGATATTTTTGTATAGTGAGAGATAAGCGATCTAGCTTTATTTTTCTGCATTTGGATATCTGGTTTCCTCAGTGCCATTTATTGAAGGGACTCTTCTTTCCCCAATGAGTGTGGTCAGTGCTTTTATCTAAGGTGAGTTGACCACAGACTTGTGGATTTATTTCTAGGTTCTCTGTCCATTCCACTGCTCCATGTATCAGGTTTTATTCCACTACCATGCTCTTTTGATTAGGAGAGCTTTGTGGCATGTTTTGTTTGTTTCTTTCTTCTTTGTCAGTGATATTTATTACTCTTTTTCACTTTGACTACTTCCTTGTTAAATGTGTCTGATTGAACTTAGTTACAATAATTTTCATTCTTTTTTATTGTTATTAACACATATGAATCATGCAAATCAATAGGATTCACAGTATGGTATGATTTGAACTCAGACATAATGCCTCTGGCTTTGTTCTTTTTGCTTGAGTTGTTTTGGCTATTCAGGATCCTTTGTGATTCCACATACATTTTTAGGAATATTTTCTCTACTTCTGTGAAGAATTAAAATTGGTATTTTAATGAATATTACATTGAATCTATAAATCATTGTGGGTAGTATGGATATTCCATACTTCCAATCCATGTACATGGGAACTATTTTAAGAAATGAGAGAATATTTAAAAAAAACACTTTAAAGGAGTGAGTATAGCTCAGTGGTAGAGCACCAAAAAAGAAAAGAAAAGAAAAAGGAAAAAAAAAAAAAAAAAAGAAAGAAAATAAGAAATACTCAAAGACCACCAGGCCTTCCTAATACTGCTAATTAATGCATTGGGTGCTTTTTCTAATTTCATTCAGAAATAAAATGGATTCATTGCATATAGTTCCAATTTAGAGTTAATAAAACGTAACCATTTTGTTATTGATCCTCAGCACTGCAAAAATGGGAGAAGGATGTGGCAATCCATTCTGGAAGCAATCCTGAAACAATCAGCCATTGAAAACCCTGTAAGGGTCGCTATGAGTTGGACCTGACTCAACAGCACCTAACCACAAGTGTCTTTTTAGCTTCTAATGAAGTATCAAACTTTGCACTTTAGGAAGAAAAAACAGAAACACCATAATTGACAATATTCAAAACAATGGCTCTCAGGTCCTAAAATAAGCTTAAGGATTTCAAAAGATTTTCTGAGAATCATCGCAGCATCATTTGGAGGACTGGGACTTATCTGGCCACCCATCTGGCTGGTTAAGAATATCCAGTTCTGTTATAGTCATCCTTGATTATTGATGTTCTCTTTAAACTTAGTTGTCTTTGAATCATGCACTTATTCAACATATATTTGGTGTGAGCTTCTTTTGTGACAGGCACTGTGTTAAGAGCTAAAGATAGAGGCATGAGTCTGATCTTTGCTAGAATCCCTCCTCAGTCTCTCTCTTCTAAATTATTCTTTTCCTCTGACTGAGATATTTCAGTTTCCATACAGATGCTCTGTGGTCATAGTGGTGGTGTTTAGCTGCTAACATTCCTCCTAAGAGTTTTGCTTCCAGATCAAATACAGTATTTAGATTTGGTTTCCACTGTAGCTAGGAAGGAATTATCAAAGATTTTAAGAGACTCATTTCCAGCAGGGTGCGGTGGTGCACGCCTGTAATCCCAGTCACTCCGGAGGCAGAGGCAGGAGGATTGCAAGTTCGAGACCAGAGGCAGTCTGCGTAATTTAGCAAGACCCTGTCTCAAAAACTAAAAAAATAGGCTGGGGGTGCAACTTAGTGGTCCAGCACTTCCAAAATATGCAAGCACAAGGCCCTGGGTTCAACCCCCAGTACCACAAAAAAAAAAAAAAAAAAAAAAGGAGACTCATTTCCCCCAAAATTTAGAGCAAGTACTGTTTCATCTTAATAGGTCATTTGTAGCTAAACACATAACATAATGATATACATTATGATTGGTTGGTTACTAGAGATCACACTATTATATCTTAGAAATAGATGTTTTCTAAATGTAATTTTTCTTGGACTGAACATTACTTATAATTACAGGTTAATTTCATTTGACCTGAAATTTTTATTTAAAAAAATGAATTTGAAGGTTCTGTAAATCAATGGCCTGAAGGCCTAGTGTGTACTAAGTGTCAGGTGGCAGTAATAATTAATTACATTTTTTAAGTATGTGTCTTGCCATATGTAACACCACACCTACCTATAGAAGATAATATATTTATACATGGTTCAAAATGCCTAGTTCCTTCCCTTAAATTCCTTTTTGATATTACAAATATAAAAAGATAGAAATAGTTACCATCCTTAGAAATAATGTTTCTTCTATTTTCCTTGCCTTATAGAAAACAAAAATCTTCCCCAAGTGTGTGTTTGTATCTTTGTTTCTGTATAAACCAAGGTCTGCCTAATAGGTACTTCTAAACTACTTTTACTAAAAACCATTAACTCCTCACTTGGACCCACAAGTGAGTTGTTCCAGACTCCCAAGAGACATCTAAAGGTCTCTAGCCCTTGTCCTAAACTTGCAACCACCTTGGATCCAGAGAACATTGATCAGTAAACATCTCTTTTTGACAAGGGATTGAAACAGCTTAAGAGTGACAACAAAAACTACTTCCTGGGACACCCTGCAGAGTGGTAACTGAGACAGTGTACAGCAGACTGCACTCTGACCAGGACTGTTTAGTTATACATACCTCTTACATCTTGCCCCAATTCTTCCTGTACTTAAACCTAAAGCTCATGTCAATTCCAAAAAAAAATGGACTCAGAGACACTGGACACCACCCCCTTTTTTCCAGTTCCTCTTCCCAATGTGCACATTCTTTAAATCTCTTTTCTCTGCTGTTCACCCTTACTCATCTCCTTAATTGGCATACTGGAGCCAAGTGGCTGAGCCTAGTTCCAGGAACTAGGGCTTAGTCCTGAACTCCAGTAATATCCCACTGGTGTTTCGTATGATTACTATGACCACAGAATTTAGGGATCTTTTCCCTAAAATATATTTCCAGCGAGCCAGGTGTGGTGGCACATGCCTGTAATCCCAGTGACTCAGAGGCAGGGGCAGGAGGATCTCAAGGTTGAAACCAGAGGCAGTCTGCATAATTTAGTGAGGCTCTATCTCAAAAAGTTAAAAAATGGGCTGGGGGTGCAGCTCAGTGGGCCAACACTTGCAAAGCATGCAAATGCGAGGCCCTGGGTTCAACCTCCAGTACTGCAAAATATATATTTTTTCCAGGTTTTTGCTGTTCTTTCTTTGCTACTTTTAGTATATACTAGAATTTTCTATTGATTCTAAAGTAAAAATGCATAATTTGATTTAATCCTCATTTCTGGGATTTGACATGAATGAACTATGGAAAATCTTAAAATGGCATAATATTGTGGGTAAGAGTAGAACTGTTGATCTTGAACATTTAGAATGTGCATATATGTTAGGATCTGAAGGGTGGGTGACAATACTTTACTGACCCTAAATAAAGTTTTGAATACTGACTTAAAATCACCAAATATTTTGAAGAGTTGAAAAATTGCTGACATTTATTTCTGCATATTATTCCAAAAAAATAATTTCACATCTGCTTCAATTGTCTCCAGTAATGCCTAAGCCTGCCCTGTAGATTTGAAGCTGTTCTCAATTTTTTAAAGAAAAGTCTAGCATTTAAAGTTGCAAACTATTTTGGAAGTAGACGAGATCAGTGCAGTGAAAGGAAGCATAAAAGAATCAAGCAAATACTTGCACAACTTGTAACTAAGTAAGCCAAAGGAGATATCCATGTTGTAAAGCAAGGTTTCCCAATCCCACCAATGGATACCAGGATGCACAGCAGGAGGTGAGTGGTGGGTGAACAAGTGAATCTTCATCTGTATTTACAGCTGCTCCTCCTTCACTTGTATTACCACCTGTGCTCTGCCTCCTGCCAGATCAGTGGTGACATTAGATTCTGTTAGGAGAGTGAAGTACTATGAACTGTCCATGCAAAAGATCTACGGTGTGCACTCCTTATGAAAATCTAATGGCTGATGATCTGAGGTGGAACTGAAATGGTGATACTAGAGCTGGGGTGCTAACATTAGCAGAGAGGTTGAACTGTGCATTGGCTGGCAGACTTTAAATCAGAATCTGACACTTATTTTAGTCCATGCATGGCCCACCAATTATTTTATTTACCACTTCGGTCTGTGCCTCTTTCCCACACTGGGCACTTACCTTAGTCAAAAACAAACATTGCTGAGGAGTTTCTTTGAAAAGGGGGAAAAGACCCAGTGATGAGACAGCAGAATATCAAAGTCTCTCAACATAAAGAAAACTGCATTTAAAAGAAAATACCAAGAGTCCTTTTATTTTAAATTATGGGTTCATGACAATAGGTAATTCACATTCTCCAAGCCCACTTTGTATAATACCTGTCGACGAGCTATCTATCCAAACTGTAAAGCCTTCACAACTATTTTGCCACATGGAGACTGAGCATCCTGCATTAAAAGACAGCCTATGGGATTTTTCAAAAGAAAATAACATGAACACAAAGAGCAAAAGCAATTATTGAACCCACCACTTCATTAAATGTGTCTGCATTGAGAGCATCATTCCTAGTAGGTAACCATATTGCTAAAAAAGCCCTTTACTCTTGGTGAAGAGGCAATTTGGCTTCCTGCTAAGGACATTTGTTGTGAACTTTTAGGAAAAGCTGTAGTTGAAGGGGTAGTATGTGTTCCTCTTCTGGCTAGCATCATAGCTAGATGAAATGATGACGTAGCAGAGGATATTGTGGCACAGTTGTTAGAGGATTAATGAGTCACTGCAGTATGCAATCCAGGTTGAGAGGTCTACCAAAGCTGACAACAAGGCAATGGTGCTTGTTTTTGTGTGACGTATTTTTCCACAAGGATGCGCATGAGGATATGTTATGGACACTTTGGTTGTCAACCAACACCACAGCTGCAGAGCTATTCCAGTCTCCGAATGGTTACACATCAGGAAAACTGAGTTGGTCATTTTTTGCCATATATGCATGTCTGAAAAAGGCTGGATGGCCTTCTGGTTTCACTACTCAGGTCAAAAAAGTCACTTTTGTATATGAGTCTATGCATATGTCATCCATAGAGAAATGCTGGCTAGCTGAAAAACGTCACCTGAACTTAACAATGTTTTGCAGGATGTGATTAAATTTATTAACCACAGTGAAGTGCATGCCCTTAACTCATGTCTGTTTGCACAGGTCTGTGAGGAGATGGACACAGAGCACCCAAGTCATCTTTTTCTTATACACAGACATGAGATGTCTTTCTAACAGCAGATCCCTGGCCAGAGGTTTTGGATCATGGGAGCCGCTGCAGAGATTTCTTTCAGAAAAACAGTCACCATTGGCAGCACATTTCAGAGACACAGAATGGGTCGCAAAACTTGCTTATTTGTATGACATATTCAACCTGCTGCACGAACTCAATCCATCACTTCAGGGGAGAATGACAACTATGTCAGGCTGGAACATAATGTGGCTCCATTCACAGCCAAACCAGCATTATGGGGGTGATGAGTGAACGTTGAGATTTTTGACATGTTTCAAACATTAGCAGAGATTTTGAAAGAGACTGAAGCAGGCCCTTCTTGCTTTCAGCTGGTGCATGACCACCTGTCTCAGCTTTCAAAACAGTTAGAGCATTACTTCCCCAACACAAGAGACCCCCAAAGTGGGAAGGAATGGATCCATAACCCATCTGTAAACAAACCAGGTGAATCAACTTTGTCCAGGCTGGAAGAGCATCAACTGCTTGAGATGACAAATAATCACGGCCTGAAAAGTATATTTGAGATGACTTCAAATCTTCATAATGATCTGGATTAAAGTGTAGGCAGCATATCCTGAGATTGCCACAGAGGCACTGATAAGCCTGCTTCTATTGCCAACATCCATCTAACAACAGCAACAGCAGCTTTGTGAAGCAGGATTTTCTGCAGTGACAGCAACCAAAACGAGATTACGGAGTAGACTGGACACAAGAAGCACACTTCGGGTGTCGCTGTCTCCCATTGCTCCCAAATGGGACCATCTAGTTGCAGAAAACGAGCTCAAGGATCCCACCGATCCTGCATTATGGTGAGTGCTATAATTACTTCATTATATATCACAACATAATAATAATAGAAATATAGTGCACAATAGATGTAACGTGGTTGAACCACCTTGAAGTCATCCCTACTGCCCATCTGTAGAAAAATTGTCTTTCATAAAACTGGTGACAAAAAGGTTTGAGACCACTGTGCTAAAGGTGAGACCTGGTCAGAGAAGTCCGGAAAGTGACCTTGCATACACACAACTGATGTGGGACAATTGAATTACACCGTCACTGAGTGCAAATATCCAGTTCGTATGCATTTAGCAGATTACCTGTTAGATTGAATGAGATACCCATTCACTGCCTTTGTAACAAATCAAGCCCCTGAAATGATTGATTCATTCCACTTACCTCTACCTTTTCGAGACTTATATAACAAAACTAGGAACAGAAACTTTTTTATGGCTAAAAAACAAAAAGAGAAAAATAACAATACCTTATTTGAAGCTTTTAAATATCATGAGTGTGGTACAATAGGCTTTCAGCCTACATTACCCCATGACTTAAATGCTTTCCTTTTCAGATTGTTTGTCCTTTAGCTTGTCAATCATAAGGCTATTATGCTATATGGGATGGAATTTATCCCTGGAAGTTTTCCAATTATTTGAACTCCCCTCTCCAATCTGTCTCACTGCTTCCTTTTTATTTGAAATTAAATCAAGAGTACTTTCTGTTTCTGAAACTCATTTTGAGCAAAAAATATAGGAGATGTATATAGATATAGATATATCCAGAGAAATAATAATTAAGAACAGATTGTGGTTCAGCCTATTTGGAACTGATCCACTTGCATAGCACCTTTTATTTCCTGACCACTTTATTGTGCTTGGGGTAGATAGATGGAAAGAATATACTGATGTCAATGGCTAGACCATCTATGAAAGCAGAACTCTGAGCCACTCTCTGTAACACAATCTACACAGTTACCATCTCTGGGCCACAGTGTGCCACAACTACCAGCCCACATTATGCACAAACCAGTCCTTAAAGCCAAACAGCCCCATTAACAATTGTCCCTTCAAACTCAGGACTTAATTCATAGTTGACAGGTTTCCTAACTTTTAACCTTACTTCCAACTTAGCACCAGTGGAAGAAAACCTTACCCAAGGTAATGAGGAAATGCACCTGTCACCAATCACACAGGAAACCCCACAGGGCTTAGTTTACCCACGGCTTCCCCATATGGACAGCCTTCAGCAGGACATATCTGAGACCTGCTTTGTGTTCCCTTCCAAAACTTCCTTTCTTCTGCCTGGTGTGGAATCTCTGCCAAGTGTAAAATGACGGTGGCTGACTCCCTTGCTATTGTTGTTGTTGTTGTTAGGTGCCGTCGAGTCGGTAGCCGACTCATAGAGACCGAGGGTTTTCAATGGCTGAGTGCTTCGGGATTGCCTTGGGAGTGGATTGCCAGGCCCTTCTCCCATTTTTGCGGTACTGGGAATTGAACTCGGGACCTTAGAGACTGCAGCGCAGTGCTCTACCCACTGAGCTAAATCCCAGCCCTCCCTTGCTATAGTAAGGTAGAAATTACTGGCCTTTGCTTTTTCCCATTTGGGTGGTGGTGGTTGTTTGTTGTTGTTGTTGTTGTTGTTGTTAGGTGCCAGCAAGTCAGTCTGACTCAAAAGACCCTCAGTGTTTTCAATGGCTGTTTCAGGAATGCTTTGGGAGTGGATTGCCACATCCTCCCATTTTTGCAATGGTGGGAATCGAACCTGGGTCCTCAGAGAGTGCAGTGCGGCACTGTACCAACTAAGCTAAACCCCAGGCCCCCATTTGGATAATCTTCATGTATTTCCACAGGGTAGTGAAAAGCAATGTTTTCTACTTGATTGGCACTTGGGAAGGAGATTTCAGTGTAACTGTGCCATAGCAGACACAGAGATTTGGCAGTTGCTGTTACTGTTTTTGGTGGCTGATTTCGTCTCAGTAATTTAGGTTTTACAATATCTTGTCCTGTTTTTCAGCATATAATCTCTATACTCATAATGCAACTTTTAAAATTTTTCTTCAGGGGCAAATGACTTCTAATTTCTTATGTATTTATTTAGTGGTCATGCTTTGCAAGTGCTCTACCACTGAGCTACACCCCTAAGCCTCACCCCCTCTTTTCTTTAATCTTGAGACAGGGTCCTGCTAAGTTAAACAAACTGCCTCTGGACTCAAACCATGATCCTCCTTGTCTTCGCCTCTTGAGATACCATGGCACCTCCTGAGATACATGTGGGCACCACTGGGCCTGGCTTATTGTTGTTGTTGTTAGGTGCCTTTGAGTCAAGTCCAACTCATCGTGACCCTATGCACAACAGAACAAAACACTTCCGATGCTGTGCCATGCCTAGCACTCTGTCAGTGCTTCCCTGCTACTTCAATGGCTAATTGTTTCAGGATTGCTTAGGGAATGGGCTGCCATATCCTTCTCCCATTTTTGCAATGCTGAGGATTGAACCTAGGGCCTCAGAGATCATGGAGTAGCATTCTACCAACTGAACTAAACCCCAGCATGGGCCTCACTTAGTTTGTTATTTAAACAAGCAGTTTGAGCATTCTAATCCAAAAATCAAAACTCCTGAATGCTCCAAAATCCAAAACTTTTTGAGCATTGACATGATGCCCACACATGGGAAATTTTACATCTGACCTCAAGTAACAGGTTATAGTCAAAGATACACTTAAAATATTACATAAGATTATCTTCAGATTATGTGTCCATGGTGTATATGAAAGATGAATAAATTTCATTTTTAGAATTGGGTCCCATCACCCAGATATCTCATATATATGCAAATATTCCAAAATCAAAAGAAAAAAAAAAAGAAATTCAGAAATCCGAAACATTTCTGGTCTCCAACACTTCAGATGAGGGAGAGTCAACCTTATCTCTTACATTACTAACTTGTATTTTTGTTTTTACTTTTCTGTATTGATTCTAACTTGCCATTAATACCGATATGCTATTTGAAATATAACCACATAAGAATTGACTTATTTTCAGTTTGTACCACATTCACAAGGAAAATTCAGAAATTACTGCCCCATAATCATCTATCATCTTTGCTCAAATGATTTACAATAGACAAAATGACATTCAAAAGGTTTTTTTTAACTGTTTTTCTTTGGTGTTTGTTTTTGCGATACTTAGAGGTTGAACCCCAGGCGCTGCACATACCTTGCAGGTACTCTACCACTGGGCTGACCCCCAGCCCACTTTATACTTTTTTCATTTGGAGACACAGTATCACTAAGCTAGGCAGGCTGCCTCTGGCCCTCAAACTTGTGATCCTCCTGCTTCAGGCTTGGTCACTGGGATTAGAGGCGTGTGCCACCTGAGTCACTGGGATCAGAGGTGTGTGCCACCATGCTCAGCTGGTGGTATGGTACCTTAATAGCAGATGCCGTCCAAGCACAAACAGAGTGAAGGAAAAGAGAAGAGAGGCAAGGAATAGTAGGAAGTGAAGACAAAGTACTGCATTATTCAGTTGGCCCCTCCTCACAAAGAGAAACAACTGGTCACTCAGCCACATAGAATATCTGCTTGTATAGCAAGTCCCTACCTCACACCAGTATGCGAGAGGACAAAGTATTTTACCTGCCACCTACCTCTCATCTACTCTCTCTCACTAGTCAATCTGCCTCAATGGGAGTTAACCCCTCCCCATTTCCAGTTTGTATCCCCTGAAAATGTCAAGCAACCCCTGGGGGAGTCACATGGTATACCCTGTGGCAGGGCAGTTCATTCCTGCCCAGAAGTAGAGGGAAGAACCCCGGCCTCAGTGGGTCTGTCAGATTGGGGCTCCTTGCTGGAGTTTCCATGTCTTTCAGCCAGTGGTTACAAAGGAGTCCTCTCCAGATGCCAGCACACCCCCTGGGGTGGACAAGGAAGCCCACTCTGCTATTAGATAATGTGCATGGCTGTGGCCAGGGTTTGGAGGTTTCTATAAAAGCAAAGGGAGAAAGCCAGGGGTAGAGGGGCACACTTTTAATCCCAGCACTCAGCAGGCTGAGATAGGAGGATCATGAATTAGAGACCAGCCTGGGCTGCACCGCAAGTTGGAAGTCAGCCAGGAACATACAGGGGGACCCTATTTCACAAAACAAAACACAAAAGAGGAGGGCTCAGTAAGAGGAAGAGAGTGACAAAGCCAGGCCAATTAGACCTCCTTAAAAGATAAATAAAATCTGCAAAAAGTGGAAAGAGAAAGCTATATATCCCAGAATTTATGTTACGGGAAGAAGTAGCTGCCTGCTTTCCTAACAGTGAGCAAATAACATCACAATATTTAATAATGCTAACCCTCGAATCATTTGTCTTCAGCTGGAGTGAGAACAGAAAAGCAGCAGTGAAAATTAAATTAATCTACCCCTGGGATTAAGGATTTGAGTTAGGTTGACCAGGAGTAAGGCAAATGTAAAGAAAACATGAGACATAGTTTTATGCCTGAAAGGAGTTATTTTTAGGTAAAAAGTCGGTGTTGCTTTTGAAGTAAAAACATATTCCTACACACATAACAAAGAGTGTGCATTAATTCAAGGAATAGCCTGAGTCAATGAGGTGTCACAGTGTTTGCCTCAGTGATTATTTTCATTGGCAAAAGAAATGCTAGTTTTAACAAGAAATACTGGCTACATAATAAAATATGGATATCATTATTTTAATTAATATGTCTGCGTGTTATAAGAACCCAGAAAATTTCAATTCTGAAATGCTTATTAGGCATGCCTATGAGTTAGTCTCTGGTATGTGAATGAACCAGGTCCTCAGGGCAAACATGGTCTCACAAGACAGCAATCATCAAAATGGCCCCGAAGCAAATTAATATGAGAAAATTAAAGCTAATACATGAGAGATGTGCAAACATTTGGATATTAGATTACTTTTCCCTCTATATTTCTGTAAGCCCCATAGCGTTTAGCACGGCAATGAATTTATTGCTTATGTTAATAAACTTGGAGATAGGAAAGGGTACTATGATCACTTCTGTCCCTTTCCCCGACCACCCAGGTAGAGTCTTTTCCTTTCTTACCCCTCAAGGGTTTGTTTTCTTCAAATGACGTCATTTATTTGAAGCAAAACATTCTCAGAGATAGGATCACTTGTCAGTGAAGAGCAGTCCTGTGCCCCTGCTGAATCTCCAAAATGGATGCTTGTACTGATGAATAATATTTGCAAGCATGCATGGATAAATGATTGACTTGACATGCTGCATGGGGTAATGGAAATTGTGATGGACTTCTAGTCAGAGACAGCATTTAAAATGCTAAATATAAGACTTCTAGCCATATGATGTTCAGAAAGGAATTTTACCTCTGCAGGCACTGCTTTCCTCATTAACATAAGGAATAAAGTTATCACCTAATACTAATATCTGCTGTATTAATTAGCTGAACTTTAGCTCAGTTCGTAAAGTGCTTGCTGTGTGCACTCTGAGGCCCTGAGTTCAATCCCAAGCACCACAAAATGGGGCACCACAAAATGCACCACAAAAATGGTGCAATTTTTGTGGTGTACCACAAAAATGGTGCAAAATGCACCACAAAAATGGGGCAAAGACAGGGCAGCCCACTCCCAAAACAACTCCAAGATAATTAATCATTGAAAGCCCTATGAATAGGAGAAAAGCACTGACATAGTGCCAGGCATGGCAGAGTGTCAGGCAGTGTTTCACTCTGTTGTACACAGGGTCGCTATAAGTCAGAACCAACCTGACAACAACTGTATTAGGATACAAGAACAATTGCTGTAACCAAAAACCCAAATGAGAGGAGCTTAAACAGGGTAGAAGTTTATTTCCTTTTTGCATAATGATACAGATGTAAGGATCCAAGTCTGATACGATGGCTGTAGTGTTGGGGACTCGGTCTCTTTCTTTCTCCTTGTTCTGCCATCCCCAGTATGCAGCCATGAGGGGGCCCATCATCACATCTGTTGGATTCACATTTCAGCTGCCAGGAAGGAAAAACTGTGGGGTGGAACACATACCTCTCTCTCTCTTAAGTGCACAATCTGCCTTATGCTAGAACTGTTTAATAGTCACTCATGAGAGCCACTTGTTAAATTTTCAGGAAATGTGTGAGTTGGTTGTAAAACCGAGCTTTCATTAAAAATTAAATTACATAAATTCACAATTAAGCGAATCGTATTAAAAACAAGGGCAACAGAAACTCAAAACTCAACCCTTCTAATTGTACAACTATATTGCATTGTTATCCTTGTATGGTTATTTGTTTCTACTGTGAAAGTATAGAAATATGACATAATGGTATGCAACTGCACATTTCTTTGCAATAACAAAGAAATTTCATGTTGGTAGCTTGAAACTGGTCATGTTGCTTTTGTTTACACCAAAAAAAATAAAAATCAGCAAACTTGAAACACAGGGCTTCTTTTATTGATCAGTTGATTGTCTAGTCCAGGAGCTAGCAGACCAGGCAGTCACCTATTTTTGCTCAGTCCTTGAAGTAAGAGTTATATTCATTCATTTACCTACTCATTCATTCATTCATTCATTTTACACTTTAGAGCATTATTGAAAGGGGCAGGGAGAACAGAGAACATGCCACAGAGACAGACCATATGTGGTTGCAAAGCTTGAAATATTTACCAACAGGTCCTTTACCAGAAATGTTTACTCAACTTGATGACAAAATATTAATAATGCAAATTAAGCTGAAAAGCTTCCTCTTGGGCTGTCAGACAATCACACCTCAGCTTCTAAAGCAGCCTCATTTCATGTCATGTGGCCCTTTCCAGTTTCAAAGCCCCTAAGGAAGATTCTTCTTCATGTCGAATCCCTCTCTTACTCTCAATCCCTTTTGCAGGATGAGCCCAGTCCCTTTTAAGGGCTCAACTTACAGGTCAGAACTACTGAGGATAGTACCTCTTTCTTAAAGCCAATTGTACCTTATAGTATCACCTAATCACAAAGTGATATCCCATTATATTTGTAGGTCTTTCATAATCAGAGGGATGGATAATGAAATCTCACAGTCTTTGCTACATCTCCCATCTCTCAAATGTATATATCTGGATTTTTGGTGACAGAATTCTTTGCCAATTCCTATTTAGAACCCAAGATGGTATTACATTTTTGGTGCTGCTTTGATTTTGCAACTGCTGGCAGGTCACTCTGAAGAGCTTATGATGTCCAGCCATAGGAAGGGGTCCAGGAACAAGAGTGACAAAAAACCACTTGGTGATCCATCTAGCAACTTCATTGTCTACTGAATAGACCTTAGTTGGCTATCTGGAATACAAGATCTGCCTTTTTTCACTTTTCCTTTTCTTTCTCTTTGCTTTCTCTCTCTGCCTCCTCTTCCTCCTTTTTCCTTCTCTCTCTCTCTCTCTCTCTCTCTCTCTCTCTCTCTCTGTCTCTGTCCTCTCTCTCTCTCTCATACACACACACACACACACACATTTAGAAAAGTGGATCTAAAGCAAAGCCTTCTAGAGTTTAGCACTAGGAAATTAGCAGGTACCTTTAAGCATCCTCTGGACACTCTCTCTGGCAAGAAGCCAAAAGATACTAATTACAGTTTTTCAAGTCATCTGTATAATATGCATCTGTTGCCAATGGGATCTGTTCATAAGCTATTCGTCAATTTTATAAGGCAACGAGGAGGCAGATGTCACAAATTCTTGCTCCTGGCAGAGGCGAGCCTTTCAGTGAGATGCTTTTATGTGCCTATGAACAGTGGAATCTCTGTTCCTTCTTTCAACAGAGAGAGTTACAACTTTTGATTTGAGTTTCTTTTTGAATGAAAGCAGTATTTCAAGTATTGATGATTAACAAAGACTTTCTCCAGGTACAGAAATAAAGCAATAACCAACAAGTTTTGTTTTTCATGAGGTCTGTGGAAAATATAGGTGATATATAAAGAAAGTCATGCATCTCCCATTTCAAACACCCAAGATGTTACCCGCCCCCTATTTTTAAAAACAAGAATAATGCCCTTAGCTCTTAAGATAAAAGGATTCCAGATGAAAAATCTCAGCAATATGTAGAGAACACAGATGTCTTGTACCCATAAAAGCTATTTATTACTACTTCCTTACTCCATGGCCCATCATAAGAGGTCACCATGGCAAAAGAACATAATTTTATTCCCAGAATTCCATACTTCCTGAAATATGGCCTGTGTCTGATTCCCCACCTCCTGTTCACTGCAAACAAGAAAGAATAGTTATAAGATTAAAACCTTCCAGAACAGCAGATAAGATTGAATTTATATAAACAACAACAACAAAGTGAAGGAATTATAGTATTCTGGGATCATATACATTCTCATCTCCTACCAGCAGACACCAACCCCTAAATGTACTTTTCTTGGAAGCATTTGGCCTGGGTGAGGAAATGAGGTCAAACATCTGATCCAGTGTTAACTATGCAGGATATGGGGAGAAGGTGGGGAGAAAGGAGATAAAGAGAAAGAGAGTGAGAGAATGTGGTAGGTTGTTGTTGTTGTTGTTAGGTGCCGTCGAGTCGGTATCCGACTCATAGCGACCCTACATACAACAGGCGAAACACTATTGTCAGTGCTTCTCTGCTGTTCATAGAGTTTTCAATGGCAGATTGATTATTGGGAGGGGGTTGCCAGGTCCTTCTCCCAAACCTGCAGTATCTGGTGTTCCCAGGCGGTCTCCCATCCAAGTACTAATCAGGCCTGACCCTGCTTAGCTTCCGAGATCTGATGGGATCGGATGCCACAGGGCTACGGCTGCAGGCATGTGGTAGGTAATAGGACAGTAATGGTATCAAGGCAACAAAGACCGTGCTCTGTCTCTGCTGACATATTTTCTGTCAACATGGTATTAGTAGCTTTTTGACAAAGAAATTATATTTTCTCTCACACTAACTATGGGTGATTGTGAATATCAATTTTATTTTTATCAAAATCATATGAAAAGATCCTGAACTCACATGAACTAGAGAGGAGAAAGCCAATTAATATTGACATTGGTTTCTTGGAAGTGTGGCCACCAATGAAGCCATATTTCCTAAGGGACAGGGGCAAATGTACCTGCAACATTTCCTCTGAAACTAGGAAGCTGGGTACAAACCATTCACAGCAGACCTAATCACATTAGTAAGAAGATGTCCTCGACCTGTAATCCTCAGAAATTGCTCTGTACTCTAGAAACCACCACACAAAGCAAGAGATTTCTGTGACTACTAGAGACAACACACAAAATTGATAGCTATATTTGCTAATGCAAGGAATTATGAAATTTCATTCATAGATCACCAGAAAATGGTACTCACAGCACTGATACCATTGGCTCAACTTCCATAGAGTCTGTGGAGCATAACTCAGAATATCCTACAGCTTCAAACCCTCCCACAAGTAAACTCCTCGATATCTGGGTAACGAATATTGTTTTGACAACCAGTACTTATTTGACTCCATTTTGCTCTTCCCAGAGTCACCTGAGATGTATATTTGTCAGATTCCCATGACTCCAAGGTTGTAGATTTCATTTATTTTCTGTCCATGAGAGTCACTCATATGAGATTTCAAAACTGCAAAGAGGACTGGTGCTGTATTCTTCCTTTAGAGCTGACGAGCAAAGGCTTGCCATGGCAGAGGTTTTCTGTCACACAGGGAGTCTCTGCTCGTTCACCACACTGACAATTAGCAAGGCCTTCCTACCTGCTACTTTCCTTACCTAGGCATCACTCACACCATCTCAACTTTTTTGACCAGAACTGTAGTGATAATCCTGAAAACCAGCTTTAGCTTCTCATGGCTTCTGTAACCTTTCCAATGATTTTTAACACCAAATTCCCTATATCAATTCATTTTTGCTGCAAATATCTAAAGTGGTATTTGTAGTATGGAATGATATACTTCTAATCTCATAACCCAGATAATGAGCAACAAAACATCCATGTTTCAACCCTCAAGTTACATTTTTAAGTTTTAAGTTTACATTCCAAATTTACTGGGTTATCTGAAAGAAGTGGGCTAGCCTGTTTTACCAGATGTTGATACTATCTTAAAGGTAATATATCTACAGAAATCTACTGTATTCAGAATTTGAATTCTGATATTATACTATCACACATTGATTCTTCAGTGGGCATATCTCTATAAAACTTTTAAAATGTATACAGTTCAATTATATGCCATGAAAAATAGTGTCAATTCTATCTATGTGTGGTGGATTTCTGCAAATTCTGCATTAGTTCACCACGCCTTAAGCCATATGGCAAGAGAGCAACCTTCAATTTATAATCTTGTAATGCCAACACTATCCCAAGAAATCATTATTAATCACCTTGTCCTGATCATTAATTGTAGGCTATAAAAATAATTTATTTCATGGTATTACCAAATTTTTTCTCATTAAGCAAGATGAAGTAGTTTAGTCAGCAGGAAATAGGCCCCTGCTTCTAATGATCTATTTGGAAATAAGTGTACAAATGCTCCTTTCTGGTGATGCAAGTGTGGGAGACAGAGATAGGAGAAGCAAGCCCTGCTTCTGATGACAGGAAGAAAATGACATCGTCTGATGACCAAGGCTTGGTCATATGCCAGCGCGGTGATGAATTACATTGTTTGTTTAAAAAATACATCAAATTTGATTCAGTTCTCTGCCATGGTCTCCCCATCAATCAAATAATCTAATCCCATTGGTTACCAAGAAGCAGTGAGACCATAATGCAGGAAGAATCACAACCACAGATTCAGCCACCCTGTTAGGTTATGTAGACCATGGCAAGGAGGGGGCATCAGACTGAGAAATGTGGGAGACTGACGGTTGGTGACACTGCTTTATGTTTTGAAAAAAAATGAGAACAATGAAGGAATCTTTCACACCAGAGCTACTGAATCAGAATCTGCCTTTTAACAAGATCCCAGGTGATTCATCTGCAAATTAAATTTGGAGAAGCATGGATCCATGATTCATTGGCAATTACTAGTCACGCTCTCAGAGTACATGAGGAAGAGAGTAATACTCTTGGCTTTGCAATACAGAAATGCATTTCGAGTCACAGGAGAGTATAGTTTGAAAGAAATACAAATATATGCCAAGAATATAGGAAGCCAACAAAAAAAAAAAAAAAAAACTTAATAAGATCAAACCCTGGACTGAAGATCCTGCTTTATAGAACAGTGTGATCAAGATGATCCATCTCACATCTTACAGTTTAAACAGCTTTGAAATGTGTCCTGTGAGGGAGGGATAGCATTATTATTCTATGAGCCATTCAGATATAGTTTAATTAAGTAATATGCAAGGTCATGGAGCATGACTGGCAGAGTGATTTAGAAGAGAATTAACAGCATCTTTTACTGTGGTTATCCCTGGTTGTCACCTAACACTGCAGCCTATAAACTCTAGCGAAGGTTCCGGCATAGCACATTTATGCCTGAAGCCAGGGGAATTGAATTCTTTCTCTCTCCAAGACTGTAGAAACCCATCCCCTCTTTCTATTTTTAATCCTTTGCTGATTCTAGAGGCTTTCTACCAAGTAATTTGTTGCCAAACAGTTGTTCTTCTTGCAGCTGCCAAACAGACCAGCATTTGCAGCCTCAGATTGTGTCCCACATTGGCTCTCTCCCAAATGTCATTCCCTACAAGCCTTTTCTTTCAGCTGATGCATTAGGATCTTTGAATGAGAACATGAAATTAAATAGAAAATGACATTCATGAGGAAAGATGTTCCTTTCCAACAAATGAGTGTCCCTACCCATCTGTCATTACTTCCTTCACAGTCTCGTGGTATTCCACAAATCCCAAGAAACTTGATGGGAATATGATCAGTAGAGAATTTTCATACATTAATGCATATTATGCACTGGCAACACGTAAGACATGCTAGTCTGCCTGGTCTGGTTGATGCCACCCTGTAGTTGAAGGGTGTGTGTCAAGAAAGTGCAACACCAAGCTGCTTTCCTTTAAATCACCTCATCACTAAAATGATCATAAAATGTTTCCAATAAGTTATCAAAAATGTATAGTTCTTTAGTGAATATGATAACTTGTCAATTATAAAATTAATTCAAACAATAGTGCAGAAAAAAATGTATCACACCTAAAAGAAGAGAAAAAAAGGGCAGAGAAAGAAAGACAGGAAAAAGGACGGCTGGGTATATGGATGGATAGATGGATGAGTGGGTGGATATAGATGGATATACAGATATAATGCAGGTTAAGTTTCTAACAGAACATGAAATGTTGACAGTGCTAGTTATAACAAAATGCAGAAAAGTAAGAAATGCTATGTTCAAGGAGCTTAAAATTTGTTATGGGAATAAATATTTGAGCCCCATTAAAATAAGTTTATATCCAATTGGAACAAACATGACAGGAATTGGGAGACAAGGATCAGCATAGCTGTGAATTGAGAAAACATACTTAAAGAATAAGGAAGAATATTCACTTTGGAGTAAGGAAGCTGGAGCTGAATATTAAGCTGTGCCAAAGAAACCAAGGTGGTAAAGCAGAAAAACAATGCCAGTATTTTTAGCCATTCATTAATTCAGTCAGCTGACAATCATTAATCCCCTTCTCCTGGAAGAAAGACCAAGATGGATCCAGGTCACCCCATCCCTACCCTGTAAGTGCTTATGTTGCTTCTGCTGGGGAAAATAAACTCACGCACTGATGAATGAAAGGAGCTTGCAATTCCAGTGACTCCCCTTTCAGGCTATTTTAAGTAGCTATACAGAAAATGCCAGCAAGTTGGGTTAAAGTTAGATTCAACAAAGACTTTAAAAGTTATTCATTTTGTCCTTGGATTTTTTTTTCTTTCACCAAAACTTTATAGGGTAAATTATTATATAGTCTAGATTGACATTAAATTTTTCATTTTGGTAGAGGACATGATGAAAATATATAAATACTTCATAAATAAAATATATAATCTATACAAGTAAACATTTTAGAAAATTATTTTCATTGAATAGAGAAAGACAAATATTATTTACAAAGCAGGATATCAAAGTAGGCAAAAATGTGGTAGGAAGCTGAATAATTCCTTTCTTCCTCAACACAGATGAGTACCCTCTAATCTCCTTACCTGTGCATGTTACCTGACATAAGATTTGATTTGAAGAAGTGCTTGTGAAGGATCCTAAGGTTAAGGAGGCTGCTGTCCATAATTTGGTTGGGCACAATGTAATCCCAGGGTCATCACAAGATGGAAGAAAAGGAGTCAGAATCAGAGAAAGTAATGTGATTCTGGAAGCAGAGGTCACAGAGAGAGAGAGAGAGAGAGAGAGAGAGAGAGACAGACAGACAGACAGACAGACAGACAGACAGACAGACAGACAGAGAGGTGGATGCTATGGTACTGTCTTTGAATGCGAAGGAAGTTGCTAAGAGCCAAACAATGTAAGTGGTTTCTAGAAGATAGAGAAGGCAAGGATGCATTCTTTCCTGAAGCCTCCAAAAAGAATCCATCAGGATGATACCTTGACTTTAGCACTTCTGACCTCCAGAAATAGAAGACAATAAATGTTAGTGTTAAGACTCTTAATTTGTGCTAATTGGTTACAACAGTAGGGAATTAATACAAGTATGGGCAGAGATGATTGACATCATTCACTAGCATTAAAATAAGGAAAGTCACAATGAGAAAATAATATATTCACACCAAACTCACTGAAAATGATATGATGACTAAAATGGAAATATGAACTACCAGGGCAGGTATGGAGCAACACGAACACTCTCGTTTGCTGATGGGAGTATAAATTGGTGCAACCACTACGGTAAATTGTTCCTCTCATGGTTCCTATTTACTCTCCCGTTCATTCTGGGCATGACTGTGTGACTTGCTTGGGATATCAGCAAATGTGCTGGAATATCAGAGCTGTCCTGGAATAAGCTGTCACCACATGAGAGGCCAGTTGAGCCTCTTGGGGTTTGGAATACCACAAGGAGACAACCATCTAGCTAAGCTATTCTAGTTAAGTCCCTTCCTTTGTCTTAACCTTCCAGGCATGTGTGAAAGTCTAGTGGAACATACAATGTGCTCTGAGAACTGTGAGAAATGACGCCATGTTGTTTCATGCCACTGAACCTAGAAGACTGGTTTAAGCTTGGGAATCTCACAAAACTAAGATAAGGGAAGCCCCAGGAACATTCAGAAGTTGTTGTTTTTGTTAGGTGCCATGGAGTTGGTATCCAACTCATATCAACCCTCATAGGGTTTTCAATGGCTGGCTGTTTGGGGATTGCTATGGGAGTGGATTGCCAGGCCCTTCTCACATTTTTGTGGTGCTGGGAATTGAACTCGGGACCCCAGAGACTGCAGCGCAGCACTCTACCAACTGAGCTAAATCCCAGCCCATTCAGAAGTTAGGGTATAGGTACATTAGATCCAGCATGAGGAGTTCAAGGACCAAATTTCCTTCATATCCCATCATTTGGCCAATTCTCTGACTCTCCTGAACTATGGAGAGGCACCAGGACTTCAGGGTACAGGTCTTGTACTGAAAACAAAGGGATTATATGAGAATCTCCATAATGAAGTGTGAGACTCCATGTACCAACCAAGTTCAGGTAATCAGTCTAAGAATTCCTTGCTCCATCAAATTCCTTGCCCCATTGGGAGACACACCAAGCCACAACTGCAGGCAACTGAGGGTCTCTTATCTAAGCAAAGTGCAGGTAGTTGGTCTTAGAATTCCTCACCCCATTGGGAGATAGACCAAGCCATGACGCAGGCAGCTGAGCATCCCTTATGAAATTAGCTATGTTCAGTCACCATACAGTGAGGGCCACTAAGGGACAATGTATACACTACCCCTACTCCTGGCCTTCTAAAAGTTTTTAATTTCTCAAAACTATGTGATAAGCGAAACTGTCAGGCATTTAGGTAAATCTATTATAACAGAGACAAACCAATGGAAAGAAAGAAAATTGGTCCTTAGAACAGAGTATTTTATTCTGAATATTACTATGATACCCTCAAAGAGATTAGGGGAGAGATGTTCCTGCTGAAACAAGAACAGGAGAATATAAGAAAAGAGTATTTGCAGGACACAAAAGGATTATTGAAATTAAAATATGCTAATGGAAATAAAAAATGAAAAAAATTGAAAGATAAATGGAGAGACTTACAATGAGGATAGGAAAACAACAATAATACCAAAGAACTGGAAAATAGCAAAAAAACGGCATAAATAAATAAATAAATAAATAATCTATCCAGGAAGACCAAATTCAAATAATAGGATTTCAAGGAGGTTAAAATCGCAAAAAAAAATTAATTAGGAGAAATTTTCAAGTAAATCATTTAACCAGTTTCCCCAGAACTGAGATGAATTTCCAGACTTGAGGGATTTTTGTTGTTGTTTTGTAGTGCTGAGGATCACACTCAGGGCCTTATGCATGCTGGGCAAGTGCTGTACCGCTGAGTATACCCCTAGACATGGATTTCTAGATTGAGATGGATCACTCAAACCCAAAACAATGTATACACTTCATTAGACAGGCAACAAAACAAAAATATTTCCAAATGTCTGTAGGATCAGGACTTCAATCTTTGAAAAGATTGAAAATCAGCATGGCATCAAACTTCTCAAAACAAATATCAAAAAGAGAAGATAGTGGAAAAATGACTTGAGAGTTCCAAAGGAACATGTTTTTTCTGATGTGGAATCCTATACTAAATGTAATTGTATTTCTAATATTTGTAAGTGATTGTTCTGAGTTTACCTTTGGCTGAACTACTATGTCAGAGTCAAAGAACTACTTGCTTTGTGTTAAGCCAGTTAACAGGACAAGTAAAATATGTATCATATCAGAAAAAATAAAAAGGATGTTCATGTATATTCCTTGAGATGTGAACTAATTTTCCAGTTAGCATAGTTAATTTGATTTACAACTAATGCTTCAATGATAATAATAATGAAATTTTTCACCAAAAAGAGCAATGATCTACAACAGAATGTTCTATATTCCAAGATAAATTACTCATAGTGGCTATTAAATAGGTTGAATTCATAACAACCAGAAGAAATTTTCAAATGGGTCTCTTTCATGAGAAATGGCATTTATTGTACACTATTTAGGAATCTGTGCGCACCAACTCTTGAAGCTCAGTACATTTTTTCTTAATAAAAAATTACAATAGAAGTGGTAGATATTTACTATATGATGTGACATTATAGTTTTTCTTTATCAAATTAAGTAGATTAAAAGCATATTGCCTTTCAGCATTACAGTGGAAAACATAACATTAGATTCAGAATATGACTAGTTAAATGAATTACTACAGTGAAACGTTCTGGAGTCAATACTCTTAATTTTTTCTTGTTTTACTCGGAATTCCAAATGTAGTTCAGAGTAAGCAGAAATTTCTCAGTAAATATAGAAAGAATATGAATGTAAAATTTTAAAAAACTTAATAAAATACATTTGTTGTTGCTAGGTGCTGTAAAGCTGGGTTCAACTCATAGTGACCTTCATAGGGTTTTCAATAGTAGATTGTTTCAAGATTGCCTTAGCGGTGGGTTGCCAGGTCCTTCTCCCGTTTTTGTGGTGATGAGGTTTGACCAGGGCCTCAGAGCATGCAGGACAGCACTTTACCAACTGAGCTAAACCCCAGCATAATACATTTGGAAATGTGTAATAATAGATACTATGCTAGAACCTTAAATTAGATGAATTTATTTAACTTCCTATTTGATAGACTTAAAAATATTTCTATTCTGTTGGAATTTTATTGGAACCAAGTTGTGGTATTACAGAAATATTGACATGATGCTAATAATCCATAAGTTCCTGCAAGATTCAGAGAAAAACCTAGCCAATCTGCTAAAATTTGTCAAATCTACCATAAACTAAATGCCAACATGTACAGAATCCCAGAATCCCACTCTTCCTCTTTCTCTCTCTCTCTCTCATTCTCTCTCTCCACCTAGGAATTTTGTCTCAAAAGAAAAAAAAAAGGAATTAAAAGTTACCACTATAGTCTTTTGTAATCTGACATCAAAATTTTATGTTCTCATTCACTTGGTACCAACTTTAAATGTAACTGTTACCCAGGGAACATTACATGTTTGTCTGCATGAAAAATTGACCATGTCTCCTCTAGAATGCATTCCCAAATTCTCTTACCTAAGAGTTATTTCTTTATTATTAATTTGGAGTCTCAAGTTGCCAGTCATACAGTGGGAATGGGGAAATAATAAAGCAGTGTATTCTGTTGCCCTGAATATCATCTTATAAGAGGCATTATTTTCCTTGTCATTTTTTCCTTCCCATTCCACCCTGGAGGACATTGGATTGAAATAGAAAAAAATAGGTATTGCTTATGTTATACCTCATCTAGTTTCCAGAAACAGACACCCCCTACTAGCTCCCAGAAGTTTTTGAGGCAACTAAGAAAATGTGAATAGAAGTAGGAGAAAAAGCTAGAGGAAAAAATATATACTATGGACTAGTTCTTACCCAGTCTGCAACCACACCACTGTGGTGTCCGATCCCATCAGATCTCAGAAGCTAAGCAGGATCAGGCCTGGTTAGCACTTGGATAAGAGACCACCTGGGAATACCAGGTGCTGTAGGTTTGGGAGAAGGATCCTGCAAGCCACTCCCAAAAAATAATCAGCTGCTGAAAACCATATGAATAGCAGAGAAGCACTAATAATACTGTTTTGCCTGTTGTACATAGGGTTGCTATGAGTGAGACACTGACTTGATGGCACCTAATAACAACAGTTCTTACTATATGACAGGTGCTAAGCTGAACACTTTGTAATACATTTACTTTGGTTCATATTCTCTACTGTTAAGAGGATTATGATTTTTATTTTCATTTCATAGATAAATTGGCTATGACTTCGAATTTAAATTAGTTTCTGCAGCTCATAGTGTTGATCAGCTTTCTGTCACTATAACAAATAACTGAGATAACCACCTTAGAAAGAGAAAAGGGTAGTTTGGCTCACAGGTTTAGAGGTTTCAGTGCACGATTGGTTGGCCCCATTGCTTTAGGGCTGTGGCAGTGCATCATGGTGGGAGAGGGTGGCAGAGCAGAACTGCTACTCTCATGGCTCAGCAGGGAAAATAAAAGGAGGGAGGAGACTCCGAGGCCTATCCCCAAAGATGTGAAGACCCCGCAGAAGACCCTACATCCTAAGGGTCCACTACTCCGAGTAGCACCATGTGGGGGAGGGCCTGCCCCCAGTCATCTAAAGGCTTTCCGCAAGACCCCATCTCTTAGTTTGCACTACCTCCTCATAGCACTGGGCTGGGGACCAAATCTTCACCACACATCCAACTGAGGGGGCACTGAAGAGCCAGGCTATATATAGCACATATTGTTTTTAGGGGCTGTCGAGTTGGGTTCGACTCATAGTGACCCTACATACAATAGAACAAAACACTACCTGACACTGTCCTATGTCCAGCACTGTGTCAGTGCTTCTCTGCTATTCATAGAGTTTTCAACGGCTCATTGTTTCAGGATTGTACTGGGAGTGGTCTGCCAGGTTCTTCTTCCATTTATGCAGTGCTGGGGATCAAACTCAGGGCCTCAGAGAGCGCAGAGCAACACTGTACTAACTGAGCTAAATCCCAGCCCTATATTATTGTTTGCTGTTGTTAGGTGCTATCAAGGAGGGTCCAACTCCTATCAACCCTGTGTGCAACAGAACGAAACACTCTGACACCGTGCCACAGAAAGAAGCACTCTCTGACACTGTGCCACGTCCAGCACTATTGTTAGTACTTCCCTGCTGTTCATAGGGTTTTAGCACACAGCAGTTGGCAAAGTCAGGATTCACAAGCCAGAGCGCCTAAGCATTAGTCCTTTCTACTCTGCCTCACTGCTTCAGTAAAATGCCATTGTCTTCTCTGACTTTATTTTCTGCCAGTTAATAAGTTAAGGACCCCAGGTTCCTTTTTGTGGAGTTCACGATTTGGAATTACTCTTACCAGCAATGAGCTGAAATCCATTAAACACTGCATTCTTTTTCCAACAATGATCTCCAAGTGCAGTGTTTCAGAATCTTGATGTATCTACAGTGAAAAAAATAATAATAATAAGGAAAACCTCATCAATACCTTAGGAAAATCAAAACACCATGAATGTTAATTTTCTGATTTCAATTCCCTATAGAGCACTTAGGAAAATAAAGATATCCATAATTACAGTCCTGACCCAATGCTGTTTAACTCATTGTACAGCACTCTAGGAAACATGTAAAATAATTATATTATCCACCCCTATTCATTTTGTGCTGCTTTCAAGAATCAATGCATGGTGTTCGGATGAAGTTCCACTTTTCTCCTCCTCCTTTTCTGCTCTGTTCTATGCCGTGCAAGGCTGAATTCTCCAGACGACAGTTTCCAGGCTTTCGGATCCCTTGGGTACCACTCAGGCAGACACTAAGAATGAGAGACCCAGAGACATGAATGGTCAGAGGAGGAAAAAGTCAAGCTGCTTTTACTCCTCTTCCTTCCCTGCCAGCTTATGGCTTTGGCAGCCATGGTTATCCTTTCATCTTTGTCTCCTGTCTCGGAGCTGCCCTCCCTTTGCTACAGTATCCATCTCATGCTAGAAACAGCTTCCTCCCACAGCCCTCAGGCTTGACAGAGTAACAGCTTTCAGCATTTACCAGTCCCTTGGTGATTCAACAGCACATCATTAAACTCTCTTCAATTGACTCTCTGATTGTGACAACTGTCTCCTACAGGAGCCCCTGACCGGTAGAATAATAATGAGTACCGGAGAATTCCCAAAGCTCCCCTGCCAAGCAGGATAATAGTATAGGTTTGCTTGTGTATTTCCTGGGGACAGAGAGCTGCTCTTTGAAGGGGAAAATGGACCTTGGAAATCGGTGGCTGGTAGTGGCATCACCATTACTTAAACCAACAGTACTGAGAGTGTGGGATGAAGGTCGGGTGGAGGTTAAGTTTGGCACTCAGTTGCCAAAGCAACAACAGTGCTCACAAAGATTATGGGATAACTCTTCATGACTGCCCTGGGGAATGTCTGTAAGGGGAAAGCTATATTTAAAGTATTGGATTATTAATTCAAACTATTGGTGATCACAACCTTATAAGCCTTATTATAGGCTGATACTCACACGTTTCTGTCCGACAGAGCTAAATGTGCAGTTTGCAGGTCTCAAATGCTGGAGTAAAGCTTTGTTTAAGGAGAACGAGACTCTTGACAATTGAAATATGGAACTGGGTGAAGCATACTCAAGGTCGAGAGCTCAGAATCTCCAAATCCCTCTGTTGTGATCAGAAGCCTATGCAGGAAGGTGCATAATATTAAATTTTGCCCAAATTTATTTGTGAGCATGTGCCATCTTGGGATTTACTGTTTAATAAGTTGATTTTAGCACCCTGAGAAGGTTTTAACAGCTTCTGTGTCCGATTAATTCTTTCATCAATGGCATCCACGGTTTAAAAAAAAAAAGTTGAAATGAGAAATTCCCATGGTAAAATTGTGAATGAATGAGGTCAATGGCTTAGGGAGTGAATTTAATATATGTAAAATTCTCAGCTGTTTCTAACTATACTCCTGGAAGAGGCAGGCTGTGACTTTCACAAGACAGTAAATATTTAATTATGAGGTTGATACCACCATATCTCAAGAGCTTTTCTGAAGATAGCCTCAGTAATCAGATGAACAGATAACATGCCTATAGAGGTAAGACATCCCATTTCTCCCGCTACCCTCGAGCTTGTTCAATGGTCCCACCATATATAACACCCACAGAAACAAGAATGGAGGATTTGCATAGGCTCAGCTCTGTAAACATCTCTTTCCACCTATTTGGCCACTGTGGAAACTAAGTCCCAAGTTGCCAACAGCAGAGGCCAATACGAAAGCCTGATGTAGTATCATCTCCCAGATGTACTGGCCACTTATTTAGAAGGAGCTTGATTACATGGAAATTATTTAATTATGGATAGATATAACTTCCTTTTCAAGAGAATACACACTGTCATCTAGATATGGATTTTTCTTCTCTGTCTACAAAGCTTCTAAAACCACACTGTGTCTTATTTATCACCATGGTGTCCCAGCCAACATTGCCTCTGCCCAAGGACCTCATTGTATGGTAAAGAAAGTGCAGCAATGGACTCGTCCTATGGCAGCCATTGGTCTTACTTTATGCCTTATCAGCTGGAGGCAGCTGTACTAATAGAATGATGCAATGGCTATTGAAGACAGACACAATGGGATTTTAAAAATGACAAGAACCTGGAAGACTGAGGAGTTGTCCTATAGGTTATAGTTGCTCTTAAATGGTACTTTCTGTCAAGGAAACAAGGATTAAGCTAGGTATACAAAATCTCACTCATATCAAATAATCTTCTGATGGAATTTTTGTTTCTTGATCCTGAAAATGTGAGTGTCTGGAGAGGACCACTCCAAAGGAAATAAATCCAGTAATAACCACAACAATGATTCCATGAAACCAGGCACTGAGATTGTTTCCTAGCATTTTAGGATCCTTAAGGCTCAGAGCAAATCAACATTAAAGGAGGGGCTTTCTACTGGATGAGGTGCTCCAGGGGGAAATTGGAGTTCTGCTAAAAATAGGCATGTGGGACTTGGTCTGGAATTCAGGAATTCACTAATATGCATGTTAGAATTCACATATCAACAATGACGGTCACAGAATACTAGCAAGATAGAAAGGATCACTTAAGACTTGGATTCCACAGGAGTTACCGTAAGTCCTAGGTGCTCTCAGAAGACAAGGAGAACATGAGGACATTGGTGAAAGAAGAGAAATATGATTATTTGTGTAAATAGGGTGACAGAAGCAGGGGCAACGGCAGCTGTGTTGGGTAATTTTGTTTCCCCTGCATTTTCCTGCTACCTTGTACAAAGAAAACAGGTAGTGATTAGAGTTATAATTACCTTCTAGGATAGAATATGACTAAATTAACTTCCCTTGAAATAATGTAGTGACAGATGGGAATTTTGTGTTTCCCATCTATTGGGATGCAAGTGTTTTGGGTGGGTTTGTAAATATATATATATATATATATATATATATATATATATATATATATATATATATATATGCATGCTGAGAGAGAGGAGGAGAGAGAAAGAATAGGCCTTGGGCTCTCTTCCCCTTTGGTATCCAGTTGTTTCTGACAATTGAAGGTGAGAAGGGAGAGAAGTAGGGATGTTTGTTTTCCAAGAGCCTTCCCTGCTAGGCTGTTTTGGCTGTGGCTGTCCACCAAAGCCATGGTTCCTGTCAGAAGACACTCTTGCTGTTGCTATAGCTCTCACCAGGTTCCAAACTAACCTGGTTTACCTCACTGCTCTGGCCTGGGCCTGGTAACAGCTGCCCACCAGGACCAGGCTCTAGCTGATTCACCATTACCATTGCTTGCCTTTCTGCTTATCCATACACCTGGTCTCCTCATTAAACTCAGAGTGTGCTGTCTCTTTCCTGCCAGGAGCCTGACGGGTACACAGTTGTTAAGTCTGTGAACAGCGGGTCAGCCATACACAGTCTGGTTTGAGACTCTAGAAACAATATCCCCTCTATAGAATATTATTGCAAAATATTTCTTTTATGAGGTAAAAAAAAATATGCAGGCCTTTGTATAAAAGAGAGCTTCAATTCTTCTAAGAGGCTAATGCTTGATAGTATGATTAAGGGTAGAATCTTTTTTTCTAATTATTTCTTCAATAACAATATTTACTAATCATCTCCACAGTATTTAAGACTAAGGACACAGTGGTGACCAAAGTCTCTACTATTATGGAATTTCCGGTTTTGCAGGAAAATTTAAAATAGATAAATAAATTTTAAGTATTGATGATTCCTGCTGCTAGAGAAGGAGTCAGGGAGGTGAAGCCTTGGGGAATCACCAGAGGGGCCTGCTCCAGCTTTGAGTGTCAGGACAGGGGTGGGAGGGGCTTGGGTGGCCTTCCTCATTCTCCCTTGTCTATTCTAGTGCACGTTTTTATGTCCCTATGTATTCAAGGGGCTAGGATTTAGCTCAGTTGGTAGAGCTCTGCTCTGCAGTCTCTGAGGTCCCAAGTTCAATTCCAAGCACCACTGAAATGGGAGAAGGCTGTGGCAGTCCACTCCCATGAAACCATCAGCCATTGAAAACCCTATGAGGGTTGCTGCGAGTTGGAGATGACTCAAGGGCATCTAACATGTACTCAAGGGAAATGGCTCATCCCCAATCATGGCTATTCTGTCCTCTTGACATTGACTCATTCAAGCCTGCCCATTAGACACATCATTCAATTACACATACATAGAAACCAGCGGGGCACCTTCCTGGAGGTGTTTATTCCTTGTTAATAAAATTTTAAAAAGGCATACAGATGTAAATTTTCCTACTTGGTGAGAATGTCACCATACACACCTGTGATCTTTGAAACTGTAGAAAAACAACTTCCCATCCTGAGGTGACAAGATGGCGACCAGCCATGTGCTGAGTATAGTGAAGCAGAAAGATAAACAGAGCCTGGTCCTAGACGGCACTGATGAGCTAATGAAACTGGGACTCCTTTGCCTCTTAATTAATTCATCCACTCTTGTTTTTAGGTGCCATCAAGTTAGGTCCAACTCATAGTGACCCTCATAGGATTTTCATTAGCTAATTTTTTGAGATTGCTTCAGGAGTGGATTGCCATATCCTTCTCCCATTTTTTGTGGTGCCAGGTCCTCAAGAAAGTGCAGAGCAGCACTCTACCCAGCTACTCTTAGCTATCATTTGTCGAGGCAAAACAGTTAATGAAGCCATTGCATTTAAGTAGACACCTGAAAGATGAGAATAAACCAGCAATTAAAGAGGTAATTGGAAAGCATGCCAGGGGAAAGCATGCCAGGGGGATGGAAAAAGGATTAAGGCAAGATAGCTGGAAAAGACAGCTAAGTAGCATCAACCTAAATGTGTACATTTATTATGCCTACCAGAGGCTTCCATAGCTTTGACTTATCTTCACACTTCATTTTCTAAGATCTCCCTAATTTTTTTTTCCATTACTGAGGTTGAACCAAGGGCTTCGTGCTTGCATGCCTTGCAAGTGCTGGACCACTGAGCTGCAAGCCCAGCCCATTTTTTTACTTTTTGATACAGGGTCTCGCTAAATCACATAGACTGACTCTGGTCTCGAACTTGCGATCCTTCTGCCTCCCAAGTCACTGGGATCACAGGCATGTACCACCGAGCCCAGCCCTGCTCCCTAATATTTATCCTATATGTACTTTTATGAACTGTCTTGAATAATATTTGAAAAGATGAACATGAAAAAGTATAGAAATAAATCTCCCCAAGTTTCACGACTGCCCCAAGTTCAACTAGTATTGTCCTATTATTGCCACTATATTTTACAGAAGCAGATCCCAACTTTTGTTAGGAACAGACAATCACTCTAATCATCATTTTTCTTAGGCACTAAACCCAATATTTGAGATCAGTCTGACCTGCTGAAACACAGTCCAATAGATATGTCATATTTTATCCTGATGATTCCATTTAGACCATTGTAAAAGATAAATGAAATCAGAGATCTCAGCTATGCTTCCAATTTTGACCATCTTGAGTGTGCTGTTATATAATTTTCTCTATTATTTCTTTTTACAGTGCCCATGGGGTTGGCTGAGTCTGTGGACATAGCCTTCCAGGCAGTCATTAAATGGGCTTACATAATCCCTTTATGAACTGCCAACACAATCCCTCTAATGACCAGTAAACTTCAAAACTGACTTCACAGTTGTTCTTTGTGACATTAAAGCATAGAAGGCCTTCAATAGGAAGCAGAAAACAGAAACAAGCACAAAGTTCTTTAACCTCTCAAGGTTTAAACAATTCTCTGATGTGGTCCAAGACCAGTATATTCAAAAGTATCAGGAAAAATAGTATATGCAACAGGGAATTTCACATCATCCTCTCTGAAGCATGGCCTGTGGTTTTTAAGACTGACCTCCTATACTCTGATTTTCTTTACTTTTCCTTCTTCTGCTTTTGTCTTCATTTTTTACTTGAGTAAATCCAGGAAGGCTGGGATTTAGCTCAGTTGGTAGAGTGCCGCTCTGCAGTCTCTGAGGTCCCGAGTTCAATTCCCAGCACCACAAAAATGGGAGAAGGACGTGGCAATACACTCCCATGCAATCCCGAAACAATCAGCCATTGAAAACCGTATAAGGGTCGCTATGAGTCAGACACGGCTCGACGGCACCTAACAACAACAAATCCAGGAAAAGACTGCAGCTGTACCATTGTGGCATCCGATTCCATCAGATCTCGGAAGCTAAGCAGGGTCAGGCCTGGTTAGTACTTGGAGGGGAGACCACCTGGGAACACCAGGTGCTGTAGGCTGGGGAGACGGACCCAGCAGCCCCCTCTCAAAAATCGATCCACCATTTAAAACCCTATGAGAGTCAGAGAAGCACTGACAACAGTATTTCACCTGTTGTACTTAGAAGTGCTATGAGTTGAACACCGACTCCATGGCACCTAACAAGAACAACAAATCCAAGAAAAGGGGCTTTGACTCCATGGCACCTAACAACAACAAATCTAGGAAAAGGGGCTTTGCCCTTAGTCTACAGTGACTTGAAACTTCTAAAGTTTATTGTAAATTCAGTATGATTCTATAGTTGCATTGTGGGTACCTTATTTATGCATTTCAGACACATAAATATACAAACTAAGTATTTCCACCCTCGATAAGCAGTAAAAACTTGATAAGGCACTGTTTAAATCAGGTTTGATATAAAAAGTGCTATAAATACATTAAAACAGTTTTAAGTGAACTCTTCCAAAATGTACGAAAGTTGCATAAGTGTTAAGTTATAGCCCCCCTCATCATATTCTGCAGCTAAGAGCCTATGAGTCTCTCCATTAAAAATCCCATTTCCAGTCCTTTATAGCACTTGTATAAAATTCCATCTGAACTAAGATTAAGGATATAAGGCCTCTGTGAAAGAACGAAAGGTATTTTGGTTTGTTTAAACCTTCTGTATTTCTGTTTTTCACAACTGATCAGTTAATATTAACCAGTAATCTACAGATTATATTCATTTTGATTTTATCTTTGTTTATGAAAGAAAAATGACATATTTTGTTGATGTAAATTGCCAAGATCCTAAATCATAACAAAATACACTTTATGGTATTATTTGTTACTCCAAGTCACTGGTGACGAATTAGTTTGTCAGTGATTAAAAGGCATTGCTTTTCAAAATATCGTCCTTAGCAGCTCAGGATATTTACTACATATCCATTTCAGTAAGTGGAAAATGGGTAATGCATGCAGCAGAAACATTTTCCTATTTTTTCCCTAGTCAAATAATAAAAATCTCTAATTACTCATGTTCAACTGGTTCCAAATGGCAAAGCTCTTAAAAGCCCGCTCAGAAAGACCCACATTTAGATTTTTAATTTGTTGATACACTTCATAACATTATTACTTTATGCAAAAAGAGTTGTTTCCTATGGTTTGATGTGAATAGCCACTTCAGATATCATTGGGTTCCAGGCTTCCACATCCTATTGGTATTCATTGGATGTTTGTTTCAATTTTATTTTATTGGGGTAGAAGTACTTAACATGAGATCCACTTTCTTAATGAATTTTAAATATACATTAAGTCAGTTGGTAGAGTGCTGCTCTGCACTTTCTGAGACCCTGGGTTCAAACCCCAGCACCTCAAAAATAGGAGAAGCACATGGCAATGCACTCCCAAAACAATCCTGAAACAATCAGCCATTGAAAACCCTATGAGAGTCTCTGTGAGTCCAACCCCACTCAACGGCACCTAACAATAACAACAATGTTGCATAGAAATATCTTGCTTAGGTGAACTATTATGCAGTTGATAATAATTCCTCATGCCTCCAGAAATCACTCTGTCCCTTTTTGAGTTGATGGATTTGACTATTTTGGATACCTTGTATAAGTGGAGCCTGCAGCTATACCACTGTGACATCTGATCCTGTCAGATGTCAGAAGCTAAGCAGGGTCAGACTTGGTTAGTACTTGGATGGGAGACTACCTGGGAACACCAGGTGCTATAGCCTTGGGACGAGGACCCAACAACCCACTCCCCAAAACAATCAACCATTGAAAACCCTGTGAATAGCATAGAAGCACTGACAATAGTGTTTCATCCGTTGTGTGTAGGGTCATTGAGTCAGACACCGACTCCAGGGCACCTAACAACAATAACAACATATGAGTAGAATTGTGTGGTACTTGTCTTTCTGTGACTGGCTTATTTCACTTAGCAGAATGTCTTTAAGTTTCATCCATATTGTTGTATACTGCAGCATTTCCTTTCTTAAGGCTAAATAGTATTTCAATACATAACTACACTACATTTTCTTTATCCTGTGCATGGATATTTCATTTGTTTTCACACCTTGGCCATTATGAATAGTGAGCATTGGAATGCTAGTATCTTCCTGAGATCCTCATTTCAAATTTTTTTTTGGATAAATGCCCAGAAGTTGGAGTGCTGAAACATATGGTAGTTTCTTTATTTTTATTTTTATTTTTTTCATTTTCTGGTGAATCTCCATCGTGTTTTCCCTAACAGCTACACCATTTTGCATTCTCAATAACAGTGTACAGAGACCTAATTTCTCTACATCCTTGCTGACATTGTTGTCTTTTGTTGTTTTGTTTGTAGCCATGATGACAGGGGTAAGGTGGTAGATATCTCATTGTAGTTTTGATTTGCATATCCCTGATGATATTGAGTATTTTTTCATATATCTATTGGCTATTTGTATTTCTTCTTCAGAGAAATGTCTGTTCAAGGCTTTAGCATATTTTAAATCAGATGATTAAAATTTTTCTATTGAGCTGTATGTATACTATATGTTTTGGATCCCTTTCAGGCATAGGATTTGCAAATATTTTCTCCCATTCTGTATGTGGCCATTTTGCTCTGCTGAATGTTACCTTTCCTGTACAAAGCCTGATGTAGTCTCATTTGTGTATTTCTGGTTTTGTTGCCTTTGCTTTGAAAACATCATTACTTCCCTCTCACTAATTTAAGTCATTATTACTCTCTTATTATGTCTAAAATTTTAATACTTAAAAATTGTGAAGGGAGATGAAGAAAGTCATGATGAGCCATACTCGGGGTATGAGGGAGAGGCAGGACTCTGACCTCTGGATGACTCAAGAATGTTTTAGAATATCTCTTTTAGGCAGATCAGGAATTATGGACAATGTGGGCAGGGTGGGAACCATTGTGGGAATCATCTACGGTCAGCACTAAGTGCTCTTAAATCCAGGAATAAGGGTTCTTAGCGTTCAGGAAAGCCCATAGGACCCTGAAGATCCTTGAGTATGCATGAGAAAGAGTCATAATATTCCTATATGTACCCAGCTTGGCCCTAGGTCCAGGGTTGCAAACTTTCTCACTCAGATAAGTAACATGATGCTTGCTGCTGCTGAACCAAGTTCTAATGCTTTGACATAAAAAAGTGTGTCTCTGACAAGATCTGGATTTTCCCGGTCCTTGCCCACTGCCATACATACATAATTTTTTTGATCTTTAATGTTTCTTTTTGAGATAGGGTCTCTCTATGTGTTCCAGACTGGCCTTAAACTCACAATCCCCCTGCCTTAGGCTCCTCAGTGCTGGGATTACAAGCATGAGTCCAGCCCATTCATTTTAATTTATTCCACAGGATGACCATCATTTCAGCATGAGATTGGAAAGAGACTCTGCTAATAGTGTGGGCAATCTAGTTCTATCTTGGAGGAGTGTCGACCTATAACAGATGGGTTACCTGTGAGTCTCACAGAATTGCCTAAGGAGCAGATTCTCTTGCAAGAAGTCTGAGACAACCTAAAATCTGTGTCAGCAACCAGGAGAGCAGCTCCAGTGGACACAGACTGGACAAAGGAAATAGGATTACTCTTGAAGAGTCAACTGGCTCGTCTCTGCACAGAGACTGTATGAAGTTCAGGGAAACTTGAAGGGCCACATAGGCTCTGTCCTTGTCCTCAAGACAGAAAATAAAATGGCCAGTTCAAGATTATACGGTAGAGACAAAATTAGGGCAGAATAAGAGTTCTGTAGCAGTTCAAAACAAGGACATGTCCTAATCTCATGGAGGGGGCTGGTGGAAGGGAAAGGAATGCTTGTAAGGAGTGAGGAAAAGCCCTCTGGAGAAAGGGATATTTAGGTAGATTGGAAAGACCCTCTCATTTTAGTTTCCTTTAGCTCGGTTGGTAGAGTGCTGCTCTGCCTGCTTTGAGGCCCTGGGTTCAACCCCCAGCACCGGAAAAATGGGAGAATGACCTGGCAGCCCACTCCCAAAACAATCAGCCACTGAAAACCCTATGAATAGCAGAGAAGCACTGACATAGTGCCGGATATGGCACAGTGTCAGGTAGTGTTTCGTTCTGTTGTACGTAGGGTTGCTATGAGTCAGACCCAACTCAACAACAAACAACAACAAACCACCAAACATAATTAGAAATAAGCTCTCATTTCTAGGCTAACCCTATCATGGATTATCTCCCTGGTTACTATGCAAAGTCTGCTGTAATTAATTAGTGCCCTAAATTGTTCTCTGGCAAAAGATGTTGTCTCCATGATTAATTGATACCTCTGTGAGGGCATTCACAGTCTTGGTCATTTTTTTGCACTCCCTAGTGTTTAGCAATGCTGAAAATAGAAAATTTAATTAATAAACTCTCACTGCATGAGTGATTGAATCACATTTTAAAAAATAATGTTTGCTAATATTTTATAAATGTTGACTACTCAGTCATCATGAGACAAGAGAGTTTTTTGAAAGAGAACTTATATGCTTCTTTTAGGGCTCATTTATCATTTATATGTTGCCTTTAAAAGCTTTTGAATCACTGCCATAATCTAAGAGAGATAACTCTAGATCATTACCCAAACCTACCAGAAACATTCTTTTGCAAAGTGGAGATTGGTAGAGAACTGGATTTTCCACAAGACTGTGGTTAAATACTCCCTGTCATGACTGATGGTATATCAAATGGTTTCTCACACAAACGTGGCTTGCACATACCCAAGAGGGCTGTCTTCTTGATTACTTGTGCAAAGTGTCACTGAATACTACCCTCAGGCTCTCTTTTGTTTCCCAACTAGTAAATATTTTTAATCAGCAGCAAGACTAATGTAAGTCTATGCTAAAAATGGCCACATTGATATAAATAAAATTTATTTAGTAGCGGAAAATTGCTTCTGTACAATTATCTTGAATGCAATGTTTTTACTGAAAGGGGGATATTTTACAATTACAAACACCTGTTGACAGATTTCTAACTTTGTCAATGATCACAGATGCTACTCAATTAGTGTTCTGTTCCTGAGTTTAATAGATTTTCTTAAAGTAATTATGATGGTCTAAAAGCATTGTCCTGAAATAAAATACAGATTCATGTTAAAACCATATTGTCTAAAATTAACATAAAGTAAAATATAAAGCCAAAACTAACTACAATTAGTTGATAAACAAAATTGTCATTTCTTCCTGGAAATTTTTTTCTGCAACTGGGTATGTGCAAAAGGTAAATTCGTTTGCATATTTTATTTGTGTATGTGTGCATGTATGTATGTATGTATTGTAGTAGCCTGCAGCCGTACCACTGTGGCATCCAATCCCATCAAATCTCAGAAGCTAAGCAGGGTCAGACCCGGTTAGTACTTGGATGAGAGACCACCTGGGAACACCAGTTACTGTAGGCTTGGTAGAAGGACCTGGCAACCCACTCCCAAAAAACAACCAGCCACTGAAAACCCTATGAATAGCAGACAAGCACTGACAATAAGTGTTTCTCTCCTGTTGTACCAAGGGTCGCTATGACTCCAAGGCACCTAACAACAACGATAACATGTAGTAAAGAGGAGTTGCACCCAGGACCTTGCACATACTTTGCAAGCACTTTACCACTGGGATGCACCCTCAGACCATCTGTTATTTTTTGTTTTGTGTCAGGATCTCCCTAAATTACCCAGGCTGCCTCTGGCCTTGAACTTGATCCTCCTGCTTCCACTTCCAGAGTCACTAGGGCTGAAGGTGTACACCACAGTGCCTGGTGGAAAGTGCTTTATGTATCTGAGTAAGTACCTGTAGTACGTGTCTTGTGTTGGCTAATAGCTATTTGCTAACACAAAATGCTGCTATGAGTTAGCTCTCTGTTCTGCGGTGGTGAAGTTCTTGTCATGGTTTGCAGAAGCTGCCCTGGCTTTTAGTTTAGCTCATTGAAGTGACATAAAGAAAGAGACAAATTGGAAGGAGTTGCAAGAAGTTTAAAAAAAAAAATTCAGAGCAGTGGAAGGGCAGAGTAATGAGGGCAGATTGCAATGACTAAATGTATTTTTATCTGGTATTCAACTAAGTGCAACTGTGACATCTAAAAATAAGTGATGCAGAAAAAGAAAAAATAATTATAGGCAAGATAATATATAATAATTAACTACTGAAAAAGAGTATGCTTTAAATAATGGGATACAAGTACAGCGGGGATAACTTGAGCTGATTATAGAGACTAAATTTCTCACATTGAGGTGAAAGGAGCATTATCATTTAAAATTTATGGTCCTTAAAAAAAGCACAGACAAAACATGTAATTATTATCTGCTGACAGGGTAGAGTAAAATGATACAGTGGTGTTTTTTATTTTTAATTTATAAAGTTTTATATGATTCTCAAGTTATTCAACCCATCTGTTTCTGCTTAAAGTACTCAAAAATTCTTGCATATCTTAAAAATATTGGTTGTATTTTTTAAACAAGCACTCATAGGTGTCCCTCCGCAGTGATTGCAAAAAAAATCAAAATTAGGGCCCATCATGTGTTGCTCTTACTATTATCATGTAACAAACAAATCTCAAAAGAATTAAACTATATAGTATTATAGGTATGCAATGTAACCTCTGATCATAATACTTTACTGTTACAAAAGTTCATGTGGATATACTCACAATCAGGTAACAAAAACCAATAGATTGTATTGTGGTCACTATTTCATAAATAATCAACATTAGAAGTGATTGAAAAAAGTGTCTTATTCAGATACTTTCAATCTTGCCAATAAATCTACTGCAAAATAGTTCCTGTATTCCTATGCATTCCACTCTTCTCCTGTTTCTAAGGATCTATATATAAGTTAATCAGCCATGTTGATCCTCGCTATAGACATTGATTGTCTGCAGATATGAAATAACCTTTTAGAAATATGTCTGCAGGGCTTTCTGTCATGTTCAGCATGCAAGGTCCTCTTTGCTACCAAGAGAAAGGAGTCCAGCTTTGGTTTGAGTTAAATATCAGGTCACTGTATTTGATTGGCAGCACAATTTCTCTGAGGTTTTGGAGCATGTTTGCTTTATTCATTTCTTGTACCTCTGCCAGATTTTGTCCATTCCTTGAAAAGCCCTGGATCCGAAGTTATTTATCTTCCTAGATAACAGCTAAAAGAGAAACTTTGCAGATGCATAGTAAAATATAATTATCATGCCACTTTTTGATATTAACATTTTTACACATACATTTTTAAATAAAAACTTGTCCATATAACTCACAAAGTAGTTCAAAAGTACACCTTTAAAACAGAATTATGTGGGGAAAAGAATTAAACAAAGCTGAGTCTGGAGTTGTATTACAATGACTCATCTAAAAACTCAGAGACTTGGATAACTTCAGCAAAAGCATTTTGGTCTGGTGCGAAGCCTTCCGGGATCACAGAGTCCTGCTGTTTAGCTGAGCTAGAAGAATAAAGCCTATAAGTTCACAAAGAATGAAACCCTATTTTCAAAGTGGTGACTTCTTTCGGGCTGTGAGAATAATTTGGATGCTATAGCTGAGTCAGCTACACCTTTTGGCTAAACCAGTATCAAATTTGGCCCTCTCGCCCCATACAGAGTTCTACTGAAACTCAATACGGCACTGAGAGCCATGTAGGGAACCATTGTTGTTGTTGTTAGGTGCTGTCAAGTTGGTATCCGACTCATAACGACCCTCATAGGGTTTTCAATGGCTGACTGTTTTGGGATTGCCTTGGGAGTGGATTGCCAGGTCCTTCTCCCATTTTTGCAGTGCTGGGAATTGAACTCGGGACCTCAGAGACTGCAGTGCAGCGCTCTACCAACTGAGCTAAGTCCCAGCGCATGGAACCATATAATGGCAGAATTATAGAAGTGTAAGGGAACTTGGTACACTCCCTCTTCTACATATGGGTGGAAAATGAGGACTGCAGTACTTAAATAATTATTAAAGTGCTATATCGTGTTATAACTTGTAATGATAATAGTAGTATGTATTGGGTATTAGAACCATGTTGGTCAATACAGACTGCCTGCATAAGATGTGATCCTCACATTTGCCATGTGTTGTTTTTGTTGTTGTTAGGTGCTGTTGAGTCGGTATTCGACTCATAGTGACCCTTTGTACAACAGGGGAAACACTATTGTCAGTGCTTCTCTGCTGTTCATAGGGTTTTCAATGGCAGATTGATTATTGGGAGCGGGTTGCCAGGTCCTTCTCCCAAGCCTGCAGTATCTGGTGTTCCCCAGTGGTCTCCCATCCAGGTACTAACCAGGCCTGACCCTGCTTAGCTTCTGATATCTGATGGGATCAGATGCCACAGGGCTACAGCTGCAGGCTTTGCCATGTGAGCTAGGTGTTATTATCATCCTCATTTCATAGAAAAGGAACCAGAGGCAAAGATGAGTGGTATCACCCATTTAAGTCTCACATATGGAACATGGAACGATGAGGAATGTAGACAGCTACATCTATAAGATCATGCTCTCCAGCATTTTTAAAATATATATTCATAGCTGGTTAAACATGTAAGAGCTGGGGATGGGAACTCAGAACTGAAAACTTCTATCTCTGTTCTTCTGAAGCTCGTAGTCTAGAGCGGGCTTGCTAAACTGTCAGTTATACTTTAGGCTTGGGGACTTCTGATTTAAGCTGGTGGATAAAAGGCAGGCTCCATGTGACGTCATAAAACAAAGGTGTTAGAATAGGAAGGAATGAAGTCTTTTCCATAGAAAGAAGATTTGGAGAAGCACAGAAGCCGCAAAGGAGACTATCAAGTGGTCTCAAGTAGCAGAACAGAGCTGAAAAGAGAGAAGGACTGATCAGAATGCATCTCCAGACATGGCTTCCATGGGGAAGTGGAAAGGGAGCCCTCATCCAAAGAGGTAAGCCAGACAGGACTGGCCTTCAGACTAGCAGTTCCACGGAACAAACCACGGTCCATAAAGCCCTGAACTCTCCCAGGGACTTGCTGAGACTGTGGCTCTCCCTGGCTGAAGGATTCAGTATTGAAGCAGTGACTCTCTTTCCCATGCTTCATGTCCCAGAGTGTTCTTACCTGGTGCTCTCTTGACAGAGGACCTATTATGTGAGTCTGAACTACCCAAGGGACCTGAAAAGAAAAAAAATATATCACCTATGGCGAGCGTAGGATTGACCTGCCACAGCCCTAGCATGCTGCACACCTGCAGTGGGCAATGCCAAGATGGGGAGATAGGATGCTGATGCTCCGGGAGTTTGAGGCAGTAAGAGGCTTGGGAAAGTTGCTCAGAAGCAAGCCCCACACACTAGAGAGAGGAGATGATTCCATCTCCTGGGGGGAACTATGCAGACTGTCAACTCTGAGCACTGGTCAGATAAAAATATTCCATCCTTATCTGAACACCACTCCCAACTAACAGACTCCAAAATTTGAGGCCACAGGAAAAAGCCCTTCCAGTATTTTTTCTTCTTTGTTTCTTTTTCTTCTTCTTCTTTCTTTTTTATCTTTTCTTTCTTCCTGATGTGCTGGGGTAATTGCTGTGACATGGTATAGCATTCCCAGCCCTTTTCTTAATTTTTCTTAGAAACAGGATCACACTGAATTGCACAGGCTGCCTTTGGCCTGGGACTCAAGATGCTCCTGCCTTAGCTCCCAGAGGTGCTACAATTTTGAGGGAACACATTAGTGTCTGTCTCTTTATGTTTTCCCATCTTTTCATTGTTAATTTTCATTTCGTCACTTCCTTTATCCTAAGTACTTTTTAACCTCATGTTGTTGTTAGGTGCCATTGAGTTGGGTCCAACTTATGGCAACCCTGTGTACAATAGAACAAAAGACTTCTGACATTGTCCCAGGCATACAATCTTTGTAAGTTTAAGCCCATATTGCAGTCATTGTATCAACCCATCTAGTTGAAGGTCTTCCTTTTTTTGTTGACCCGCCCAAACCTGCCCTCTCCCAAACATGATGTCCTTCTCCAGGGATTGGTTACTCTTGACAATGTGTCCAAAATACATAAGATATAGTCTTGCCATCTTGCTTCCAAGGAGCACTCTGGTCGCACTTCTAGGACAGATCTGTTGGTTCTTTTGGCAGTTCATAGTATGTTTATTTATCTCTAACATCATAATTTAAAAACATTAATTCTTCTCTGGTGTCCCTTATTCAATGTCCAGCTTTCAAAACATATGATGCAACTGGAAATACCATGGCTTGAGTCTGGTCTACCTTCATCTTCAATGAGACACCTTTATTTTCAGTGCTTTCCAGAGATCTCTTGCAATAGCTTTTCCCAATGCAGTGCATCTTTTGGTTTCATGCCTGCTGCTTCCATAGGTGTTGATTGTAGGACCAAGTAAAGCAAAATCTTGGACAACCTCAATCTTTTGTCCATTTCCCATGACAGTGCTTACTAATCCACTTTCAAGGATTTTTGTTTTCTTGATGTTGAGGTGGAATCCGTACTGAAAGCTGTAGTTTTTCATCTTCATGAGTAAATATTTCAAATCTTCTTCCATTTTCTGCATAACACTGATTGTTAGTGAAACTTCCTCCAATCCTTATTCCATGTACTTCTTCATAAAGTCCAGATTCTCAAATTATTTGCTCAGCATAGAGATTGAAGAGGTACAGTGAAATGATACAACCCTGATGCACACCTATCCTGACTTTAAACCAAGTAGTGTTTCTCTGTTCTGATTGAATGAATGCTTCTGTTGTAACCTCATAGCCTACTTAATATTATTATTGCCATTCTCTGTTATATGAGCATTGGTTGTATAGCAGTTGACATTAAGTAATTTTAAGTGTGTTTCTATATCTGATTTGGTCATGTATTATACCTGGTTATATGGGTTGTTCTTCCTTTCTGGGAATGGCACCGGAGATTGTGATCTCAACAGAAAACAATTCATTAAGAAGACTCAAATAAAACAGGAAGTGATGTCCATCCCTACAGATACACAAATCACAAGTAAGAATGAAAAGAAAGATGAAAAAGCAAGCCAACACATCTCCTCCAAAAAACCATGATTCTTTGACCACTGAATCCAAAGATACAGAAACAGTTGAAATGTCAGGCAAATAATTTAAAATTTTACTTGTAAAAATGATTATTGTCTTCAAAGAGGACAGAAACAAATGAACATAGTAAGGAGATCAATACAGGACCTAGATCAGAAACACAACAATGTAGAAAACAAAGTCAGCAAAACAGGTGAGAAATTCAACAAAGAAATTGAGATTTTGAAAAAAAAATATTGGAAATGGATAACTCATTAAACCAAATGAAAAACACAGAACACATAACCAGTAGACTAGACGAAGCAGAAGATAGAATATCAGGGATGGAAGATAAAGTTGAGGAAATAAAACATTCAGGGATCAACAAAGAAAAAAAATTAAAAGAACATGACCACAATTTTCAAGAACTTTGGGACATGATTAAGAGATGAAATCTAAGAATCCATGGGGTAGAGGAAGGAGTTGAGATCAAAGCTAAAGGTATAAAAATGTTCTCAGTGAAATTATAGCAGAAAATTTCCAAACTCTGGAGGAAGAAATGGACAACCAACCACAACAGGGATTTAGAATACCAAAAAGTATGACCAGAAAAGAACCTCTCCACAGCACATAATAATAAAAAATGCCAAGATTACAGAACAAAGAAGCTATATTAAAACCTATGAAATAAAGATACCAGATTACTTACAAAAGAAAGCCATCAAAATTACATCAGACCTCTCAGCACAAACCCTAAATTCTATGAGAGGATAGATAGATATAGTTTAAGACTTGAAATAAATAATTGCTGACAAAGATTATTATATCCAGCAAAGTTAGCACTTAAAATTGATGGAAAAATATATTCCAAAATAAGCACACACTAAAGCAATACATGACAACTAAACCAGTGCAGCAGAAAATACTTAAAGAAAACCTACACATACAGGAGGAAGAAAGATAATCTTCACCATGAGAACACAGGAAAGAATAAACTTCATGAGAGGAGCAGACAAACTAATGAGAACTCAGAAAGAATTAATTGTGTCTAACTAAAAAACCTAGCAAACCCAGAATATAAATAAAGAAGAAAGAAAAAAAAAAGGAATAGTATATGAATAAACCAGGAAAACACCTAACACAACAACCAGCAAACATCTCTCAAGGATAACCTTAAATATAAATGGTCTTACCTCTCCAATTAAAAGAAATAGATTAGTTGAATGGACAATTTTTTGTCTACAAGAAACATATTTCACTGGAAAGGACACCCACAGACTGAACATGAGAAGATGGAAATTGATATACCAAGCAACTGGAAGAAAAAAAAAAAGGAGTAGCCATCCTTATATCAGACAAAGTAAATTTCAAGTTAATATTACTTCAAAGAGATAAGGTCACTGCATATTAATAAAGGGAACAATTAGCCAAGAAGGTATAATAATTATAAATATATATGCAGCCCCCATTGGTCTACTTAACTTCATCAAAATAACACTACTGGACATAAAGGGATAGATAAGTCCAGATACAATAATAGAGAGTGACTTCAGTACCATAGTCTCATCAATAGATGGAACACCTAGACAAAAAATAAAAAACTTCTGAGTTAAACACCACAATAGATCAAATGGGCTTCATAGATACCCAGACTATTCCACCCCAAAGCTACAGAATACATATTCTTCTTTGCAGCCTATGAAACTTTCTCTAAAATAGATCAAATTTTAGGTCACAAAACAAATCTTAACAAATACAGAAAAATTGAAATAATTTTGTGTATCTTATCAGACCATAATGGAATAAAACTAGAAATGAGTAGCAAGAGAAATTACAGAAACTATACAAATACATGGAGAATGGACAATGCACTCTTAAATGAGTTCTTGAAGAAATCAGAGAGGAAATTTAAAAATTCTTAGAGTTAAATGAAAATGAAAACACAATCTACCAGAACATTTGGGATACAGCAAAGGTAGGTCTAAGAAAGAAGTTTATAGCTATGAGCACCTACATTAAAAAATTAGAGTGTACTCAAACAAATAACTTTATAATGTACCTCAAGCTGTTAGAAAAAGATGAACAAATAAAACCCCAAGCCAGTGGATGGAAAGAAATAATAAAGATCAGGGCAGAGATTAATGAAAAGGAGGCTAAAAGAACAATACAAAGAATTCGTGAAACAAAGAGCTGTTTCTTTGAAAAGATAAGCAAGATTGACACTCCCTTAGTAAAACTAACCAAAGGAAAGAGAGAAGATCAAATTAAGAAAATTAGAGTTGAAAAAGTGAACATTATAACAGATGCCAATGAAATCCAAAAAATCATTAGGGAATACTTTGAAAAGCTATATTCCAAAAATCCTGGAAAACTTTGATGAGATGGATAAATTCCTAGACACATAAGACCTGCCAAAATTAAGTCAAGAGGATATATACAACCTAACTAGACCTATAACAAGCAGAGAAATCAAAGCAAATAAAGAGTCTGTCAAGAAAAGCCCAGGACCAGATGTATTCACTGCTGAATTCTATAAGACCTTTAAAGAAGAATTAACACCAATGCTCCTCAAATTACTCCACAAAATACAAATGGAAGGAACACTACCACACTCATTCTATGAAGTTAGTATTACCATGGTAGCAAAATCAGATAAGGGTACATTTAAAAAAGAAAACTACAGACCAATATTCCTGATGAACCTAGATGCAAAAGTTCTTAACAAAATACTTCCAAATTGACTTCAACAACACATTAAAAAGATCATACACTATGATCAAGAATGTTTCATTCCAAGGATACAAGGTTGTTTCAACATATGTGAGACTATAAAGGTAATACAGCATATAAATAGACTCAGAAACAGAAACCACATGATCATATCAATAGATACAGAAAAGTCCCTCAATGAAGTCCAACATCTTTTCATGATAAAAGCCTTGAAGAAGCTAGGGATTGAAGGAGTCTATCTCAACATAAAAAAGCAATGTATGAAAAACCTACAGTCAACATCATACTAACTAGAGAAAAACTGAAAGCATTTCCACTAAAATTAGGAACAAGACAAAGGTGTCCAGTGTCTCCACTGCTATTCAATGTATTAAGTGAACTATTAGCCATGGCAATAAGACAAGAGAAATCAAAGGGATCTAAATAAGAAAAGAAGTCAAATTATCCCTATTTACATACATCACCCTGTGCTTAAAAGACCCTGAAGACACCACCAGAAACTCTTAGAGCTGATAAACACTTTTCAAAAAATTAGCAGCATACAAAATTGAAATACAAAAAAATCAGTCACTTTTCTTTATACCAAAAACAAACAAGCCGCAGAAGAAACCAGGAAAACAATGTCATTTACAATAGCTTCAAAACAAATAAAATACCTGGGAATAAACTTAACCAAGGAGGAGAAAGACCTCTACAATGGAACTTTAAAACACTAAATAAAGAAATTGAAGATGACACCAGAAGATGGAAACATTATCCACACTCAATAATTGGAAGAATTAACATTGTAACAATGGATATATTATCAAAAGAAATGTATAGATTTGATGCAATCTCCATCAAAATTCCAATGACATTCTTCACACAGATAGAGAAAACAATCCTAAAATTCATATGGAAGCACAAAAGACCCTGAATTGCTAAAGTGATCATGGGCAGAAAGGACAATGCAGGGGGCATCACCATTCCTGATTTTAAATTATACTACAAAGCTATGGTAACAAAAACTGCATGGTACTGGCACAAAAATAGACATACAGACAAAGGAACCAAATAGAGGATCCAGAAATAAACACATCCAGCTATAGCAATCTGATATTTGACAAAAACATAAGTTGGAGAAAAGACATCCTCTTCAATAAATGGTCCTGGGAGAACTGGATATCATCATGCAGAAGACTGAAACTCAATCCCTCTCTAACACCTTATACAAAAATCAGTTCAAAATGGATCAAAGACCTTAATGTACAACCTGAAACTTTGAAACTATAGAGGAAAACATAGTGAAGACTCTTTAAGACATGGGCATAGGCAAGGACTTTCTGAATAGGACTGCAAAAACACAGGAAACAATAGTAAGAATTGACAAATGAGATTGCATGGAATTTAAAAGCTTTTGCACAGCAAATGACACAATATCAGAATGAAGAGACAACCTACAGAATAGGAGAAAATCTCTGCCAGTTATGTATCAGACAGGGGATTTATATCTAGAATACACAAGGAATTCAAAAAATTAAACACCATAAAAGCAAAGTATCCAATCAAAAATGGGCAAAAGAACTGAACAGAGACTTCTCCAAAGAATAAATACAAATGACCAGCAATCATGTGAAAAAAACTATTCAACATCTGTAGCCATCAGGGAAATGCAAATCAAAACTACACTGAGATACCATCTTACTCCAGTCAGAATGGCTACCATCAACAAAACAAACAACAGCAAACGCTGGCATGCAGGGAGAAAGGAACCTTCATACACTGCTGGTGAGAATGCAGATTGGTTTGGCCACTGTGGAAATCAATATGTAGGATCCTCAAAAATCTAAAAATACAACTGTCATATGACTCAGCTATCCCACTCCTAGATATACATCCAAAGGAATATAAGTCAATACACCATAGAGATACCTTCTCAGCCATGTTTATTGTCCATTATTCATGATAGCCAAGACATGGAATCAACCTAGGTGTCCATCAACAGATGAGTGGATAATGAAATTGTGGTACATATTCACCATGGAGTTTTAAACAGCCATAAAGAATGACAAAATTATGGCATTTGCTGGAAAATGGATGGAACTAGAAATCATCCTTTTAAGTAAAATAAGCCAGACTCAGAAAGATAAACATCCCATATTTTCTCTCAAAGGTGGATGTTAGATTTCAACATATATTCACTATTAAAACATATAGATCATGAAAGTGAAAGGGACCTAAGTAGGACTAACATTCCTACTTAGATAATGGACTAATGAAAAGGCAGAGGGGAAAAGAAGAAAGGGTAATGGGAGAAAAGAAAGGAAATATCACATATGCTGCCCTTCTGGCAAAACTGAGATGTACATGTATAGATAGATATACTCATAAAAGCCTTCAGCCATAGCACTGTGGTGTCCAATCCCGTCATATCTCAGAAGCTAAGCAGGGTCAGACCTGGTTAGTACTAGGATGGGAGACTGCCTAGGAACACTAGGTACCGCAGGCTTGGGAGGACCTGGCAACCCACTCACAAACCTCAATCCATCATTGAAAACCCTATGAATGGCAGAGAAGCACTGACAGTAGTGTTTTTCCTGTTGTATGTAGGGTCGCTCTGAGTCAGACACTGACTCGATGGCACCTAATAACAACAACAACATACAAAAACAGACATGCAAGTGGAAGGAAGACCATTGGTGAGGACGGAGGGGATGAGGGATGGGGTCAGGAAAGAGTAAGGGGAAGTGAACATAAGCAGTGTACAATGACATCCATGTATGGAAATGTCATTAAGAGACCCATTAAATTATACATTAAAATCACATTAAAAATACTTTAGGCTTTGTGGGACACTATAGTGTCTGTGGCAACTATTCCACACTGCCATGGTGGCATAAAATCAGCCAGAGACGATATGCAAATTAGTGAACATGTCTGCACTTCAGTAAAACTTCCTTTACTAAAAGAGGCCAAGGCCAACCCCTGATCAATCCCCGATTACAAATGTCATCAAGACTTAAGTCCTGAGAATGGGATACATAAAGCACTACAGCATCACCGAGGGAGGAATGATTTATCCTGTCTGAACCAGAGAACGTAACATTTGAGTAATATGTGAAAGAATTAGTGATAGCATTAACATCAAGTAAACAAGAGGGAATGGCATTCTAGGCAGATGTTACCAAATAAGGCAAAATCTTGGACGCATGGCATTTGGGAAACAAGTAGCTGAACAAGACCAAAGTGTGAGTATGTGCTGAGGAATAATGGAAGGGAAAAATTAGGAGGGAGATGAGGAAAAGGTGACAGATTGCCATAAGCCTATAGCAGTGCTGAGAAATTTGATTTCAGATGGTCAAAATGGATAGATATTAAAAATTCTTTGCAAAAGAAGGCATCATTGGATGTTTTTAAATAATTAATTTCTCCCAGATTTCCTCCAAAGGAAACATATGCTAGAATACATTTAAAAATACTTTCATTGTGTTGTGTCTATCCAAGTTTTAAAGCGCAATTTAACTCCAAGAAATAAAGTATAGGAAGAAACAAAAATAAAAGCATATTGTTGACGTTTTAACTTGTGAGGTTATTAAAACTTTCTTTTTTAAGCAATGCCTTCACCTGGTACTTTTAATTTAATTAATCTTTGCCCTCTTGGACCCATATATAGTTCTTATGTCATTCATGGATAGGAAATTTGTGTAATCATTGGAAAAAATGTTCTAGTTCCAGTAAAAATATTTAATAGAATTTTTTTTGGGGGGTGGTACTGGGGGTTGAACCCAGGGCTTCACAATTGCATGCTCTGCAAGTGCTGTGCCACTGAACTGCACCCTCAACCCCTCAACCCATTTTTTTACTTTTTGAGACAGGGTCTTGCTAAATTGCACAGGTTGCCTCTGGTCTCGAACTTGCAATCCTCTTGCCTCAGCCTCCCAAGTCGCTGGGATTACAGGTATGCGCCACCATGCCCAGTTTTGAAATTCATGTTTACTAGAAGTCTACCATACATATTTTACACTACCAAATTGTCTGGGAAGAAGATGTAGACCATTTTGCCAATGTTTGTTTTGGGTTCAGCTTAAATAGAGTCAAAAATAGGACTCTGGAGGGTGGAAAGCATAGACAAAAGAAATACACCCAAGAACTTGGAACATGTGAGACCTCTCCAGAGCCTGCTACCATAAACCATTTCACCTTGCACTTGCTAATTGTCAAACTGAAGAACAGATTACATGTCATCACAATTCATCAGAGTATTTCAAAAAGCAAAAGTAGCTTTATTGTTGCTGTTGTTGTTATATGCCACTGAGTCAGGTACATTTTCATAGTGACCCTCATAGGGTTTTCAATGGCTGATTGTTTTAGGATTGCCTCGAGAGTGAATTGTTATGTCCTTCTCCCATTTTTGCTGTGCTGGGGATAGAACCCAGGTCCTCAGAGAGTGCAGAGCAGGTGCGCTACCCACTGAGCTAAACCTCAGCCCAAAAGTAGCTTGAATGTGCATGGTAGCTGGCAAATCTAATCATATTTTTTGACTTCAAATTTATAACCCTCTAATAGTACATATATCAACACACAGACATTGCAAAGCCCAAAGCCAGGAGTTAAAATAAGAACCATCTATGAACTGGTGCTCTAAGAGTTGGAAAATAGTAACAAACTTGTGAACTGGTCAATATGACCAGAACAGAGTCTCTTTAGATCTACCAGAATTCCCAGGAACATGGAACAGTACACAAATGTTTTCAATAGAACTAGCGGAAAACTACAATGGAAGATCTTGTTTTAAGAATCCTTTCTGATTAAAATAGTTATTCCTTCATAACATAAGCTACAGATTAATTTACCTCCAACATAAGCCTGCAACTATGTTGGGTGCCTCATTCTTGGCATTAACTGAAACAGTACTGCTTAGATCTTAATGCAATATTAATTAGATTCAGCCATTTTCACAATAAGATTTACAACCTGAGTGATAAACAAGTTGTTAATTGTTCTGAAAAGATTCTTCATCTCTCACAGGATAGGTCTGATGACTGGAGGAAAACTTCTCCTTCAGGCTCTTAAAATGGTAAATTACATTGATTGATTTAATATTAAACACTTTTGATACATTCCTTGATTCAAATGGCTAATATCCCACCAAGAATTTTTGCAGCTATGTTTTTAAGAGAGAGAAGTCTGTAATTTTCTTGCAATGTCTTTGATATTTGGGTATTGTTGACCCCATAAACCTTTGTGAAAAAGAGTTTGTATGATTGGTGTTATTTCTTTTTTTTTTCCTACTGCATGTTGGAATTTTATTTCATATTATTATGTATTTCACATTATTATATATTTTATCTTCTTTTTTATTAGAAATTTTTAATGTACATCATAATGTGATTCATTTTGACATGCTTTTCATTGTGACAATTTTCATATATGCAATTTGATAAGCATTATTCATATAGGTTACCCCTTACCCTCCTCTATGTTTCCCCCCTCCCCCCTTCCCATCTAAGTTTCCCATCCAAGTCTTCTCTATCTTTTACTATATAGTATTT
>VMDO01000413.1:0-44881 GCA_007922755.1 Pedetes capensis | reverse complement strand
GTTCCTGTAGTGGTCTTTGTTTCTATCTTGTTAGAAAAATTACATGCGATTTCTAGTCCATTTATATTGACCTCATTCTTATCTTCTCTCAAGAGCATGAATAATCCCAGAAACTTTACAAACTCATGGAGACTGATTGGTGTTATTTCTTGCATAAACATGTGATAGTATTTAGTCAGTGAAACGAGGTTGAGAGTGTGCATGGGTGTGCCTGTGTGTGTATTTAGGACTCCTTTGTAACAAATTCAATTTAGTGTGCTTGTATTGAGAGTTTCTATTTTATTTTTTATCAGTTGGATAAGTTCTGGCTTTTATGAATGCTTCTATTTGAACTAGGTTTTCAGATTTATTGTCACATTGCCTTCTGGCTTTTTCAATGAGAAATCTGTCATCATTTGTATTTTTGTCCCCTTCCTTCATATAATGTGTCATTTTCTTTCTGCTCTTTTTATCATTGCCTCTTAATATTCCCTCATTATCTTTTTATTATCTGTAGCAGTGTCTTGTCTCTTATCCCTGATATTGGTAGTTATGCTTTTTCTCTTGTGTGCAACTCTTTTTCCAATCGGTTTCCATGAGAACATTAAGGCCCAAGATATCCACTGTACGTAATTTATTAACTTATCATCGATGCATTTGCATGGCACCCATTATAAAGCATCTTTGGGGTGATTGAGAAAATAGACCTTACGTTCATTTTCCATAGTGTTTCATCTTCTTATGGAACAATATTTTTCCTCAACTTATCACAGTTGACTATTCATAGAAAATACAAAGATACTCTAACAGCAGGGTTCCATTTATCCCCTGCTATTGGTATTATGATTGCATGCATTATTACAAGTGTATTATCCTCTCCTGGAGAAGGTGGTATTACTTTGTTTAAACATTTGTATTTACTTTGAAAAGTTAAAAGAATAAAAATATTTTCTATTTTCCCATAGTTACAATTTTGGTGCTTTTCATGCCTTCTCAGAGTTAGGAGTTCCCACCTGTTATGGTATTTCTTGCACCCAGAAAAACTTTGTTGTTGTTGTTAGGTGCTGTCGAGTCAGGTCTGACTCATAGCAACCCTCATAGGGTTTTCAAAGGCAGATTGTTTCATGGTTGTTACCCGAGTGGGGTGCCATGTCTTTCTCCCATTTCTGTGGAGCTGAGGATTGAACCCACAGCATCGGAGAGCACAGAGAGGCACTCTACCAACTGAGGTAAACCCCAGCTCCAGTGGAACTGGAATGTTTCTTATAGTACTAATCTAACTGTAACAAATTCTCTCAATTTTTTTATCGGAAAATTATTTTACTTTGATTTTTGAAGGAGATCCCTGGAATATGTAAAGTTTATATTGACCATTATTTTCTGCAAAGAATTGTCAAATGTCATGTTACTTTTTGGCTTTTTTTTTTTTTTTTATGAGAAATCAGTCATCGTTTGTAGTTTTGTTCCTCCCATGTAATGTATCATTTTTCTTTCACTGTTTTCACCACCTCATCTTTGGTTTATAGCAATTTGACTCTCACCCACTTAACTAAAATTTTCTTCACATTTACCCACTTTGTTATTTACTGAGTATTATAGATTTATACTTTGGTGTTTTTCATCAAATTTTGGGCAGTCATTATATCTCAAATAATTTTTGTCTCATCTTTCCTTTTTGTAGGACTCAGACTACATATATGTTGTTACTTGGTGTATGCATTGAGTCCCTAAGGTACAGTTCATTTCTCTAATCCTATTTCTCTTCTTCTTCAGAGTAGAGGATTCTTATTTTACATTTCCAGATCTACTGACCTATTTTTCTACCTCCAATCTGCTAACGCCATAAATAAAAATTTTCATCTTACATAGTTTACTTTCAGTTCTATGATTGCTATTTGATTCTGTTTGTACTTTGCAATTCTTTGCCTAAATTCTCCTAGACCTTCATTATGTTCATGATTTCCTTTAAGACCTTGAAAATATACTTACAATATATATGTTGTAAAGTTCTTGTTTTCTAATTAAAGTATCTGAGTCATCTAGGGATGAGTCTCTATGTATTACTTTTTTCTCTTGATTCAGGGTCATATTTTTCTATTATTTCACACAACCAGTATTTATTATGTCTAAGATATTACATATTTATTCTATTACATTGAAAAAACTATATATATTATCTATTATGTATTAGAAGTGTTCATTTTTGTTTTAGCAAGTAGTTAATTTGAATTGTATTTTCAAACTATGTCTATACTTAATATTAAATCAAATCTTTTTGATATATTCCTTAATTCAAATTGCTAATATTTCAGCAAGGATTTTTAAGATAAATAGCAACTAATATCTCTGTCCAGTTTTCTAGCTGTCTTTTTGTTACTGTCAACTTTGACACCTTCCCTGTACATACAAAATTCAAAGGTCAGCCATGGTTTTAGAATTTACACCTTAATTTGAGAGATTCTCTTCTGTACTCTATTTTTTCCCTAGATTTCATATTCTAACCACTTGGGAAGCCCTATACTACATTTATCTGACTTTATAAACCAGTATGACAATGGTTTTCTGCTTGAATCCTTGATCCCCAGAATAATATATTAGGTAGACCAAATCATATTTAGGGAACTTCTTTTTTATTGTCAAAGATACTTACCCTGCAATTTTGCCTACTTTTTGATCATATTCCAGTACATTCAAATATTGCTTTCTTATATGGATGAAAGGTATAATTGCTATCTGCTGGAAGGTTAGTCTAATACACACTACTTTGCCATTACCAGAAGGTATTGATTTATGTTTTATTCCCAACTCTCACATGAAGGCGTTAAAAGACATAGATTATGTGGGTAATACACAATGCCCATAATACCTTGAATATAGTAGGAAGTCATAGAACATCTGTTGAATAAATTTGGTCCTCCTACACAATCTCTTTTTTTTTCCTATTCAGTTTTCAACATTAAACTCCTTAGTCGCTAATCTGTCCCATTTCCCTTGCCTACATTATCCTAACAACTTCCTACCTTGTTATTCTTCTAAGTTCTCAGCAACCGAATGAGTTTTTCACAATAACTAATTTACCTTTCTAAAAACCATAATGACAACACTTTCCAGCTTTACTCTGATTAATAAAATCTTTGGTCACTGGCATTGCCAGAATGTTTTTGAAAACCCTAAGTTTTAAAGTTAGCAAGCCATTTATTATCTTCCAAATTCTGATTCCAAATTAACGTTTCATTCTTTTATGCCTCATATACATGTATTCAAGCCACATCATTCCATTTCATTCAGTACATCTTTTGTACCCCCCACTCTTCATCTTCCCTCATTATTTTCTACTTGCCAAGCATGCTAATCTTTTCCAGTTAAAAATAACATTTCTCCTGTAAAGCCTTAGAATTAATCACACTAGAAACTGAATAAGCACTTTTGAGCCATGATTATGCTCTTTTATTATATTCTTCTTCTGTCTCGTATTTCAGCAAAATTATCCTCCTACCCTTATGAACATTTTGTGGAAAGAATGTATTAATTTGTGTTTCAAATATAGCACTGGTAATTCTCTGATGCAACTTCAAGGCAGCAAAATACACCATTTGTACCCCAGGCCATGCCATCCATAGAGCAAAATGTGAATATTCCTTTCTACTCCAAGTTGGAGACCTACGCAGCCTTTTCATGTTGTATGTTCATCAAATGCCTAGAGAATATAATTAAACCTACTTAAACCATATTTTATGGGCTGGGATTTAGCTCAGTTGGTAGTCTCTGAGGCCCCGAGTTCAATTCCCAGCACCACAAACATGGGAGAAGGGCCTGGCAAGCCACTCCCAAGGCAATCCCGAAACAGTCAGCCATGAGGGTCGCTATGAGCCAGAGACTGACGCAACAGCACCTAACAACAACAACAAAACCATATTTTAGTAAAAGTGAAAGGGACATGATGTCCTTCCTCCAGGTACCTCATCTATCACATTCTCATAGATGCTCTGTGAATTATGACTGTGCTCTTTACCAGCCTATGGTTTATCAAATTCACAGTTCAAAACATGAAAGTTCAAATAGCAAAGTTATCTGTGGGTTTATGTTACCTTCATGCCAAGCAAAAGCTTTGTCAGAGGAGGATTGATGTGCCCTGTCTGGCTCTTGTCTTACCTAGACCTGAAGTTAGCATATTTTCTCAGCTATTAAAGCTGGAGAGAAATCACCTAGTATTGAGATGAATATTTCATTTTTTCAGTTTTATTGAGGTGTGATTGACACAATTTTATATATTTAAAGTTTATAATGTGATGTTTTTCATAGATACGTATCACAATAATTGCCTCAATCAAGCTCACTGACATATCTGTCACCTCATAGAGTTACCTTTTGGGTGTGAATGGTGAGAATACTTAAAATCTAGTCTCTCAATACATTTCAAGTATATAACCCTAGTCACCATGGTATGCATTAGGTCCCCAGGACCTATTTATCTTATAACTGCAAGTTTGACCCTTTGATTAGCATCTCTTAATTACCCTTATCCCCCAGTCTTGGTAACTACCATTCTATTCTCTGTTTCTATGTGACTGGCTGTAGTTTTTTTTCCCCCCTAATATTCTACATATAAATGAGACCATTCCATATTTTTCTTTCTTTGTCTGGCTCATTTCATTTAGCATAATGTCATTAGTACTTATGCATGCTATTGCAAAATGCAAGAGTTCCTTTTTTAAAAAAAGGCTGAACATATCTATATCTACATATCTATATCTATATCACATTTTCTTTAGCTGTTTATCCATTGAGGAACCCTTAAACTATTTTTGTATCTTGGCTATTGTGAATAATGCTACAATGAACATGGGAGTTCAGATATAGCTTCAAGATAATGACTTTATACCCTTTGAATATTTACCCAGAAGTGCGATTGCTGAATCATGTAGTATTCTGTTTTTATTTCTTTGAGGGAATTCTATATTGTTTTCCATAATTTGTTGTTGTTAGGTGCTGTCGAGTCGGTATCCAACTCATAGCGACCCTCTGTACAACAGGGGAAGCACTATTGTCAGTGCTTCTCTGCTGTTCATAGGGTTTTCAATGGCAGATTGATTTTTGGGGGAGTGGGTTGCTGGGTCCATCTCCCAAGCCTGCAGCTTCTGGTGTTCCCAGGCGGTCTCCCATCCAGGTACTAACCAGGCCTGACCCTGCTTAGCTTCCGAGATCTGACAGGATCAGATGCCACAGGGCTACTGCTGCAGGCGTTTTCCATAATGGCTGTTCCAATTTGCAATGGGAGGAATTTGAAAAGTAGAAAAGGTGAGAATGTGGAAGAAATGTATGTTTTTCTGAAGGAAAAAAAGAGAGAGACATCACCAATACCCTTTGTCCTTCTACCTCCAAAAAGAGAATCTGGAAAAATATAAAATATCAAAATGCATCTTCCTAGCCTATTTTGCAGTAACAGGGTCCACAAGCCTAGGTCTTTCCCATAGGCTAAGGATCAATGACTTGTGAGATGAAGAGATGAAACAGGTATTGTTTTCCCCCGACGTCACCAAACAAATCATAAAGATATTCGTTTTTGCGTAATTGAACTGTTGAACTAATTCCAGTGGCTGCTTTGCAAGTTTCTGTTATCTGAGAAAATTAAAGTACTATTTGCTTCATCAATCAAATTCAGGTGTTTATCACTTGTAGTGATGTCTATTTCTAACTGAAATGTGACCTAGTAGCATATAAGGTGTCTTATGTCCCAAGCACTATGCTTAGCCTTTTAGTTGTTTTCTTCTTCATCTAATTATTTGCTAACATATTATAACTACATTTTTTGGTTGGGTACACTGAGACTTAGCAAATGCAGTGGTAATGTACATGGTTAAGAATATGAACTTGAGTATCAAACATATTAGGCTTAATTCCTAGAAGGTTCCCCTTCTTATTGAAATGGTATTTGTCATACATCTTATTTAAGCTTAAAGTTCCTAATCTGCAAAGCAAGGATGAAAGAAGTCACTGTTCATAGAGTGGTTTTTAGAATTAAGTGAAATAATATGCACAAAGTCCTGAAGAGAGACCTGGAACATAATAATAAAGAAAAACTAGCCATTGCCATTATTTTTATTATTATTTAAATATATTTTCACAGAAATAGGAAATAATGGTTAATTGAATAACAGTATTAATCAATAAATCATTGAGTATATAAAATTTATACCTAGGCTCCTTTAAAACCTATATTTGTATTTTTCTATACTCTGGCAATAGCATTTAGATAGCTACAATTCTTACAAGAAGTCATAGGGTGTGACAATATAAAATGCCACTCTGATATGACATTTTATATTTCTAAAACCATAATTTTTGAGAAAATAGTAGAATGACTCTTTATGTTAAAGTATATGCATCCTTTGGTGTTTTATGATTTTTTCATCAAAGAATTTTTTAAAAAAATCATAGCAAGTCTTAAACACACTGAAAACTCCCTATCTGTGCTTCAGTGTGTTTGCCTACATATACACGCATGTGAACAGGGACCGACACATGACTATTCATCAAAAATCAGGCCAACTGCTGGGTAGATGGCAATAATTGCTATGGTTGCCTGGGTGATGAATACACTGTGCTCTATGTGAATCTGATTAATCTCTTACCTGAGTCTTCAACAATGCAGGCAGCAGACATGGTGATAGCATTGGTGTAACTTACTTTTCTTGTTTATAAAGGAGAATGTTAGACAAATGAGACTACCTGTAAGTTTGCTATTAAAACTTCGGGGAGCATATGTTACAATATTTTATTTCACCCAGCATGAAAATAATAGCCAAACTAGAATTAACTAGAATTTCAAATAACACCAATAATCCTGTCAGGAACACCCCAGCCAACAAATCCTAACAAGTGCTTTCAGTGACAAGGCTTCCTGTGAGGTGCTTGTTAAGTCAAGGAGAGATGGGAAGGAGCAAAGCTTCCTGAGTAGAATATTCTAGACTCCTTTGGATTAGACTATTTTGGTGTCTTGTTCCCCTTACATTTCTGAAAAGATGATTCATAGGGGGATAAAATGTAGCAATAAATACTGATGCTTCTCTGACCGATTGAAGTTTCCATCTGCTTAGTTTCTTTAGAGAATTCCCCCAAAAAAGTCACCTTCCAGTTGATTTATGGCATCTGGGGAGCTTTCTACCAAACAGAAACCACACATTTCTTTACTTCTGATTTAAGAAATAATGTTCAATATGAATGAAAGGCAAGCTTTGGAAATGTAGAATTGATGATATAAGCATTTTTAAAAGAAACTCTAATTTCTAAAAAGATCTCTTATGACTAACCCTTGGAGAAAAGGCTTAACTTTGCTTTATATCTACTGAAAAGAAATGGAATGAAAATCTAAATAGAGTCATGGCAGACTTAATGTATGTGAAGAATGAATATTAAATGATAAAAGTTTGTGGGAAGAATATAAAGGAATAGAGAAGTACCTGATTGTGGATCTAAGTGCTGGGTTGCTTCATAGGTTGGAGGCATATCAGGATAGAGTTTAGGTTTCAGTTGCCACATATCAGTTATGATGTTGGGCAAGTCCCTTAGTTTCCAGGAGCTTACATTAAGTAAGGAAAACTCATCTACTTACTGACATCATGGAAGGGCTGAATGAGACCCCTCCTCACCTAGCTCATACTACTAAACAATTTAGTATTACTGTCATTAAGTAGAAGTTTGGAGGTATAGCTCAGTGATACAGACTGCTTGCCTAGCATGCATAAAGCCTTAGGTTTGGTTCCTAGCACCATTAAGAAAAACAACAACAAAAAGGAGGGGAGAATTCTTAATTTATGCATACAAACATTTTAGTAAATATAGATTGTTGAACCCTCATGTGTCTGTCAGCTTGTCATGCTGTGGGGGCTTGTATGTTGCCGTGATGTTGAAAGTTATGCCACCAGTATTGCAGATCCAGCAGGGCCACCCATGGTAGATAGGTTTCAGCTAAGCTTCCAGACTAAGACAGACTAGGGAGAATGGCCCAGAAGCCCACTCTTGAAACAATTAGCCATTGAAAACCCTATAAATAGCAGAGTTGTTGTTGTTAGGTGCCATCAAGTCATTTCTGACTCATAGTGACCCTCATAGGGTTTTCAATGGCAGATTCTTTCGGGATTGCCTTGGGAGTAGGTTGCCACGTCCTTCTCCCATTTTTGTGGTGCTGGGAATCAAACTCGGGGCTTCAGAGACTGCAGAGTGGCGCTCTACCAACTGAGCTAAATCCAAGCCCATAAATAGCAGAGAGGAACTGTCAAATATTATGCCAGAAAATGAGCTCCCGTAGGCTGGAAGGCATTCAAGAAATGACTAGGGAAGTGTTTCCTTCTCAAAGTGGAGTCGACCTTCATGATAGGAATGTAGTAAAGCCCCTGGGACTTTCATTTGCTGATGTGGCATCATTCAAAATGAGGAAAAACATAGTGGCTGCAACAGTGTGCTCAAACATAAAAAGATCATGTGCATGGCACAGTGTTGAATAGTGTTTCATTCTGTTGTACATAGGGTTGCTGTGAGTCAGATCTGACTCAACAGCACATAACAAGAAGAAGAAGATTGTCAGAATATGTGATGCTGAAAATATACAGTATAATTCTCAGTAAAGACTGGTCAGTCCACCTGTATAAATGGAAAAATATAACATAGCTTCTTAGTGTGGATGAATCAGACCCTACTCAAGAGTATCTCTCAAAACAGGGAGTGGATTGTCCTTTACTGTTGTCCATTGCTGATAGTTTTAGTATGTTTCTTCTCTCTATGAATAGAAACAAATTTTGGAAAACACACAATTTCTCAAGGGAAGCATTATTTGTTTTTTTTCCATTTTTATAAGCAGAAAAATTTTAGTAAATATTATGATTATTGTTGTTGTTGTTAGGTGCCATCGAGTCGGTATCTGACTCATAGCAACACTCGTAGGGTTTTCAATGGCTGACTGTTTCGGGATTGCCTTGGGAGTGGATTGCCAGGTCCTTCTCCCATTTTTGCGGTGCTGGGAATTGAACTTGGGACCTCAGAGACTGCAGTGCAGCGCTCTACCAACTGAGCTAAATTCCAGCCCCATTATGATTATAGTGGTTTATATTTTTCTCGTTTTGTTTTTAACTTTTAATATTAGTAATTTTTAGTGTACAATTCAACAAGTTTCAGCATGACATTTCCATACATGCATGTCATTGTACATTGCACATATTTACCTCCCCATTACCTTCTTATGACATCCTTGATTGTCTCTGACCCCCTTCCTTCCCACCAAGGGTCCCCCTTCTGCTTGCAGATCTTATTTGTGCATGTATTGTTTTTGTTGTTGTGGTTAGGTTTTGTATGTGTATATTCTGTATAAATATTATATATATATAAATCCAGATTTTGCCTTTGAGAGCAAAACACATGCTCTTTCTCTTTGTTTTCCCCATTACCCTTTTTATTGCCCGTCTTCCATTTCATACCTTTTCTCCCTCTACATAGTCCCCTTCTACCTTTGTGACCTATATATTAAAATGTTAAATATGTATATTCAAATCTCCCATCCAAATATGAGAGGAAACGTGATGTTTGCCTTTTGGGATCTAACTTATTTCACTTAATATGATGGTCTGTTTTGTTGTTGTTGTTAGGGGCCGTCGAGTCACGTCCAGCTCCTAACAACCCTATGTACAACAGAATGAAACTTCTCGACACTGTGCCATGCCCAGCACTAAGCAGTGATTCTCTGCTATTTGTAGGGTTTTCAGTTTTGGGATTGTTTTGGGAATTGTGTTGGTAGTGGGCTTCCAAGTCTCTCTCCTATTTTTGTGGTGCTGGGGATTGAACTCAGGGCCTCAGAGTGCATAAAGCAGCACTCTACCAACTGAGCCAAACCCCAGCTTATATGATAATCTGTAGTTTCATCCATCTTCCAGCAAATATCATAATTCTGCCCTTCATTATGGCTGAGTAGGGAAAATACTTAAGGATACAGACATATGCAAGGACTCTATAAAAGAACCCCAGTAGCCCAGGGATTAACAACAAGAGTTCACAACTGGGATTGCATGAAATTAAAGTTTTTGTGCAGCAAAGGAGACAATTAACAGAGTAAAGAGATAGCCTATGGAATGGGCTATACTATACTTTGCCAACTATACATCAGACAAGAGATTAATATCAAGAATATATAAAGATCTCAAAAAATTAAATACCAAAAAGGCTTATTATCCAACCATGAAATGGGCAAGTGAGCTGGGTATGGTGGCTCTTGCCTATGATCACAGCAACTCAGGAGGTAGAGGCAGGAGGATCACAGGTTTAAGGCCAGAGGTAGCCTGGGTAACTTAGTGAGAACTTAATTTAAAAAATGGACTGGGGGTGCAGCCCTGTGGTAGAGTACTTGCAAAGCCCTTGGTTCAACCCCTAAGTAGTGGATAAATAAATAAATAAATAAATAAAATGTGCAAATGAATGCATAGATTTCAAAAGAAGAAATACAAATGGCTAATAAACATCTGAAAAAATGTTCAATATCCTTAGCCACTGGCGAAATGCAAGTCACAACTACACTGAGATTCCACCTCACCCCAATCAGAATGGCTAGCCTCAATTTAAAAAAAATAGCAAGGATTCAGGGAGAACTTGCAAAAGTAGCAAGGATGCAGGAACTCTGTACCCTGCTGGTGGGAATGTAGGTTGGTACAGCTATGATGGAAATAAGCATGGAGGGTCCTCAAAGGAAAAAAAAATAGAGCTACCATATGACCCAGCAATACCATTTGTGGGGGTATACCCAAAGAAATATAACTCAATATGCCATAGAAATACCTGCTTATCCATGTTTATTGTGCCCTTATTCATAATAGCCAAGATATTGAACCAACCAAGACATCCATCAACAGGTGGGTGGATAAGGAAAATGTGGTATACGTACACCATGGAGTTTCTCTTAATTTGTAATTACCACATCATAGAATAAAACTTAATGCTGAAAGTGGCCTGAAGATTTTTATCCTAATAGCTAACATTTGTTTTATTTACTGTGCAAATAGTCTCTCATTTAATACTCAAAAGCTTATTAAAATGTGCTTATTAAAAACTCTCTCTTTAAATATGAGAAACCTGAGAAGCAGATGGGTAAAATGGTTTCCCAAAGTCACAGGACTATTTAGTAGGAAAGCCAAAATTCAAAGCCAGGTAGTTTGACTCCATCACACCACATTGAAAATAGTTATTTTGAATCACAGTGATGGACATTGCATTAGTCAGGGTTCTCCAGAGAAACACGAGGAAGACAGGGAGGGAAGGAAGAAGAAAGGGAGGTAGAGGTAGGGAGAGGGAGAAGAGAGGAGAGAGAAACTAATATGAGTACGTATCCAGGCATTATGGCATGCTGAGTATAGGCAATATGGCTCCATGAGGTTTCGGGGAACTCACACCCTCATGAAATGCACAGTCTAATGTAGAAAGCAGGTGATTTGTTTTTAAGGGTCATGGGCCACCAGATAGGTGATGTCTGTACCTTCTTGTTGTTGTTAGGTGTCATTGAGTCAGTGTCCGACTCATAGAGACCCTACATACAACAGGTCACACAGTACTGTTAGTGCTTCTCTGCTGTACATAGGATTTTCAAGGGCTGATTGTTTTTTGGGAGTGGGTTGCCAGATCCTTCTCCCAAGTTTACAGCACTTGGTGCTCCCAGGCAGTCTCCCATTCAAGTACCAACCAGGTATAGCCTTGCTTAGCTTCCGCTGATGCCACAGTGGTATGGCTGCAGGCATCTATACCTTAGAGTATCTGATTTAAACTTAAAAATCTGATATGCCGGTTGGGTGTTTTTGCCCATTGAACTATAGAAAAATGGCAAGCTGGGATACCATCCCTTGTTAGCCAAATATTAAGATAAGTAAGAGACTGTTTAATTTTCTATCCAGAAAAGCAATTAAGAATGTAAAGGCTGCAAAAGTGCAAGATATGTTAACTTATTAGATTCTCATGCTGTTGATTTTTCTAGTGCAGAATAACCATGAAGTATATGTATGCAGGAAGAGAAAACAAAGTTGACTTATGTTGACATTATTGCCAGCCTTTCTTTGATAAATAAGGAACTTCTGTGCAAATCCTAAAGCCAAAAATTTTGTTTAATAAATGGAAAAAATATCAGGAGATTTTGATTTTACTTTACCTATTAGATTTGTTTCTTCAAAATATGTAAAGATACTTTTATGTATTAATTAATTCTGCCACTAATTTTCATTATGATCCACACATATCCCTTGTAAGTAATTCCAATTTGAATAATGAATAAAATTCACCCTTCCAACTCTGGCATTCATTTATTATAGCATAAATAGTACATCTATTTCTTTTCCTATAAAACAGGTAAAAACTTGGCTAAAAATTGCACTGTTGTTTTGTTAGGTACTGTCGAATTGTGTCTGACTCATAGCCATTCTATGTACAACAGAACGAAATACTTCCCGATTCTGTGCCAGGCACATGATCATTTTTATGCTTAAGTCTATTCTTGCAGTCACTGTGTCAGTACATCTAGTTGAGGGTCTTCCTTTTTTCATTGATGTGCCATTCTCCTAAACATGATGTCCTTCTCAAGGATTGGTCCCTCCTGACAACACTTCCAAAATATGGAACATGAAATCTAGCCATTGCTGCTTCCAAGGAGCACTCTGGTTGCATTTCTTTTGGATAGATCTGTTTTCTCTTTTTGCAGTCCATGGTATATCCAATATTCATATCCAGCACCATAATTCAAAAGCATCAATTCTTTTCCTGTCTCTCTTATTCAGTGTCCAGCTTTCATAACTATATGATGCAACTGAAAATATTATGACATGAATCAAGTACACCTTTGTCTTCAATGTGACATCTTTACCTTTCAACACTTTCAAGAGGTCTTTTGCAATAGCTTTCCCCAGTGCAAAGAATCTTTTGATATATTGACCTCTGCTTCCATGGCTATTGATTGTAGAATCAAGTAAAGGAAAATCTTGGACAACCTCAATCTTTTCTCTGCTTATTATGAAGTTGTATAGCAGCCCAGTTGTAAGGATTTTTGTTTATTGATGTTGTTTTATTGATGTCCATACTGAAGGCTATATTCTTTGATCTTCATCAATAAATGTTTCAAATCCTCTTCACTTTCACTAGCAGAGTTCTGTCATATGCATAACACAGCTTGTCGATGAGTCTTCCTCCAATCAAGATGCCATGTTCTTCTCCATAAAGTAAAGCTTCCAGATTATTTGTTTATCATAGAGATTGAAGAGGGCTGGTGAAAGAATATAGCCCTGATGCACACCTTTCCTGACTTTAAACCGGGCAATGTTTCCTTGTTCTGTTCCTCCTAGTCCATATATAGATTCCTCATGAACATAATTAAGTGCTCTGTTATTCCCATTCTTTGTAATGTTATCCACAATTTATTAACATAATCAAATGCATTTGCATAGTCAATAAAACTTAGACATCTTTCTGGTATTCTCTGCTTTCTACTAATATCAGTCTGACATCAGCAGTGATGGTTACACACCCTCTTCTTAATCTAGCTTGATTTTCTGGCAGTTCCTTGTTTATATTCTGCTGCAGTCACTGTTGAATAATCTTTAGGAAAATTTTACTTGAATGTGATATTAATTGTATTGTTCAATAATTTCCACATTTGGTTGGATCTCCTCTCTTGGGAATAGCCACAAATATGGATCTCTTCCAGTCAGTTGGCCAAGTAGCTGTTTTCAAACTCTCTTAGCATAAACAAGTTAGCACCTCCAGTGCTGCATCTGTTTGTTTAAACATCTCTATTGATAATCCATTAATTCTTGCAGCCTTGAGTTTCACCAATTCCTTCAAAGCAGCTTCCACTTTGTTCTTTAGTACCACTGGTTTCTGATAATATACAAAAATTGTACTAAACATAATTATGTGTGCTCTATCAAGGAAATCATTCCATTCAAGCTTCATGTTGCCCATGTTTGTTATTGATCAATGTGTTTGCCAGACAATGCCGTATGACAAAGAGCTCAATCCATCTCCCAAGTTATAATGCATCAGTCAGATATTTTTAGCATTTGCTGCTTGAACAAATACTTAAACTTTTGGTTATTCAGAAGTTGGTGCCTAATTAGATAACCATTTGTGTCAATAATTGATGGGGAAGAATTTAAAGAAGCTAATTTCTTTAGAGAGGAATCATGGTAGAACTTTTTGGGCTTAAGTTGGGTAAGAGTAACTTCTGAATTTTTTTTCTCTATAAGTGTACTCTCTAACTGATCAGAGACGAGCTGTAGCCTATTTGAAGTGGCAACTTTGGAAACTTGAATTCTTCAAAGTGTGCTGGTATTGTTAAAACTCATTGTTGGTATAAAGATTATTTTAAACTGAAGACATTTGAGATTCACCACATGTAGAAAGAAGCTTTTATGGAATTTGTGTTTTCTGACTAAAAGCAGAAACTTCTGAGAGATAAGGACTTAACTTTTCTCTATGGGGAAGCTTCTACTCCCAGAAGAAAATCCAAGAGTAAACTGAGTATAAATCCTCTCTCAAGGGTAGTTTTATGGCCCTAAAGGAGACTGAAAGACCACTTCTTCCTACGTAAAAGAACATTATTACCAACTTTCTCCTTTATAATTTAAGTTAAATTTATTTTTTAAACTAATATAAAAGCATAAAATTGTATGTGTTAATGGGTAGCATGTGATGTTTTGATGTGATGTTTAAATCAGTTAATCATATGTACCTCTTCAAATGTTTCTCACTTCTTTACAGTGAAAACTTTCTGTATACTTTCTTATAGCCTTTAAAAATGCAAAGTTCATTATATTTATGTCTAGCCACCCTCCTGGGCAATAGCCCATCAGAACTACTTCTTCCTCTTTTCTGTAACTCAGTACCCATCAACTCATGTTTCCCTATATTTCTCTCCCTGATTAATCTCCCCACGTTCTGGTAACCATCCTTCTCCTCTCACCTTTTATAAGATCGACATTCTTAGATTCCAGATTTGAGTGAGATCATATAGTAATTGACTTTCTGTGCCTTTCACATAACATAATGATCTTTATTTCTACCTATGGTGTCTCAGATACTAGGATTTCATTCTTTTTTATGGCTAGTTTACTATTGTGTATATGTACTACTTTTTTTGTCATTCATCAGTTGCTTCAATTTCTTAGCTATTGTGAACATGGGAGTTCAAATGTCTCTTTGACAGACATTTCCTTTGCATATATGTCCAGAAGTGGGATTACTGGAGCATATGGTAGTTCTATGATTAATTTTTTTACTAACCGCCATGCTGTTTTCCATAATGGCTGTACTAATTTACATCCCCACTGACAGTATGCAAGATCTCCCCAATCTTGGCCAGCATTTGTTATATTTTTAGTCTTTTTGATAATAGCCATTCTTACTTGGGTGGGGTGATATCTCCTGTGTCACAAACATTCTTAATTCCTGTTTGTTATTCTAAAGACCCGTTTTTCTTTTCTAAAGATATCTGTTTTTCCCACAGAAGCCATTCCCCCCATCCCCCTACTGACTTAGTGATATAATTTTAACCATTGAAAGAGCCAGCTGCTTTTTTGTTGGCTGCCATGTGCAAACGTATAAACCTGTCTCCACTTAATGTGTCTTTTGTCAATTTAATTTTCAGTCCCCAATTACTAAACTTAATAGAGTAAACCAAAAAGATTTTCCTGCCAGACAAAAGCAGGATGTTAGGGATTTCTAGAGAGTATCTTTCTGGAGATGGAAGTAGGGCATGAAATTGGAATGGCATCAGAGACGCAATATCATGATAGCTACCAACTCATTTATGAAAAGATTAGGGAGTCTCATTCTCTGAAAGAAGCTTGAGATGGGCTTATTCTCATGGTTGTGTCACTTTTCACATTTCCTTTTTAATTCCATTTTTATTTTTCCCGCATAGAGCATATTGACCCAGAAGATTGAAGCTGAAAATATTCAAAATCTCAAGTATGAAATTGTCTTCCCCTTTGGTACCTATTCTCTAGAAGTATATTCTGCAGAATGAACACTCTTGCATTCAATTTTAAAAAGAAAGTTAGTTTCACCCCCTTCCCTTCTCCTTCCTACACAGAGATTTTCGGGTATTTAAAGTGCAGCTAACAACTTTTCTCCCTCTTGGAATTTTCAGTGGCATCTGTGTGAAAATTAAGAAATACTTAGAGAAAGTAATTTAATTTTGCAAATGCAAAGCTAATCTCTTTCATCACAGAGGCAATAAAACATAAGAGATTTCTATAAGGCAACTCTCCATGTACGAAACCTTACAGAAATGAATTATAATGAGGGCAGTGATCCTAGAAGCAAAACCTTAGTGGTGGAGTTTTGTAATGACACATTGATCTAGCCAGGAATTTAAAGCCACATCAGCCTAACTGACCAGTCTGCTTGAGGTGACATTACAGCTTCTCAGCTTTTTTTTTCCTTGCAAGACTTCTGGCTCCTGGCAGAAGACAAAAAGCTTCAAGCTGAGAACAATCAACTCAGAAAAAGGGAGAATATGTAGCCTTTGAAGAACTGTGTGTGTTGTTTACACACTTTCATCTTGCTGAAGATGCCTATAGTCCCAGCCTTTTGAAAAGAACTCAGAACCATCTGGCTTTTACAGGCATTGGCTAATCAACTTGACATTCTTCAATAAGGAAAGGTCCTGTCCTCCCAGGACAAGACAGACAAGTAGACTTCAGCATGATGATACAGCAGAAGCAGGTTCTCTGCGTTATTTGGCAGTTTTTCTTTGTGAAATTACATTTTACAAATGTGTATCCCCCTGTATCTGCCAAGTATTTGGGAGGATTTTAAAATTCTTTTCTGTACTACCTGAATGGTGTCTTAATAATAAGGTAAAAATTATATAGTAAGCAAAAAAAAAAAAAATAGCATTACTAGAACTTATCTGCCATGTGTGTGGGCATTATCAAAATTGCTTCAGGGATAAGATTACTATTGCACTGGCTTTTAAACTATTTTCTTCAATAAATAAATGATGCAAGAGATTTTTAAATAAAGGGTAATTTTAGAGCCTAGAGGTAAAAAATGCATCCTTATACCACTAGGACTAAATCCTCATTCACAGACAGGTAAAGATAGTACTATGAAGAAACATTCTTGTCTCTTCCTTTTTATGAGATCTGTGATGATTCAGAATAATGTACAACATGCCCAATTCCTATGTTAATTTCCGTCACTGTTATAAAATACCAGGGCAAAATAGTTTAATGAAGGAAGATTTATTTTAGCTTATTGTTTCAGAGCTTTCAGTCCATGGTTAGCTGGCTCCATTGCTTTTAGGCTTTGATGAGGCAGAGCAGCACAGCAGAGAGGGGCTGGGGTGCAAAACTGCTCACCTTACAGCAGCCAGGAAGCAGACAGAGTGGGAGAGGAGGAGTCCAGGGATGAGATATACCCTTCAAATGCACACCCCAGGGTCGCACTTCTTCCAACTAGTTTCTACCTCCTAATAGCCCATTTAGCTATGAACCAATCAATGGATTGATTCATTGATGAAGTTAGACCCTTCAGGATCCAATCACCTCTCAATAGTGCCACAAGCTGGGAACCAATCCTTCAGGCTATGAGCCTTTTGTAGTGACACTTCATATCCAAACCATAACCCTCCCACTCACCCTTTTCCTAATCCAAGTTTGACATGCTAGGATATTTTCCACTCCCCCTTCTAATTACATATTTTTGAAGACTAACTAAATGGTTAAAACTTATATTAAAAAAAGAAAAAAATTATATTTCAAATAATTATGTATTTTATTCCCAGGACATTTTTTTGAACTGGGATTCTGCTTAGCTCTTAAAACCATATCTGCACAGATTTAACAACCTCACACTTATTTCTGGCTTTGTATCTTCTCTAATTCTTTCTGTTTTGACTGTTACTGTCACATCTCTCCATGATTTGAAAATCCTTACTCTTTTCAAGGTTCTACTTAATAACTTATACTTCTTTCAAAGTCTGGGCTATCAAATTCAAATGTTAATTTCTCTTCTTTCCTGAAGTACAAAATTAATTTTTCATAAGAAACAATGATATATTTTGGTCATATGGCTTCATATAATTTTGAAATTGTTTTCACCATGCATGTTCTCCTTCAAGTCTAGAATGTTAACTAGAATGTTAATATGCTTTAAAATTTGAAAGCTCATGCTAAACACTCAGAGAGTGAAGCTGCAATGGTAAAATCATATCTCTTGCCACTTGCAACCCTTTTCAGGTCTCATATGAAGGTGTTTTTCCTTTTCCATATTATGCAGAATGAGATCCCATTTCAAGTGTCATGTACTGCAGAGCGATTCCTTCAGCAAATTTTAGACATAGGGAAAAATAGTAGTACAGTTTAAATAACATGATTTAAAAATGGAATTTCATACTTTATTAAAGGAAAAGCACATTCTTCAAACACTTTTTAAAAATGTGTATTAGTTCACAGCAGAATTCTCAACAATTTTAAAGAGCTGACATAATGAATATACTATTGGATCATGCTGCAATAAAATTTGCGATCAATAACATGAATTACCATGTTCTGGGAAATAAAAGAACATTTCTTTTCATCTGTCAGTACATGTGAAATTTTAGCTAAAATAGATAAAATATTATTGGATGAAATATTCCTGATTTAAAAATGAATACTCAAAGCTGACCTGAGAAGTAGAAACCTTGAGTAGGTCACAAAAAAATCAAACAGTGATGAATGCTCTCACCCAAAAGTCACCTTGCTGAACTAGTCCTACAGGTGAGCTTTAACAGGCTCTCAAAATCCACATAATGATACAAAACTCTGTCCTAATAACTTTTCAGTGATAAAGGCTGCACCAGAGATAGCAATTTGTCAATTTTCATTTGAGCCCAAAGGTAGAAGGGATGAAAACACAGTTTGAAGTTTACTCCCTTAAAAAAAAGCTGCTTGTAAACCTTTAGGAATGGTATACCAATTTGGATATAGTTGCCCAGGACAGTTATGCAAGGCTTTATTTTATTTATTTATTTAATTTTTTTATTTTTCTGTTTTTACACTACTAAGGGTTGAACACAGGGCCCCATGCTTGCATGCTGTGCAAGTGCTGTACCACTGAGCTGCACTCTCAACCAATTTTTTTACTTTTTTGAGACAGGGTCTTGCTAAATTACACAGACTTCCTCTGGTCTCAAACTTGTATTCCTCCTGCCTCTGCCTCCCAAATTGCTGGGATTACAGGTGTGCACCACCGCGTCTGGCCATGCAAGACTTTTTAAAAGTAAAGCTTATATTGTAGTTTGAACTACATATCATACCATTGAAGTTTAGGTGCCTTTTGCTACTAAAAAACTGACATTACACCTTATAGAAGAGTTTAACTTAAACTCAACCAGCAAAAAATAAATTAGAAAATAGAATGAAAAGATCACAATACCAAAATTAATTTTAAAATATTAAGAAAACAATGAACACCGTGTTGAATATTTATGAGTACATTCTTAAACTTTATTAAAGGACATAAAAGATACCTTAACAACTATAAAGATATGGCATATTTAGGTAAGGAAGTCTCTACATTCTAAAGATAACATGGATTAATTTGTACACATCAGTCTAAAACCGAAAGCAGTTCAAATCAAAATCCCATCACATATTTTGAGAATTTGATATACTGTTAGTATTCTTATACAGGGAAAAATAATATCAGTAATGGTCTAAAATTTGCTTTAAAATATTTAAATCATACAAACCAGGGGAACACACAAAGTCCTATAAGTTAAAATAGTGTACATTTGATACTAGAACAAATAGACACTAAATCAATAGATTGAATAGAGGGATAAGTTTATGACAATTTAGTATATGAGATATAATATAGAGAAACAATTTTACATTTTAGAAAAACCTGAATGCTTCATCAGATAATATGTAAAAATATATTTCAGATAGATAAAACCTGTTATTGTGAAAAGTGAAGCTCTGCAAAATTAGAGGAAATTACTGGATAAGAATTTGTGACACTGGGATAAGAACAGATTTGTTAAGTAAATCTGAAGAAAAGACTCAAAGATTTGGCTATGCTAAAATTAGTAGTATTTTATAATGAAGAATGTCTCAGACACAAAGTATTCTAGCAGTCATTCAGAATATCTCTGTGAAATATATATTTCATAAAGGACTAAACTATATAAAAATCAACACTACAAAAGGGATATTTCAAATCAACAACCTCAACAAAAAAATGTACAATATAGAAGGATGGTTAATTTTGATTGTGAACTTGGTTAGATTGAGAAATCCCTAGGAGATTAATAAGCATACCTCTGAGTGTCACTGTGATGGCATTTGCAGAGAACATTAGGTCATGAGGGCTCTGAAATAATAAATAGAATAATTCCTTGATGGATTCATCATATGATGACATTATTGGGAGTTAGTGAAAGGTAGAAGGTGAGACTTGGTCAGAGGAAGTAGGTCAATGAGGGTATGTCCTTGGGACCTATATCTTGCCCTGGCCCCTTCCTATATTCTCTTTTCTCTGCTTCCTGGTTGTCATGGTGTCAGTTGCTCTGCTATACCTTGACCTTCCCACCATGATAGACTAGCACCTCTGAAACCATGAGCCTAAACAAAGAATTCCTCCCTTATATTGTTGTCAGATATTTTGGATACAGCAATGCAAAGGTAACTAATACAGAAAGTTGGTGCCAAGAGTGGGGTCGTTGTTTTGACTACCTAATAATGTGGTTCAGGGTCTTTAGAACTAGTTTGCAGGGAGAATTTAGAAAAGTTTGGAGGAGCAGGCTAGAAAGTCCCTACGATACTGTAACCAGAGCTTAATGGGCAATTCTGGTGGGAGCTAAGAACATCATAATGCTGATAAGAACGCAGACAGTAAAGATTGTGCCTATGAAATTTCTGAGAGCTCTTGGAAATTGGACCAGGGCCATGAGAGTTACATTCTGGCAAATAATTTGTCTACATTTTGTCCATGTCCTGACACTTTGAATGAGGCTGATGTCAACAGTAATAGATAATTAGTTTGGCAGAGGAAATTTCAAGGCAGCATGACATTCAAGCTATCACACAGTTATTGCTGGTTGCTTTTAGCCAGGTTTATAGTGAGAATTTGGAGGAAAAAGAAGAGTATAAAGACTTGAAAAATGTGCAGTGTAACCACAAAAGGAGTGCACTTAAAGTTGTGAACAAGGAGGATGTGGTTGGTAAAGAGATTAGCACTTTGTTCTGAGAACATAGGAAAAATTCCTTGAGGGCATCTTAGCCATTGGACAGAGTCTACCCATCACAGGATCAAGGGTGTAAAGGTTTTAGCTCATTCAAAAGATTTTTCTTTGAGAATAGAGCTCTAGGGCACCCTGTACACAGAGTGCCACCTAAGGAAGTGATTTCCCAGGTTCTAGCACCCAGGCAGTTGGAGGTCACCGCAGCCATGGTCCAAAGGCAGCCTGAATACTGCTCAAGATGGTGACAGACATTAGCATTGTTCACATAATGGTGAGCTTGCAGGCATGCAGAGTGCAAGAGTTTGGGGGTTATGGAGGCTTCTACTGAGATTTCAAAGGAAAGCCTGGGAGGGTCAGGAACCCTGTGGGCAGCCCCTGAGAAAGCTATGTGTAAATCTTTGAGAATAACTCCTAAGATACAATTGAGACCCCAGGATTTTAGATATGCCAGGAACATGAAACATCTGCCCAGGAAAGCCAAAGGCAATGTGTGGAGTCAAGAGAGATACCAGGTAGGTTACAAATACCAATGCCATAGATGTGGAGCTATACCAAACCCTTTAGAGCTCATATCATAACACCGTGTGCCCCAGATGCTGGGCATGGATCTACAGGTTTCAGCATTTGCCCTGCTGGATATGAGCCTTGCTTTGGTATAATTCTTCCTTACTGTTCTCTTATTCCTCCCTTTTGTACTGGTAATGTTTACTCTGTGCCATTGTATATTGGAAGTATGTAATTTTCTTTTTGATTTTACAGAGGCTTCCAACTGAAAGTTTGCCTTGAGTCTCAGGGGAGACTTTTAACTTGAACTTTTGAACATTGTTTAAGATGTCAAGACTATGAGGACTCATGGAGATGAACTGATTGTATTTTTCACTATGAGATGGATCTAAACCTTTGGGGGCCAGAGGTGGAATGTTACAGTTTAAAGGAATGTGGTTAGGTGAGCTGGCGTGGACTTGTGATGGTTAATTTTTATTATCAATTTTATTGGATTAAGAAATACCTAGAAGATTAGTGAAGCACACCTCTGGGTATATCTGCAATAGCATTTTTAGAGACAATTAGATCATAAGGATTCTGACCTAAGGAAAGATTAATCCCTTGGTGGATTTATAATATGATAAAATATAATGGCATTATTAGGAGGTAGTGACACATCAGAGAAGGAGCCAAGCTGGAGGAAGTAGGTCACTTTGAGGGCATGTCTTTGGGGCCTATGTCTTGCCCTGGCGTCTTCCTGTATTCCCTTTCTCTGCTTCCTGGTTGCCATGATGGGAACTGCTTTTGCTTCACTATATCTTCCCCACCATGATGGAGTTATACCTCTGAAAGTGTGAGCCAAAATAAATATTTCCTCCTTTTAAGTTATTCTTGTGTATTTTGGTCACAGCAATACAAAGTAACTAGTAAAGAGAATGTGAATACACATTTCACAGAAAAGGCAAAAGCTCAAGTGGCAAATGAAGAAAGAAAGAGATGCTAAAAATCTTAGTAGTGATCAGTGAAATTAAAATAGTGAAGTGCCACATTTTCTGCAGCATGTTTTAAAATAACTGTTCCTGAGACTTTGGGAAATGCAGATCCTTATACTCTGTTCTCCTTAAGGTCAATTGGTATAGACATTCTGTGAATGCATTGTGGCAGCCTTTGACAAAATTGAAAATGCATATAAGTACAAGTACACAGGGTTGTGCATTTCATTCTTGTTTCAAATGGCTAGACATTGGAAACAAGCTGAATGTCCATCAAAACAAAATGAGGAAATTAAATTTGCTAAATTCAGGAAGGAAAATACATAGCAGTTAAAGTAACAAAATGAGTCTGTGTTGTAATATAGATAGATCTCAGATGGTTAATCTTGAGAAAAACAAGTGTAATTCAGAATAAGCTCTAAACTCTATTCTTAAAGCAACATGACAAAATATATACACATTAGGATATAAAAACTGAATTAAGGGCAAAAGGCAGGGAGAAGATGAGTGAAACTGGCAATAAGAATAAAGATGTTAGAAAGGATTAAAAATCAAAGTCTTATACCAATGATGATACTGCTCATCTAATTGAGGAGGACAGAAAATTGAATCAATCCAATTGTGTGTTGTGATATCCTAGACAAATAAAATAAAATAATTTCAAAAATTGAAGGAAATAGTTGAATAGGAAATGCTAAGTATAGGAAAATGCAGAAAGAAAATCTATTGGATGTAATCAGAGAAAGGCATCAAGACATAAAGAAAGGCAAGCAGACATAAAGAAGCCAAATTCCTAAATTCAGAAGAAGAAACTAAAAATGGTTATATGACTCCATTAGACCACTGACTGTAGAGGACACAGATGTATAATTGAGCTAAATCATTATCACCTACTTGAGGTAACTTTCTATGGCTGCTATAACAACCAAGAACATGGTGAGTTAAAACACAAATGTATTGCTTTGCAATTCTACGGTTATAATTTCAAAATGAGTCTCCCTGGGCTAAAATCAAGCTGTAGGCTGAGCTGGATTTCTTTCTGGAGGCTCTAAGGGAGAATCCATGTTCTCTCCTTTTCTAGCTTCTAGCATCCAGCTGACCACATTCCCTGGCTCTCCGACTTCGTACCTCCATCTTCAAAGCCCACAGTGTTGCATGTTTTGTACCATCAATCCATTGTTATAGCATCTCCCTCTCACTCTCCTCTTCTGCCTCTCTTTTCCACTTTCAAAGATCCTCCAGATTATACCAAGTTGCCCCAGCTCATCCCAAAGAATCACTCTGTTTTAGGATCACCTGATTATCATCTTTAATACCATCTGCAACCTTAGTTCTGCTTTAGCCATGTCAAGTCCCATATTCACAGGTGCTGGGGATTAGCCGTGGACATCTTCAGAAAGTCATTATTCTGCGCACCGCACTACTCTTGGAGAAAATCAATAGATTTCATATGAACTTGATAAATCAAGAACTAGCCTGGAAAGCATATTCTTTAATTACCTGAAGGCATCCACTAGAACTAAAACAAAACAAAGAAGAAGAAATAAAGTATCAAGTTATTTTCCTCTGAGGAACAGTACTGTGAATAGAAAAAAGGTAGGGCAAGGGATCCTTGTGTTTAATTAACACTGCCCTCCCCTCACCTAGACATATTTCTAGTATTTTAGCCACACTTGTTTAATATCTTATTTTCTTTTAATCCAGTCTTTGATCCTCAGAAGCTTTCTTGCTAATGTCATTTCAGCCACCTTTTGTTTCACTACCAAGGCAAGGGATTGTTCAGCTCATCTCCTCCAGCTCACACAGGTCCCCGCCTCCCACTCTCTGTACTTCCTCTGCCAGGAACACTTGTCTCCACTGTCTCCATCAACAGATTCTTCCCTTTCTTCTGGTGTAAATTTACAAGGTGCACCTCCCAGAGGCTTACCCTGGCAGGAGCATCTCAAATCAGTTGCTCTCATTAGTACCTGTCGTGTCCCTTGTTCATGTCATTCATAACAAGTATTATTATGCATATCTATTTTACTTTACTGTGTTTCCACAATCTCTATAAGAATTCACAGGCTTTGACAGTGGGTCTTACATATCTTGTTCTCTCAGTGTGGGCACAGTACATAGAACAGTGACAGGTGCATGGCAAGTTCTCAAGACATGTCTAAAGAATGGAGAAAATGAGTGCATGCAAAATCCATCATCACAGTTCAGTTACGTTTGAGAACCTCCTGGGATGGGGCACTCACCACCTCAAAAGACTCTCTACTCATTTTTTGATAACTGTGTCCTAGAGTGTACATGATGGGAAATACTACTGATCCATCTTCCTCCTCTTGTTATTTCACATCATTCTGTTACAACTTACCAGATAAGAATATTAGCATGATTGTTGATTAGTTGCAGGTTTTTATCTTTATGAATTATAAACCACCACAGAAATAAAGAGAAAATGGTCTTTGCTGAACAGTTTAGCAGAAAAGCATTATGAGACTAGTTCTCTATTTCCATTAGATTGTTGTTGTTGTTGTTGCTGTTGTTAGGTGCTGTTGAGTCAGTGTCTGACTCATAGTGACCCTGTCAGTGCTTCTGTGCTATTCATAGGGTTTTCAATGGCTGATTGTTTTTTTGGAAATGGGTTGCCATGTCCTTCTCTGATTTCCATTAGATAAGAAGAAATAAATAAAATGTGCTTAGAAAGAAGTGGAACTGGGTATAATATAAATATTAGTTATAATAGTTAAGCTAGGTATGATAATTCATCAAACAAGAAGAAGGGCCACTAAACTCACTTTTCAACAATCACTTTCCTGTTTTCTCAGGATGATCTACCAGGAACTACCTGTAAATTGTACTTGTTATGCTTATCTTTTGCTTTGTCTCCACCCACTAGAATGTAATCCCTAGGAAGATAATGCTTTGTGTCTGCTCTGTTCACTAGCATTTTCCAAATGCCTAGAATAGTACTTGATACTTAGTAGATACCCAGCAAATATTCCTAAAAGAAAGGGAGGAGGGGAGGGAAAGAGAGGAAAAAGGGAATGAAAATAATTTCAGGAAAAAGAAATAACTGACCTCAGTCATTTTGAAGGTTGGGAAGTTTTCACTATTTCCTTGATTTCCTTCGCTTTATGTTAAATAAAAGAGTACATCTTAAAGAAAGCTTGAAACTTCTCATTTCTACCAGATTGAATGAACCACTTTTAGAATCTCAGTCAGGTACATTCTCCTCTTAAGGCAGAATATAAATTATCAACCTTCTTTCCAGACTTAAGACCTCATATTATCCCTCTCTGGAAGCAATGAGTTACTAACTCCGGTTGAAAAGGAGAAAGTAAACCATGAGAAGCAAGAGTTTAACCTGCAGAACTCTAATGCCCTCATCTCTTTGTGAAAGTATTTTGATCATTTGCCCAGTTCTTCTTGGCTCAAATCAACTGGTTATTCTTCCAGAAAGAGGAAATATTTGGGAGCTATTTTCTTTTGAGATGGTTTGTGGCAAATAGGGGTGTTTTTCCAAAACTCTACTTCTTCTGTTTTTCTCTTTGTTGCTTGAAAATTTGATTTACCACTCAGGCAGAATCTTTTAAGGGTTGTATCTTTTACACGGTCACTAAAACACTGCAATCATTTCTGCATTTCTGATTAAAGTTAAAGCCCTTCCATCGATGTCATTTATTATAAGTGAGGACAATATCAAAAGAAGCCAATTTTAATAAAAGTCCCCCTCCAAAAAGACATGAGAAGCTTCCTCCTTCTGCTGTGATAAATACTTCCAGGTGGTGTTTGATGGACAATAAGAATTCTGTGCAGCTGGCGTTCAGAGCAGAATTTGGAATTAGAATTTCAGATCATGCTGGCAAGCCTGAGTAATTCTTTAATTCTTCAAATGTAACACAGTTTGCTCAATCTTACACAGCATTCTGATTCTAATTAAAATATACTATACAATATAAAAATATTACATAGACTTGCAAATCCCTACTTAATGGAAGTTGGAAGGGAGGAAGGTATCAAAAAACCACTATTTAATTATTTGTGTTATACTCTGTCAAAAGAATCAAACATTACCAGAGGGACCATCTCAGTTCAAACAGAGTTTATGGGAGCAAAGCGTTCTGAAAGGAGGTTGTGCAAAGCAGATGTGAGCAGGCTTCATCTTTGTAGAAAAGCTTTAAAAATAAACACACAGATCTGCTTCTTGAGTGCCTAGGTTTCCCCTAAATGTTTTTCAAGTCAAATGCTGTAAATGGCATTGTTGGGAATAGCTGCCTGGGAAGAATAAAGCCAAATTTAAGACCAGATGGTACTTACTATTTTAAATCCATGACTGACGTCTCCTTGTGGGAATGTGTAGAAAAGGATAAGGTAGTGTGAGCAGTTAAGCCGTACCCTTTGAAAGGATGCCCATGTTATCAATGGATGCTTTATCTAATTGAAGAGTCATGGCTCATAACAGGAGCTCTATCTAGACTGTCTTGCCATCTTGGAGCGGAAAATGAAAACGAATTTGTCCTCAGTGCCTGGAGTACAGAAATCTGACAGAGCCTGAAAAGTGAATAAGGTACTCCATACTGCAAGACAAACATCAGTACTGGAATTTCAAATGCCCCAGAGTAATTTTATTCTGGCTTGGAATACAGAATGGTATTGTGGGCTTCTTCCTCAGAAAAGGTACAAATTTTGAGCTCTCAGACAAGAATATGATAGTCTTCTTGTTTGATTATAAATATGTATTAAAGACATTTGTATCTCTATTTGGAGAATTTGACCAAGTGACAGGAACATCCCCAAACTGAAGCTTTCATAGGCTTTGTATTTCTCTGCATTTATGAATGAATTACAGCCTGTATCACCAGCCAGACTGTATAAATCTTTAAGACAACTGCCTCTGGAACTGGACTCAGTACTATGAAAACAAATTCTTTGGGTTTTATCATTGAATTGTGCAGTGTTTTAGGATTCCATTTCTAATCTATACTTCTTTTTTATCTGCTTTTATTAGTAAATGATGGTGGGGTACAGAATAATACAGCATTGGCTTTTCCCATTATGCATCCTTCACATCACTTCTGGCAACACTTGCATCAACCCACAAGGCTTATGTAGCCTTATAGCTAATATGTTGTTGTCGTTGTTGTTGTTAGGTGCCGTTGAGTCGGTATCTAACGCATAGCGACCCTCTGTACAACAGGGGAAACACTATTGTCAGTAATTCTCTGCTCTTCATAGGGTTTTCAATGGCAGATTGATTTTTGGGAGGGGGTTGCCAGGTCCTTCTCCCAAGCCTACAGTTTCTGGTGTTCCCAGGCAGTCTCCCATCCAGATACTAACCAGGCCCAACCCTGCTTAGCTTCGGAGATCTGACGGGATCGGATGCCACAGAGCTACCGCTGCAGGTTAGCTAATATGTAGTAAAACTCAAATGCATGTTTGGGTTATATTCCCCTATTTTTCCAACGTACTCATGAAGTTACACAGTTTGCATTGATATCATCCTCTCTCCCTTCATCCCTCCACATTGACCCGCCTCCCCATCCCCTTCTGCAATCTTTGCTTCCCTCTGCTAGTTCCCTCCCTCCTTCTTTCTACTTTTTGTATTGTCCCTTCTTTACTAAGTTTAATTGTGTATTTTTATATTCAATTTATGTGTAGGGTTTTTTTTCTTCCTTTAAGTATAATTCAACTCCCACGTATGAGTGAGAACATATGGTATTTCTCTTTTTGAGCTTGTGTTCATTTACTCTAGACTATACTTCTATAAAAGAACTCTGTCTACTGTATATTCTCTATACTTCAGAATCCAAACTACACTATGGCTAAATAATTATAGTCAATAGTGTTATTGTTCCAAATTAGTTACTCTTCTTCATCTGTGATCATTCTCATGTGGCTTTTGATGCTTCCTATTTGGAGAAATACATGTCTCTGCTCTGTAAATGACAGTCTTCATCATGTGTTTTACATTAGCCAATGGCACATAATGGAAGTCATGCATATCATACCCATGTGGAAGCTACAATATTTGTTGCTCCTTTATCCATGGCTAATTTCCTCCTATTTCATGAATAAATGTCCCAAATAGTGGTAACTTCTTTACCCTGGATCCTGGCAAGATAAACATCTATAGAACAAAGGTACATTCAAGCTGTAGCTACTGCAGTAAGAAAACAACATAAACAAGAAATACAAATCCTTGTCATCAACTATGGATATTTTGCTAATACATTATCAATCCAAAAGTTTAGCAAAACCTGACTAATGTAAAGCTATTTTAAAATTTTTCATTATCATTCAAAAATTTTTGAGTTGCTAGTATATTCCCACTTTGTGCTCAGTGCATTCACATATGTAATTTTACTATCCAAGCTTATATAATTTAGAATCTATAAGATCTGAGATTACAAATTCAACACTACTCCATCTATGGCCCTAGATTTTTACATGAAAATAATACCACTATGTAATTTTGGAAACCAGTGTACTGACTTTTCAGCCACTATATGTTCTTGTTAGGTGCCATCAAGTTGGTATCCAACTCATAGTGACCCTATGTACAACAAGTGAAACACGATTGTTAGTGCTTCTCTGCTATTCATAGGGTTTTCAATGGCAGGTTTATTTTGGGGAGTGGGTTTCTGGGTCCTTCTCCCAAGCCTACAGTATCTGGTGTTCCCAGGTGGTCTCCAATCTAAGTACTAACCAGGCCCGACCCTGCTTAGCTTCAAGATATGACGGGATCATACGCCACAGGGCTATGGCTTCAGGCAGCCACTATATGCTCCTAGAAATTCTGTGAAGACATTCTAGATTTTTAGGCTTTTTGAGTGTTGTTTAGACATTAACAAGACTCTCATCTTCCCTTGTTGTTAGTTGTTAGGTGTGGCAGATCGGATCTGACTCATAGTGACCCTGTGTACAACAGAATAAAACACACTCCCAACACTGTGCCATTCCTAACGCTAAGTCAGTGCTTGTCTGCTATTCTTAGGGTTTTCCATGGCTGACTGCTTTGAGATTGTTTCTGGAGTGGGCCACCAAGTCCTTCTCCCATTTTTGGGGTGCTGGGGATCAAACCCAGGGCCTCAGAGGGCACAGAGCAAGCACTGTACCGAGTGAGCTACACTTCAGCCCTCCTTTTCCACAGGGTTCTTCATTTCCACCTGTAGCAGTTCTCCGTGGCATGGATTTGGGTTCAAATGCCCATATTCTGGTTAACACCTCTTGTTGGGGATTTTTAAAATTATATTTCCCAGCTAGGGTCCCTCACAACAGCCTGAGGGGCTGACCCCTAGTTGACCCCAGGGCTCATCTCACTCGCTCAAAACAGCCCCTCCCTTCGAGTGAGCAAAGATGGCCCCCCCCCGCCAGCTTGACCAGCCTCAACCACCATAATTTTGATTGGCTCCCCTCACCACCTTGCAGGTAATAACTGTCTCCACTTGGCAGTTATGTCTGTTTGCCCACTGTACCGGCCAGATGTGTGCCCCGATTGGCTGAACCCCACCATGTGACCCCTCCAGGACCCTATAAAAGCAGGGCTCCTGGACCCCATATCACTCCTTTGATCCTGACCTCCCTGACCATCTCCTGAACCTCATCACCTGGACCAGCGCTCCCTACTCCAGCAAGACCATCTAGCAAGTTGGCAAGATCAAGCCCAGGGGCCCCGAAGAGCCGAAGGCACCTAGCAAGCCACGAAGAGCCTCCCAACTCCTCCCATCCTTGGGAAGGAGGGGGGTAAAGAAGGCGAGCCGCGAGAGTCAAGACCATCGGACCTCAACTGAACACCAGCGGCTGTGGCTGTGCCCTTGAGGCTGAGCTGTACCAGTACTTAGCCTGCCTGCAGGCCTAGAGCCAGCACTTAAAGGGATAGAGCCTTGCTCTATAGGGGCTGCTTGCTCCTTGCTCTCCATAAGGGGAGCACCCCAATAAACCTTCCCTGTCCTTCTCCAACCATCTGAAGGTCTCCCGAGGTCCTTCTTTCCCGACACCGGCCACGTGTTTATGTTGAGGGTTTGGCCCTAACTTTAGCCGGGCTAGAGCTAAAACCCCGACAACCTCTGATCCTTCCAGTGGAGCTAATTTTCCCATCTCTTGTCCTTTGATCTCTTGCTATGTGCATCTCTTCAGAGGATGCTAGCATGCAGGCAGGCGCCATGAGGTCAGGGCCATTGGCTACTAAGGCATGCAGTATACCTGTTACAGGCGATTAGACTGTTGTACTTTCTGCAAGCTGCTTTGAGTTTCTGCATATCACTCACCATACTGTACATACAGAGAAGATAATATCTATTATTTTGTCCAAGTTTTTATCGCCATAACACTTTACATGGTGATTTGAATATTAGGAAAAGGTTTACTGCTTAATGTGAACTTAATTCAGAAAAACCTCTAATGTGATGAGTCTGTTTGAATCAAAATATTTTTTTTTCTTTTAATGACTAGTTTTTGTAACTATCCCGTTAAATTACCTAATAGCCACTGACCTAGGATACAAGTACTGAAACAACGTTAAAACATTACCGAACAGGCTGGGCCCAGTGGCTCACACCTGTTATCCCAGTGATTTAAGAGGCTGAGGCAGGAAGAGCACATGTCTGAGGCCAGAGGCAGCCTGCAAAACTTAGTGAGACCCTGTCTCAAGATTTAAAAAAAAATTTTTTTAAATGGGCTGGGAGTACAGTCCAGTGATAGAAGACTTAAGAGGATATTCAAGACCCCGGGTTCAACCCTCGGGTGCCTAAAAAAAAAGTCACAGATCATATGTAAGAAGGTCATTTTTGGTAGATAAATCCAGGGAATTCAAGAAATGAATATTTCTTGCCACTGAATTGTTCTGGCTGTATGACAGTGGTCATCCACCGCACTCTAAATTCTAGATGTTTGGCTACATCTGTGATTATCACAATATCCCCTTGGCCGACCTTCTGTGTCTCTCGCTGTTTGAGTTAGAATTTTCTGCTTGACTCACTGGGAAAACTTCTATGAGGCTGCACTGGCAGGATTGGGTAATATTTCAGAGACAGCTAAAACCTCAGCAGGTGAAACAAACAACATTTATGTGCAGAGCAGGGTCTGAATGGAATAAGATACAGAAAGTTAACTGGTATGTTTTCAGACTGCATGTTGCAACCAACCTTTAAGAAATAAGTAGCTACAGAGGGTTGGTATAGTATTAAAGAAGATTATCCACAATTATCTGAAAAGATTATTAAAATATTACTTCCTGTACAAGACTGGGCCTTTATCACATGTGTTAAGAAAATACATTATAGCAGAATGAATGTTGTTATTGTTGTTGTTGTTGTTGTTGTTGTTAGGTGCCTCAAGTCAGTCTCCAACTCATAGTGACCCTATGTACAACAAGCAAAACACTATTGTTGGTGCTTTTCTGCTATTCATAGGGTTTTCTTTTCTTTCTTTTTTTTTTTTTTTTTTTTTTTTTTTTTTTTTTTTTTTTTTTTTTACTTTTTGAGACAGGATCTCACTAAGTTACGCAGACTGCCACTGGTCTTGAAATTACCATCCTCCTGCCTCCGCCTCCAGAGCCGCTGAGATTACAGGCGTGCACCACCACACCCAGCACATTCGTAGAGTTTTCAATGGCTAATTGATTTTGGGGAATGGGTTGCCAGATCCTTCTCCTAAGCCTACAGCATCCGGGGTACTCAGGTGGTCTCCCATCCAAGTACTAACCAGGCTCAACCTTGCTTAGCTTCCAAGATCTGATCTGACAGGATCAGATGCCACAGTGCTATGGCTGCAGGCAGAATGAATGTTGTTGTTGCTAGGTGTCCTTGAGTTGATTCATGTCTAACTCATAGCAACCCTCGTAGAGTTTTCCATGGCTGATTGTTTCAGGACTGCCTCAGGAGTGGACTGCCACTTCCTTCTCTCATTTTTGCTGTGCTGGGAATCAAACTCAGGACCTCAGAGACTGCAGAGAGGTGCTCTACCACTGAGCTAAATCCCAGCCCCAGAATGAATGTTGAAGTATATATTTTCTATTAAGCCAAACAATAAAATATGCAAAAATTTAAAACAATGCCATTCTTCTATTTTTAATCACAATTTTCTTTATAAAATATATAACAAATGTTAAATAATTAGCTCGTTTATGTTATTTTAAATTAATTACTAAATATATATTTTAAAAATTTATCAGTTTAAATTGCTTATGCAACAAATATCAGTGTATATACACCACATGAACTATTTGGGAGCTTCAATAATTTTTAAAATTACCATGTGTTCTTGAGACCTAAGGTTTGAGAGTTTTCTGCTTTAGTATAGAATTGATAATCTCATTTATCTTAATGACATACACATTATAGTTGCCTATTTTATTGTCATTTCTGAAAGGGAAAGAAGAAAAATTCATATCCTTGAATCAGAATCAATAACATCTAGAAAGTTTTAATCTTTCAAAGGTACTTACAATAACCAAGTGGATGTCATGTATAGTAAAAGATTGATAATTATTCAGAAAAAGATTTTTGACAGTTGCTATTCAAGGAAGGGGAATTACCTCAATTTCATTCCTTTTATATTTTGTTTACCATATGGATTCCCTCTACCGAGGTAGTAACTCAATTTTTTTTATTTTTAACAATTTGAAATTATATGTGCTACACAAATACATACATGTATGCATGTGCGCCCACAATCTTTATCATATAGATCATCAATTTTTTTTTCCAAAACCTGTCCTTGGGCTCTAAAAATGGTCATTTTGGGGTTCTATTCCAGGCAACTGAGATACACAGTCTGTATTATTTATTGCTACTATAACAATAACCACAAATTTAGTGGCTTAAAACAATATAAGTGTGCTCTTTTAAAGTTGTATAGTTTATAGCGCCTATATGGTTCATTATGAGAGAAGGATGCAGTGATCCACTCCCAAGGCAATCCCGAAACAATCAGCCATTGAAAACCCTGTAAGGGTAACTATGAGTCAGATGTGACTCAAAGGTGCCTAACAACAACAACAACAATGTAGTTCATTGGGGGCTGGGATTTAGTGCACTTGGTAGAGTGCTGCTCTGCAGTCTCTGAGGTCCTGCGTTTGATTCCCAACACCTCAAAAATGACAGAAGGATGTGGCAGCCCACTCTCAAAGCCATCCTGAAACAATCAGCCATTGAAAACCCTACAAGGGTCGCTATATGTTGGAGACGACTCGAGGACACCTAACAACAACAGCAAGAGTTCATTGCAGCATCTGGAATAGTGGGTGCTGTAGGTTTGGGAGAAAGACCCAGCAGCCCACTCCCAAAAAACAATCAGCCATTGAAAACCCTATGAATAACAGAGAAGCACTGACAATAGTGTTTTGCCTGTTGTACATAGGGTTGCTATGAGTTGGATACCAACTCGATGGCACCTAACCACCACCACCACCACTACCACACATAGTTCTCACCAACTAAAATCTCCATGTTAGTAGGGCTGCATTTCTTTTCATTGCTTTTTCCAGCTACTAGAAACTCCCTTCTTCATTTTCAAATGCAGCAATGGCACATACCCCTGGGCCTCTGTTTTATATTCCCATATCCCTCTGATCACAGCTAGGAAAGGTTTAGGGGACCCTCGTGATTACATTGAAGAATCTGGGATAATCTCATAGCTGCTAAATTCCTTTTGTATTGTAAGGTAACAAGTTCAGAAATTCTAGCAATTAGTATGTGGTCTTCTTTGGGGGACCATTATTATGCCCATCACACAGTCAAATGAGGTAAACGAACTGCTTCTTCATAAACTCCATCTGCGCACCAACATGTTCTATAACTGCAATCCTGTGGCATGGCAACTAGTGGCTTGTAATAAATGGCCACTCTCTCTGTTACACTAAATCTTCTGAGATTTACATAAAATTTATTTAAAGCACTATCATTCTGAAAACTAGCTGTATGTTAGGGAAATACCAAATCATCTGATTCTTGAACTAACCAGTGGCCCATAAGTGGAAACATTTCATTACATTGCCTTCCCATTAGCCATTCCTGTGGCACTTCTGGCCCTTCATAATCACTGAAAGAATTCACCTGTCATTGATACATGTTTGTAAGGTTGGGTTTGACTCATAGTGACCCTATGTACAACAGAACAAAACACTACCCAACACTGTGCCATGCACATGATCTCTTTATGTTTGAACCCATTGTTGCAGTCACTGTATTTCTTCTCATTTTGAGTCATGCCACATCAGCAAAAGGAGGTCCTAGGGGCTTTACTCTATTTCTGTCATGAAGGTCCACTCTACTTTGAGGAGGAAACTCTTCCCCAGTTGTTTCTTGAATGGTTTCCTGCCTGGGTGGCTAATTTTCTGGCACTATTTATGACAGTGCTTCTCTGCTATTCATAGGGCTTTCAATGGCTGATTGTTTTGGGAGTGGGATGCCAGGTACATTTGCCTAGTCTGTCTTAGTCTGAAAGCTCAGCTGAAACCCGTCCACCAGGGCTGGCCCTGCTGGTATCTGAAATACCAGTGACATAGCTTTCAGCATCACAGCAACACAAAGCCCCCACAGCATGACAAGCTGACATACATGGAAACATTCACACATGGGTATCATTTATTCTGGTGCTACACTGCCCAAAAGACAAAATGATAGAAAACAATAAAGGCACACACAAAGCCAAACACATACACCTTCCATCCCCTTCTGTTCCTACACATGCACGTACATATTCACATTTATTTTCAGCTATCTTAGATCTTTCTTGTGTTTTTGAGTTAAATCTCATTCTATAAGAATGTCAATATTTTTCATTGCAGCTAAGTTACATTTAATGTTTACTGCATGTTTTAGCCAATTTGATCAATTATGGTAAATCATGTTCCAAAACACTAATGTCCAACTCTGTGGTGGACAGAGTCAGGAACTGAAGGGACTGTGCAGTGATGGAATCATGTATTTTCATATAATTTCTGGGCCTGGCATTTTGTAGCTTTGCTCAGCTTGTGAAAGACCAGTCATATTTGAGCATTAGGAAAATAGCACCTGGTATAGTGAAGAATGGGGCTGGGATTTAGCTCAGTTGGTAGAGTGCTGCGCTGCAGTCTCTGAGGTCCCAAGTTCAATTCCCAGCACCATAAAAATGGGAGAAGGGCCTGGCAATCTACTCCCAAGGCAATCCCGAAACAGTCAGCCATTGAAAACCCTGTGAGGGTTGCTATGAGTTGGATACCGATTCGACAGCACCTAACAACAACAACATAGTGAAGAATAAACGGGAATGACTTTATTAAAGAAAAGATAAGAAGTTTTGGTGCCAAGGCTGGCATCTCACAGTACATCACTCCATCTGCATCACCACTGGAGTTTGACTATAAGGTTTATACTGCCTACTGTTATCTCCCAGGGGTGTTTAGCTGCTTAAGTGGACACCTGGGTCCTGGCTGAGGATAACAACCACAGCCAAAGGTCTGACTGTCAAAAGTATGTGATTTTTATCACAACAATGAAGAATTGGGCTGGAGTTTAGCCCAGCTAATAGAGTGCTTTCTCTGTGTGCTTTGAGGCCTGGGGTCACATCCCCAGCACCGCAAAAATGGAAGGAGGACCTGGCAGCCCACTCCCAAAACAATCCCCCATCAAAAACCCTATCAATAGCAGAGAAGCACTGACATCATGCAGGGCATGGCACAGTGTCAGGGAGTGTTCCGTTCTGTTGTACATAGGGTCACTATGAGTCAGACCCAACTCAATGGCACCTAACATAACATATAACAGAGAAGAATTACAAATGAACGTTATTTTCACAAAATGTGCCACTATCTTTTCCTCATGTGTGGTGAGTCCAAAGGCTTCACCGACCCTCCCTAAGGAATCTCATGGGGATCTACATTCCTCTGACTTGGAATTGTAGAAATATGGAATGGGTTCATTCAGGCCAGTGAAGTTTAGCCTAACCACATGGGGCCAAGCAGCCATGGGTGGAGCCCTCTGAAGCCCTGAGGCAAAAATCAATCGTTCTTCCATTAAGTGTTTTATCACAGGCATTTTGTCACAGCAACAGAAAAGTAGCATAATAGTATATAATATATTTAATATATAATATATATTTATAATAATAATAATATATTTAATATATATTTAATTCAATTGTGGAAGAAATTTCTTTTAAAGAAAATGGTGCCAAAGCAACCAAACAAACAGAAATTAAATCAAAGTGTATCATAAGTCAAAACAGCAATGCAAAGTCTAGCAAATATAGGAGAAGAGCTTTGTGACCTTGAAATAGACAAAGATTACTTATGAGAGAGGGACAGGGAGAATAAGTGGGAGAAGGAGAGAGAGGAACTGGTTAGTTGGCTTTTGTTAGCACATTGCTTTTTTCAATATTGGGGAGTGGAACCCAGGGCCATGCTAGGCAAGCGCTCTATCACTGAGCTGCACTCCCAGCTTTTTGTTTTATTTTATTTTGAGACAGTGTCTGACTAAGTTGTGCAGGCTGCCTCTGACTTCAGACTCATGACCTTTGTGCCTCAACTTCCCAAGCTGCTCGAATGACAGGCGTGTGTCACAATGCCCAGCTGCAAACTAACTCTTAACAAGACACGTTACAGAAAATAAAAAGACAACTCAGAATGAGAGAAAATATTGGCAATATATGTATCTGACAATGTACTTACATCTAGGTCAAATAAAGAACTTTTACAACTGACTAAGACAAAAAAAAAAAGCTTGCAAACATTGAATAGGCACTTTACCACCTGTGTCAGAGTAGCCAATAAGTACATGAAAAGATGGCCAATGAAAGAAATATAAAACTAAAACCATGAGCTCCCATCATTTGCTTCTAAGAATGTCTGGAAATAAAAAGCTAACCAGTGCTGGAAACCAGTGCTCCTGGTTCTCAGGCCTTTTGCCTTGGCCTCGAACTCCACCTCCAGCTTACCTGGGCCTCCAATTTGCATACGGCAGATTGCAAGACTTCTTAGCCTGTGCAATTGTGTGAGTCAGTCAATCATAATAACTTGCTTTCTCTGTAGCCATATATATCCTACTGGCTCTGTTTCTCCAGAGAACACTGGCTAATATACCTCTACATTCATAATTTCAAGGAGAACTATTCTAACTTGCTTGAAATATATCATTATCACACATAGTTTCTTAAACACACAGCATATACACTGGGACTTATTTTGCAATACAGCAAAACCTAGCGCGAAATTACTTCTACTTTGCTAAGTATGAGCAGACATAATATTGATCACATAGTTACACAGCTAAGTTTTTTTTTTCCCTTTGGGCATATACCAGCATATAGCTATATTGTCTTTGGATTGTGCTGTGTACTCAGAGTAATAACATTTTGTGTTTAAGAAAAAAATGACTTACTCCTAATCACAACAAAGTCAAGAGAATAAAATAACAGGTAATTTTTCATCTTTAGCTTGTATCTGGGGAAACTGAATGTAACATTAATTTAATGAGTACCTCTAGGTCATTAATGAGTAAGAAATAAAGCCGGGAACTTCATTTCTATTCTGCTGATTTTCACACCATTATGTCTAATTCCCAAAGACTTAAATAATAAAACACCCACAAAGTCACTTGTAGGTAATGTGGTTTCTTCGATGCTTCTAAATAGTTTTCTTTGGGGATAAATAAGAATGTCTATATCAGTTTAATAATAATTCTAAATTGTGCAAAAGAAATAGCCCTTCTATCAGTATTTTTAAGCTCAGAAAATATGCTGACATTAATTTGATATCTGACATTTGTGTGCAAATTGATCCTATCAATATAAATATTGGTCTCAAGCCAGAATTTAAATTAATGTCTCATTTTATATTCTTATTAACAACTAGACAACCAGGAAGCTTCAGTAGCCTCATTAGAGGCGTGTGGTTATTTTTTTGTTATAAACACAAGCAATTTGACAAAAAATAGTGTGACAAAACACTCAAATTCTGAACTACTTGAATTGTCCCAGCATTCGTTTAAAGAGGCTATGATCACAAAGTACCACAAAGTGGGTGGCTAAAACAAAAGAAACTTGTTTCCTCACGGGCCTGAAGACTAGAAATCCAAGATCAAGGTATCAGCCCAATTGATTCCTTCTGAGGGCTGTGAGTAAAAATCTCTTCCATGCCTCGTCCCTATTGTTCTAGGCGTCGCCAGAGATCTTGGCACTCCTTGGCTTATAGAAGCATCATCCCTATCTGCACCTTCCTCCTCCCAGGAAGTTATCCCTGTGTACATGTTTGTACCCAAAACTCACTTTTGGGTAAGAGCAGCAGTCATACTGGATTGGGGCCTCCCACTCCAATATCATTATATCTTTTTCTTTCTCCATTTATTGGTAAATATTGATGGGCTACAGAGTAATACAGCATTGGCATTTTCCATTATGCAACTATTGCATCACTTCTGTTTATATTTTTGTCAACTTATAAGGTTTATGGAACCTTTTGACTAATATGTAGTAAAACTCATAGGCATATTTGGTTTATGGTCCCCTATTTTTCCCATGTACTCATGAAGTTGCATCACTTACCTTGAGATTTTGCTGTCCTCCTTTATCCCTTTACATTGTTTCTCCTCCTCATCCCACCTTCCACAGTCTTTGCTTCCCTTTGCTGGTTCCCTCCCTTCTCCTTTCTACTTTTTATATTGTCCTTTCTTCGGTAACTTTAATTGTGAATTTTTATATATCAACTTATGTATAGGGCTTTTTCTTCCTTTAAGGAAGATTGGGCTCCCACATACGAGTAAGAACATATCATATTTCTCTTTGTGAGCTTGTGTTCTGTTCATTTACTTAAGATGATGTTCTCCAGTCCCATCCATTTTCCTGCAAATGACATTATTTCATTTTTTATTGCTGAGTAGTCTTCCATTGCGTGTATGTACTATAATTTTTTTTCATCCATTCTTCTGTTGATGGGTAACTTGGCTGGTTCCACATCCTTGCTATTGTGAAGAGTGCTACATTAAATATGGAGATGCAGGTGTCTCTGTGGTATGATGACTTGTCTCTCTTTGGGTATATTCCCAGTAGTGGTATAGCTGGGTCATATGGAACTGCTATTTTTAGTTTTCTCACGTATCTCCATATTGATTTCCAGAGTGGATAAACCACTTTACAGTCCCACCAACAGTGTAAGAGGGTTCCTTTTTCTCTATAACCTCAACAGCATTTGTTATTATTTGTTTTGTTGATCTTGGCCATTCTTAGGTTGGGTGGAATCTCAGAGTTGTTTTGACTTGCATTTTCCTAATGTCTAGGGTACCTTCAGCTGTACCACTGTGGCAACCAATCTCATCAGATCTCTGAAGCTAAGCAGGGTCAGACCTGGTTAGTACTTGAATGGGAGACCGCCTGAGAGCACCAGGTGCTGTAGGCTTGGGAGAAGGACCTGGCAGCCCACTCCCAAAAACCAATCAAACATTGAAAACCCTATGAACAGCAGAAAAGCACTGACAATAGTGTTTCATCTGTTGTACATAGAGTCACTATGAGTTGGACACCAACTCAATGGCACCCAACAACAATAGCAATAACAATGGCTGGGAATAGTGAGCATTTTTTCATGTATCACTACATCTTAAATAATTAAATCTGCAGTGGCCCTAAGTGCCAAACAAGGGTCACCTTCGGAGGTACTGTAGGTTCAGACTTCAACCTTTTAACAGGGTTAGGGGCACACAGTTCAACCTCAAGTAGCCCCAAGTTATCTTTTTGGATTTGCCTTGGTGTATCCTCATTTATACCAATCTCAGACATCTTTCCAAATGCTCATTTTTAAAATAAAAAAGGTGGTGGCCTCCTGGGGCATCTCTTGTCCACCTGCCACTTGGGGGCTTTATGTTGAACCAAGCTCAGTGGCTCTACTTTGCAGCTCCTGTCCAAGGTCCCCAAAGGGACATCATGCTGTCAGATGTCCAGACCCCTCCAGGGAAGGAAGAAGGTCCTCAGCAGGACGATGCAGTGAGAGGGCTAGACAGACACTGGATACTCACATGGCCAGGAGCAAGATGCACTCATGGGGCTGAGGTCCCTGGCCCTCCCTAGCACTTGTTCACTGGGAGAGGGGCAGACAAACACCCAAGCCTTATGAGATCTTCCCATTTTCACCTTGCTGCCCTCATTTCTCACCCTGCCCTTGTGCTAATGTCAACTGAAGTCCCTCCTGTACCAGAAACCCGTCACAGCATCTCCCGTTCACCAGCCATCCCTTTCCTGTGCACCTGCCATCACCACCACCACCACTCCCACTGGGTGACTCTTACTCTCTGGTCAAATGTCCCTCCCTGACTCTGGCAGGGTCTTGAACTGACCTCTTTATAACAATCCCACATATTGGAAAACACACCTGTGCATAGACTCAGTAAGGACACAAAGAAAAGACACCCCCTGTGTTCTGCCAGCCTCAGTACTCAGCTTAGGTCTGGGCCACATTCCTTGCCCAGTGAATGCCTGGTGGTGAATAAATGAATTTAAAGTGCTTGGAGATGGTGCTGAGCATGTGTTTACCAGTGCCCAATGACTTCTGTTTTACTTAGCATCTTCCTATGATCTTGTTTAAACACCTTGTTTGACAAAGCCTGTCCTCACAGATAAATAGCCCATCATTAATCTCAGGGGGTCAGAATTGGAAGTTGTCTTAGCTTCTTGTGGGCAATGACTCCTCATATTTTTAAGCTGAGAGAAATAAGGTCCAGAGAGGTGAAATGACCTGCCTAACTCCAGCTTTTACAAGTCGCTTGACATAGGCCTATGCTCTTCCTGGTTAGTGACAAATAACTCTTTGTTTTGAGAAAACCTAGGAATGCATGCAAGTTCACATTCTGCTCCCTGAGGTCCGGGCCTAAGCCGTGCCACTGATGGCTGTTGATTTTAACTTATATTCCACAAGCTACCTTGACCTAAAATAAATTACTCAAAATGGCATCGCAGACACACACTCTTCTAGTAACATCCAAATAATGCAATTCATGCTATTTCCCCCGTCCTCCTGTCTATTGCTTCCACTGCCTCAGGCTCCATTTTAATGCATCTATTTTTCTGTGATTCCAACAGGAATATTTTCCATCTGTGGATGGCAGAACTAGCCCCCTGTGTATGTTCATATCAATGTGCAATCAATCAGAGTCTGTTCTTTTTAAAATAGTTTTCTTTTTAAAGACCCAAAGCCATTTGGCACATTTTTTTGCCAGGCTGTAAGTTTTGAATTGCAGGTTCAAATCCACTGGTCACTTAGAAAGGAAATTGACAATCTTTCTGATTGCAGATCAAGACTTTCCTTTCTTATTATAATTGCTACTATTTTATTCTGAATACAAAAGTATTCTGGTGCTATAGAATTATAAAACAACAGTTTGGTAATGAGTTTTATATGAATTGCTGATACATAGCATAGAGATGGGACATCTGAGAAAATGGATCTTCTAAAAAGAGCAAAAGTTGAAAGGGAACCTACAATAAAATACAGACGTGTCCAGAATATATTATGCACTTGAAATACTATGATCATAACATTCTGCATCCCTGTGCAATAGGAACTAAGCCTTAACATTTAACTGCAATAGAAATCAATAAAAATATTACAATGTTCACAGCAAGGAAGGTGTGAAATCATAGCTTTTCAAACCTTTGGATTTCTAAAATTTTTAGTGTTTACAGTTAGACTTCCATAGCTTATCATCTTGATTTTAACTTAAAAAAAAATAATAAGTATTTGTCTAAGCTGTGATAGAGGAAGAATGACTTGTTACTTAATAGACCAGAGTAGAGAATCCATAGGGACACAGGATTCATGAGCTTTTGGCAAGGTTAGCAAAAAAAAAAGGTACAAGGTCAACTAACAGTGCTTCCCACCTGTAACTATTAATACAAACTCAGTTTATAGTGAATGTGTCAGAATCAGGGACTTACTATTAAATGCTCAGGTTTGCATTAAGAAGTTCCATGTATATTTGCTTCTTTTCTTATCTTGTTTTTTGTTGTTGTTAGGCACTGTCACATTGGTGTCTGACTCATGGTGACCCTATGTACAACAGGCGAAACACTATTGTCTGTGCTTCTCTGCTATTCATAGGGTTTTCAGTGGCTGGTTGTTTTTTGGGAGGTGGTTGCCGAGACCTTCTCTCAAGCCTACAACACCTGGTGTTCCCAAGCAGTCTGCCATTCAAGTGCTAACCAGGCCTGGCACTGCTTAACTTTTGAGATCTGATGGGATCAGATACCACAGTGGTATGGCTTATACATTCTAAATTAGAATTTTTACCTTCCTTTTTTATCAGTAAATTTGAAATACCTTGAAATGTACTCAAATCCCTAACATGTAATATATATCCATCCCCATTTCTGTACCATAAAATTAATGTATATTTAACCTGCCTTCTACCTCTTACATCTTCTTTATCATTAAAGACAACAATTTTAACTAAAAATCTATACATATGTAATAAAGGTCAGTTGTTTCATTCTGTCTAATGAAGCTAACATAAAGCAATGAGTTCTTGGTTCCTATATATTATATAAAACAGATATTATTTAAGACATTTCTAAGACAAGTCACCTACCAGAAGATTATTGCAAAGGCAATTTACTTAGTTTATGAAGCTGGGAGGCTCAGTTAGGGCAACAAATCTGCTAACTTACAGTTCACCCACTGCCACTGAAAATATTGTGAAAAATAAAATTTACCAATGTAGCCATAAATTATTATATTAGCCCCATTAAGAGTTACCAACTTGTTGACTGCTTCATATTCTACAGCACAAACACAAATCACTGTGGAGATTCCAAACCCTACTTTCAGTGGGGTTTGGACTCAGTACATCTAATTGCAACCTATGGTAGACCACAAGTCTTCCCTCCTCATCTTGGACCATCTTGGTTCATAAAACTTCCACCCATCAGAATGTCAAACCCAGAAATCTGGGCATCATATCACTCTCTATTCTTTGCCCCTTTCATCGACACTCAATCATGATGTTGCCACAAGTTGGCCTGCTAACAGATCTTCAGATTCTTCCTAGGGGTAAGTAGGGAAACCTTCTCTGTACCAAACAGTTTCTCTTAGCACATTAAGAATAGCATGAAGTATTAGAAGACATTTCAACAAATCTAAATTTTGGAGAATAACAAATCTAATGAGCTAAACGGCTGGATCAAGAAGTCTTAAGTATGTTGTTGTTGTTGTTAGGTGCCATCAAGTCGGTACCCAACTCATAGAGACCCTCTGTACAACGGGGAAACACTATTGTCAGTGCTTCTCTGCTGTGCATAGGGTTTTCAATGGCAGATTGATTTTTGGGAGGGGGTTGCCAGGTCCTTCTCCCAAGCCTACAGCTTCTGGTGTTCCCAGGCGGTCTCCCATCCAAGTACTAATCAGGCCCAACCCTGCTTAGCTTCCGAGATCTGACGGGATCGGATGCCACAGGGCTACAGCTGCAGGCATCTTAAGTATAGACTTAGAGATTCAGAGCATTGTGCTACACACTCTAATGTTGATCTTAGCTCACCACTCAATAATTTGTAGGAAAACTTCATGCAGATCTATCATGAAATTCTCCTTTTCTATCCAAATATGCCTTCTGTTCTCATAATAAAAATCCTGACTTAACTAGTTTTTTAAAAAATGTAAATATTACTTAATATTTTCACCCATACAATATCTATATAGGTTTCAAAAACTGTCAATGACTTTTTATCTAAGAGATTGTTTTTAAGGGCCCTCTTCTACCTTTCTACTTTGTAGGAATTCTTTATATAGCCTGAATATATGTCTTCTGGCTAATAAATGCATTGTAAATATCTTCTCCCACTCTTACTACCTCTGCTAGCTCTCAACTCCATGAGAATCAGTAACTGAACAGTTACCATAGCAAGTGTGACCTCAACCATGGTACCCTTCTTGTTACTCCTCCACCAAAGAGCTTTACCATAGTGACTTCTAACATAATGTATTAAGTTCACCTGGGTTGGGATGTTATGTAATACAATTATGTACTCTTTTTTTTTTTAATCTAACTTGTCTCATTCATTATAATGTACATGAAATTGACTTGAGTTTTGTTGCTGTTGTTGTTGTTAGGTGCCGTGGAGTTGGTACCCGACTCATAGTGACCCTCATAGGGTTTTCAATGGCTGACTGTTTTGGGATTGCCTTGGGAGTGGGTTGCCATGTCCTTCTCCCATTTTGCGATGCTGGGAA